>OZ017738.1:192611976-192726976 GCA_963969285.1 Odontomyia ornata
AGTGCACATCCCACGTCTATTTTGTCGTGGGATGCCAACAGAGATTGACAGCCACATGGCAGTGAATTGAAGTGTGGAGGTAGTGGCCGCCACGCATAAGGAGTTTAAAGGAGTTTTGGCCGATAGCGAACGATTAAACAGCAACGAACGGTGCACAAATACGAAGTGGTCGCATGTATGTATAATCACGAAGTTTTCTTTTAATTTTCGGAGATTTGTGTAATATTTCGATTTTAGCGCTAACAGCTGTTCGTGTTCAGTACTCAGAACTTGCTCCACGGTCGATTCGTCCCGAAAACTGTTTCAATCCTCTCGAAACAGCGTTGGAAACTTGAGTGCAAAACAAAAAGGAAAGGGCTATTGATCAGTTTGCAGCAGCAGCACCAGCAGCAACATCCACTCAATTACTTAATTACAGCAGCCGCTGCAGGAGATATTCCACATTTTTTCACCCAGATGGAATCTGTTTCAATATCACCACAGGTAACCATTATAGAAAATACAATTCCAACCAATCAGAACAGTAGTGGTGGCGAAAACACTGAAAACGAGGATGCTCGGGAAAAGCGCACGAATTGCATAAAAATCGTTAAAGATGAAATCCTTGAGAATCCTCTGCCGCCAATATCAATAGCCGAGCCTTGTATTACAATTATGGAAACGGAAGAGGTGAAGTAAGTACGCGACACGATAGATTTCCCACCTTGTGGTCAGTTGGTGTTCCTTCCTCTACTCTAACCTCAAACTTTCTTTCAATCTATTAATATAAAGCCTAAGCTGT
Organism: Odontomyia ornata; assembly: GCA_963969285.1. NCBI lineage: Eukaryota > Metazoa > Arthropoda > Insecta > Diptera > Stratiomyidae > Odontomyia > Odontomyia ornata. Next base: position 192,612,758 of record OZ017738.1, read on the forward strand.
ATTTTGCATTTATCTTTGTGAGAATGAGGTTGAAAGAAGTCATTCATTACAAGGAAACTTATTTCAAATTTTCTCTCAAAATATTGCAACAAAAGCACATTTCGCACAAAGAAAATTTCAAACTACTCGTACATGGCACCAATTTCTAAATTTCTTGGACATGTCTAAGATTCGGATCTTTTTACAAAAACCCAAACAAGCATGCGAAGTATGAAGTATACATACGAGTATATATATTTACAAGCAATACTTAATCGTATTTTTATTACGGAAATATTTTTAATAGACTAAAATTATTCGAAATGACATTATTTAATAATGAACCTAATTAAGAAAAATGTTTCTAAAACATTATGAATGGAATCGATATGAAAATCGAAAAATATCCAATAGTATTAAAGATAAGAATAACACAAACAAACAGAAAACACACACGAAAATGCAATAATTTTTACAAAAACCCAAACAAGCATGCGAAGTATGAAGTATACATACGAGTATATATATTTACAAGCAATACTTAATCGTATTTTTATTACGGAAATATTTTTAATAGACTAAAATTATTCGAAATGACATTATTTAATAATGAACCTAATTAAGAAAAATGTTTCTAAAACATTATGAATGGAATCGATATGAAAATCGAAAAATATCCAATAGTATTAAAGATAAGAATAACACAAACAAACAGAAAACACATACAAAAATGCAATAATTTTCTTTTGTAAAAGTAAACTCATTTTTGCTAATGTAATAGGTATATGAGAATCGAAATTTACAATGGTGCTTTGTGTCTTTAAGAGTAAATTTAGATTAAGCTTTTCGTTTAAGTTAGACTCCTTGTTGAAAGAAATTATTTTGTTGTACTTTGTTTGATTATTCATACGAAATCAATGTACTTTTTACAAAAACAATGAAATAGGAAACGCCAACATTTAAAATTTTGCATTAAAAGTTGAACAAACGACTAAAATCATTACAAAATGTTTACTCTGAAAGATCCTTAGTAACCACATCACTCGTTCACATTTATTTGATACCCATCGCCACCATCGTTTTAAGTAAACTATGGCAATTAATTAAATGAAAATTCGACTATGCGTTTTAATGCTCATCTTTTAAGTTATGATCAGTTATACATGGAAAAGCATCGTCCTTTAAGGTCTCGATTCCCGTCGCTCTTTTTGAAAATTTGGCGAAAATCGAAGCTGAATTCTCTACCTCCGGGCACCAATTTCATTATATTCTGTATACACACACACACAAACTCATATATACATATACTATATATACTACTGTGTACGTTGAGGATGGTGCAGAAAGCCTTTGGTGATGAGGCTATGCCTAAAAAAATGTTTACAAGTGGTATAGTGAGTTCCAAACCGGCCGTGAACGTGTCGAAGACGAAGAGCGTCCTGGGCGACCATCAACCTATTTTCTTCTTCGATTATTGTGGTGTTGTGCATTATGAATTTCTTCCGCCGGGCCAAACAGTCAACAAGGAATATTATTTGAACGTTATGCGTCGTCTGCGTAACGCTATCCGCCTAAAAAGGCCGGAATTGTGGAAAGACAATTCTTGGTTTTTACACCACGATAATGCACCATTCCATACTTCACTCGTAATTCGTGTCAATTTCACCAAAAACTCAACCCATATCGTTCCGTAACCCCCGCATTCACCTGATCTGGTGCCGCGCGACTTCTGGCTGTTCAGCAAGCTCAAAAGACCGCTCCGGGGACACCGTTTTGATACGATAGAGGAGATTCAAGCCGCAGCGAAGACGGAACTGAAGGCCATCCCGGGAACGACGCGTATCTCAAACACTAATGAATATTTTGACATGTAAATTTGACATAGATGTCACTGACGGTACTACCAACCTAAAAAAAATAATTCTCCAAATCCTTCGTCGCGCGCAGTCAAATGTCACCTTATTTTTTTATCTCAATAGTATATATATATATATATATATATATATATATATATATATATATATATATATATATATATATATATATATATATATATCTCGCTATATATATATATATATATATACATATATATATATATATATATATATATATATATATATATATATATATATATATATATATATATATATCTATATATATTTGTCTGAGGATGCGCTGGTAGGCTTGTGATGCGGTGTCCTGGGGTGGGATCTTTTCCCCAGAACGAGGGCCCACTGCAAAAAATTTTGCTTTCACGAATTCGCGGATAGGACGACTCGCTTCAATGTTGTCAACGCCAAGGTAACCTACTAAGGGTGGAGATTGCCAAAGCAAACAACAAACTGGGCCTGGTGAAAACAAACGAGACTTGGGAATATATCATCTTTACCGACGATATTTATGGGCCCCAAATAAGAGCGGGGCATCCAGTTGGAAGCGATACCCCTTGCACCCCTCCATCTGGATCAAGATCCATTGTAGACGGGGCCAGATGTTTTTCATTTGAATGAAAAACTCATGCAAATATAGTTCGCATAAACTTTTCCCTCAAATGAAAACCATCAACGTTGCAAATTTATGTTACAGTCTTATATGATGGAATCACATGGTACTATAACATAAATGAGCACGTAAGCGGAAGACCACTCTACCCTGCAGGAGCACTTGTAACGTCATAATAAGGGGTGAGCTAACGCGATGGCTAGCTCATGAGTGGAGGAGCCAGTCAACGTGGCGGGTCTCATACCCGGTTAGGTTTCATAGGTTAATTATACTGCACTGTATTTGATTTGATTTATTATACTGCATTGTATTTGAAGTCTTAACCAGAAAAATCGTAAACAATTATATACTAAATGTGAATAACAAATTAATTTCCATAAATGATGTGAAAACGAAATTTCATAAATAATGTGAAAGGTGTATGCGTAAATATATGTGAGAAATAATGGTAAACAGTATATAGGGTACTCAGCCAATCCTCCTCCGACGAGCGCCCATGTTTGGGGTGAGCAAGGCTCCTAATTGAACTGAAAGTCTTCATTCTCTTTGTTTTTCACTTCAACTTGTTAATATTGTATATAGAACTGATTAGCGACGACGAACTGCTTGACTCCAACATGAATGTCATGGACAAGATGGTGATATAGAGCTTGTAGGCAGCACGACTCTTGATCAGCGACAGTGCAGTGCAGCTCTCCTGTTGTTAGAATACAAATTAGAAGAATGAGAACTGCATCACGTAGACCCATGCCATATGTTGAGTTTGTTAGCGTTATTCTTGTCGTTAGCTTTGAACTTTTTATAATTATCGTTTGATTGTTTTTCTTACTACCCGTGTTTTTTACATGAATTTGTAATTTCAGCAGTATGTCGTCTCAAAGTCAAAGTCAAAAGCGCTTTATTTAATACTAATCGTTATAAATTTTTAAAAGAACATAAAGCAAATTCCAAACAATAAAACTATAAAAAACTTAATGGCCCGAACGGCTCTCTAAATTTATACGTTATTAGTTAAACACATTTAATGAAAAAAATACACTTGCAAATTTAAATTAATTAAGATTATTAGATATTTTTTGATTCAATTGGAAAAAGGAGAAAAAACCAACCAGCATTATTCAAAAATTACTTATACTACTAACACAACAATGAACTTATATCCTATACCTAATATGTTACACCCTAATTCTAAATAAGTTCAATCAAAAAAAAAAAACGTTACCTTATATTGAAACCTACACCTAATTTATAATACAAATAAACAACAATACTAGATGTAGCAATAATGAGATGAATCTAAAAAACTAAGTATCGAGAAAAAGCACAAAAACAGAAAATAAACACGAATAATTTAGACATTATCATTCAGCCACCAATACCTAGATTGTCCCATCTCAGCTCGACCAGCCTCAACGAATCTAGCAAATGAGTATCTCCATTGGAATTGTTGGTCTCGTGAACGTCGGTATATGTGATATATGATTGGGACGCCGTCAGAATCAAAAACATATCGATTCATGTCCAAATACACGAATGCTTCTGGAGGAACGAAGCCAGTAGTGAGGCAAGTCACAATATACCCGTCTGTAGGGTGGAACGGCTGTGAAATCCAAGGGTTTTCACTCACAGTTACAGATCTTGCGATATGATTCCGAAGAAGTTTCAATATGAAGATATCGACTCTTGTCACTTGAGCAGTTTGATAAATTTTTCTATTCGATATATAATGCTTCCAATCCGTCTCAGACTTTCTGTACAAACCAGTACATGCACGAAGACATTTCCTTTCGAAAACTCTTAATCTTTCCATTGTACTAGCACTCTGGTTGTACCAGATCTGGCATCCGTATGTCAAAACTGGCCTAACCAGGGTCTTGTAACAAATAACTTTGACTTTTTGATCAATGTATTTGGAATGAAAGAGTCGCCGAAGGGTCATGACTACTTTTAGTGCCGTACTGAGCATGTTTTTGACATGCTCAGTGTAGTACAGATACTGATCGAGATGAACACCGAGGTATCGAACACAGGATTTATGTGGAACCCGTTCTGAACTACCCTCACCAGCCATAATGTGGAAATCCTTCCAATTACGTTTTAGGTCTTGACTGGCCCCCTGCAGCGTTGTCCGAAACAAAATTGTTTCGCACTTCTGCGCATTGATTTTCATTCGCCAATTGTCGGTGTAGAGCTGCACATCATTAAACATTTTTTGAAGATTGCTCTGAACTATTGTAGCTTTTCGGTCTGCCGTATAGATGATCAGATCATCAGCAAACGCTACCAATGATCGCGTTGGCGAGACATTAAAATCAAAGCTGTTCAATAGCTTGCGAATGAATATTGAGAAAAGCAGGGGCGCAGTAACAGTTCCCTGCTGTAGACCATTCAAGACCTTGAATTCGCGCATTGTTGTCAGATTTCCATCAGTTACAACAAATGATTTCCCGTATAACATATTACACATCATGGCGACAAGGTGTCTGGGGAACCTGTCCTGAAGAAGTTTGAAAACTAGTCCATCTAACCACACCGTATCGAAGGCTTTCTCCATATCAATGAGACATGCTCCAACACATTCTTTGTTGTTTAGTTTCCAACAGATGTCTGAGGTTACTTTCGTTATTGGTCGAATGCCTGGCACGAAAACCAAATTGGCAATTCGGCATCAACTCATATTTCTCAATGTGGGCATTTAATGCTCTGTTGAGTATCACTTCAAACACCTTGCTGATGTTAGGCAGCAAGCTGATTGGGCGATAGCTTTTAGGGCATAAAGATTCTTTTCCTTTCTTCAAGATCGCCTTTTTCCACTCATTTGGGAAATATGAATTGTTCAACATGTTGTTGAACAATATGCAATGATTCCTAATAGCAACTTCAGGCAAATGTCGGAGAACTATGTTTGGAATACCGTCAGTACCACATGATTTTTTGTTGTTTATTCTGCGAAATATGAAACACAAGTCTTCATAGCTGACAAAATAATCAATAAGATTCAAGCTCGGTATGAGGTCAGATGTTAATGTTTCATCGAAATGAAGAATTGATTGGCCGTTCAGGCTTGATTTGAAGTCGGAAACTTTTGCTTCAACGACTTCCGAAAATATTTCATTCCTTCTCTCTGGGTTTGGCAGATGAACCAATTCTAAATGTGTTCCAATCAGGGCAAGTTTCTGCAATCCATCACATATAATCCTGTTTCCATTTCTATCCGGAGTCGTACTATCAATTTCGATACCAGCTCTATCGAGAAGATTTATCTCATCACTAGTGACTTCAAGATTCGATACCTTCACTCGAGACTTCCTGCGGAATAAACTATTCACTTTCGCGAAAACGCCATCTGGGTCCTGTGGGCTAATACCCCTCAGTTTTTCCGCCCATTGATTGCTGACCTCACTCCTGAAGTATGAACGGATTAAGTTCCGGACATTCTTCAGGTGTAATTTCAACAAAGCCAACGAGGGATGGTTGTAGTCCAAAAATCGTCGATAAATATTGTTGACGCGGGTGAGAAGAAGGCTTTTCAATCTTTTCAACCTTGCGATGGTTGGTGTTTCATATCCTTCCATATTGTTTCGATGTTTAATCTTGGGAACAACTTTCTCAATCGTTTCCAACGTCAGCTTCTCTAACTTCGACAAAGAGAGATCTATTTCATCGTCAGTTAGATTTCTGTTATTAGGAACCATTGAGCAAGCGTTGCCATCATCAGAAGGAGGACATTGCTTCTGGTACTCCCGATTAAACTTCTTTTGAAACTTTCCCCAGTCTGTTTTTTTGAAATTCAACCGATGGTTTTCATGTTGAACTGGAATGAGGAAGAAATCATCCCTTTGATGATTGATTCCCATTACGATTGCGTTATGGTCGCTATCGTAAGGAAGCACCTGCAGTTTCCGTTGAGGACTATTAAAGCTGAATTCAAGTCTTGCGTCAGCAATGCAGAGGTCCAAATATGAATTTGTCCTAGGGTATGTTGGGAACCCCGACCCATATAGGTTGCACCTGTATTCAATTTGGTTCTCTGTTATCCATGATTTCAGGAATACACCTCTTGGATTATTGGTGGCGTTTAGCCATGATGTATGCTTGGCATTCAGGTCACCGGCAAAAATATAATAATTATGCAGCCTGTTCAATTCGAGTATTTCAAACAAGGAATTGAGTTCCTCCTTGAACTTGAGAACATTTTGACCAGTTGCATAGGCAGAGATAACGAAGAGGTTATCCCCACCTGGCAGTGAGATTTTGATGACGGACACTTCAAGAAATTCAAAGTTTTTGAATTCGACTTTTTCAATATTTTGGAAACGATAGGGTCTTCTAACCAATATCCCGGTGCCATCTCCCCCATCACCTATTACCCTATCGTTTCTTACGAATGCAAAATCCTTGAATTCCATGGAATGCCATGAATTGAGGTGGGTTTCAGTGAGAAGTATGATGTCAGGCTTTTGCTTAACAACAAATTCAAGGAGATAATCACGTCGATGTATAGCAACGATAGAGTTGACGTTGATCGATATGAGGCGAAGCCTATCCATGGAAATATGACTGGATGACAAGTTATTATTAGGCATTTGAAAGACCTGAACGCTGAAAAGCAAAGTTAATTTTTGAATCTTGTTTGTCGATTCTCTCCGATAAAGAATTAAGTTGCTGGTAAATTTTGAGAAGCAGCTCATTATTGCCACATGCTGGTCCTCTAGCGGCGAGTGTAAATGATACTCCGGGCTTGACGAAGTTGGAAGGTATGATATTACGGTGTACTTGTGTTTGCTTTGGAGTAAATTTAACTTTTGCATCTTGATATCGGGAGCATCCTCGATATGATGCTGGGTGACCAAAAACACCGCAGTTAACGCAGTATAATTTTTCTTTAGGCTCCGTCTGAGCCAATTTGCACTCACCGGGAGCATGAACGTCTTTGCATTTAACGCAACGATAGTGCATGGCACAATTGGCAGCCGAATGTCCAAATCTTTGACACCGGTAACACTGGTTGACTTCTCTTTTCTGGAGGCGTTCCCACCTCACCACTCTGAAATTCAAGTACCTTATATGTTGAAGGGCACTTGGACTGCTCTTATTTGCAATTTGTACCAGGTAAAGTGGTAAATTCTTCCTTTCTATGGTCGACCTTCTTGTCGCAAAGGCTTTGACTGAAACAAAATCAATATCTGGTGCAGTCTCCTTGAGCACCTGAAGAAGATCGACCGTATCCTCTCCGCTGTCCAAAGCCCTTCAACAAGAAGGTCTGATTTTTTTCACTTTTTGGGGTATAGGTGAAGTGTGGAACCTCCCCAGAAATCAGCGCATCTTTGGCTGACTCGAAATCAACCAGTGATTTCGTCCTTATAGTTAATTTTTCGGCATTAACTCTTTTGATTTCGAAATTGGCCAGTTTATTTTCGGCTGCCAATAGCCGAACCATATCTTTCCCGGTTTGTCCGAACACGTTGATTGGCGGAACTTTTTCTGTCTTGTTGGAAGCTTTTTCAGAGGAACCAGCAGAACTGCAGGCTGGTTTTTTCTCCTTATTTTTGTTCTTTAATTATTGAATAAAATTAAGTCATTATCTTGATTAAAATTACCTCCGATGTTTTCTTCGATTTCCATATCTTCGGTTAATCCCTCCAGCGCTGCAAAATAATTTTGGCTCTCGTTGGTGCCACTAGCACTTATAACTTCCTCTGGATTTACTTGCTTTGTACTTTTCTTCGGCTTTGTTACCTGTTGCCATTGATTTTGTGGCTGCGTCTTTTGAGGCTTCATCCCTTTCTTGGAAAGATCCTTGAGAGACTGTATCTCTTGCCTTAGTTCATCATTTTCTTTCTGCAATTTGGCCATTTGTTGCAGCTTACACCCTCCATCTACAGAGTTTTCTTCGTTATGTTTTCTTTTGGTGATTGTCGCCAGTTTCGTATTCGTCGTTTCCCCAGGTTGCCCCAACGGTGGGAAGCCGTCGGGCTCCTCCATACCAGCGGCGAAATTTTCTTTGTGAATTTGTTTTTCGTTACCAATCGAAGTAAAAATATTCGATAGAAATTTCCTGAGTCGATTACTTCGACAATATAAGATTTTTTCTGATAAAAATTAACTTCGGACTAACGTTTTTAAAAAATTAATTTAATTTTTGAAAACTTTTGACAGGAGCCGTATTGCTTGTCTCTCATGGCTTAATATTATCTGACTTGGTCATTATCTTCTATCGATCTGGGTTTCGACAGTTTGTCGAAAGCAAAACCAGGCGAGAGATCTTCCACAGGAAACTCTACGAAACTGTCATTAACTTTTGTCAGAAGCAGCAAACTTAAAATTTTCTTCGGTTGATCAAGTGACTCTTCCAAGACTTGTTAGCAGTGAAGAATCTTTGTACCTCATACGGCCATTTAGTGGGGATTTAGGTGATGGTTTGGTTTCAATTTAAACTGGTTCTTCGTTAAAACTGTTTTGGTCATCACTAATGTCTTAATATGCAAATAAAGACACAATATAGAAGTGTGAAGTTTAATTACCTATTAGGTTAACTTCTACCAAAAATTTTACAATCGATTTGTGGGGGAAATCTATTTAGCGACCTATTAAACTGCAGAAATCACGAATTCACATCATTTTAGAGAAATGTTCCGTCCCAATACTCGAAAGTACAATAATTTCATGAACCAAGCAAAAGGGAGTAAACCTAAATCTTTCGAAACCATATTAACCCGTGTATACTTTTCACACCCCTTGATCTTATATTAATTCTATAACCCGAATTAGATTTATAATTTCAGTCTGAAAGCTTTGCAAGAACACTAAATTTGGGGGCACTTCATTATTTGCCTTTTACTACACACCTCATGTTCTTCAAATTGATTATTTATTTTGTACAGAAACAATGGTTGAGCTGAATCAGATCAATCATTTGCTTTCATAAGCTCTTCATTTGTATATTTCACGTTTTTCATAAAATTTTTAGTTTTCTCGAAGTTGATTGGAAATTTTCTCTTAAAACTATGCATTCCACACTTTTATATCTATGTTGCATTCAGAATTCTATCAGAGCTTATACCAGAGCATATATACTAACTAGCACCTGCAATCGAGGAGCTGTCAAAATGAAAAGAGAGGCAAATAAACGTGTAAAAGATGGATTAAAGTTTACCTAGTGTTGGTAAAATTGCAGGCAAATTCAAGTTTTTGTTTACCATACATACACACTTTTAGTCCAATTCTTTCTACTCCATAAGTACCGTAAGAAATAAAATTTGTTCTAATTGCAGCTGCTATTTAGTAGATATGCTCTGCTTATACACTAACGAGCTGGTGCCATAGATATAGAGAGTACTGGATCCGCAACCGGTCGTGAGAGCCGAAGCAATTGGCAACCTGCGCTAAAGTTGTGTGAAGTTGAGGTTTGAGGCGATATGCTTTTAATTTAGCACTCTATTCACGGCGAAACACGGTCACATTTAAATAGTTTTTAATTTTAAAGATCGCGCGTACGTAATCGGAACTTTAATTCACTGTTTTAATTAAAAATTTATGAAATTTCAATCCGCTTTGACACATGAGTTTTCCCGCGTGGTTCGCGCTCTTTTCAATTTTCTTTTGCTTTGACGTTCGAGTTTTCCGTGAGAGTTGTTTGTTGTTTATACTCAAACTGAAATGAAATTTCTTGGTGTGCGCGGGTGTCAGTGGGGGAAGCGATTCTTCTGAAGAGAGAAAAGAAAAACCTGTCTGGAAAAAAAGGGGAAGGAGAAGCAGAGGGAATCACATAGTTTCGAGAGCGTAAGTTATTTATAACTTATTTATGTGGCAAATTTGCTTCTCACATGGACGAGTACACAGATTCTCGTTGCTCGTCCATTTGTTTATATGTCTTTGGCTGGTGCACTTCGTCAGCTGATCAATAAAAAGAGAAGAATAACTTTTCAAATTTTCCCAAGGCACGCCAGGGTGCGAAAGAGACAAAAAAATTTAAACGATTGGTACGATGCGGGAAAAGTCGATAGCGATATATCGGTTCCCTCGACTTGCGTGTGTGTGCGTGAGAAATTCCCCGGCATTCGTATGTGTGCGTGAGAAACTTCTCCACATTTAGATGTGTGCGTTGTGTACGAACACAAAATGAGAGCAGGTGTTAATGTTGTCACATGGAAATTTTTTCGGTTTGAACGAAATCATAAATCGGGTAACGTTTACACTATGGCGCGTAAATAATTTGAATTTATGAAGTTGCATATGGATTTAACCACAAAATGAAAAGAAATAGGCAATTTCTGTGTAAATATCGGTTTTTACATATTGAAGAATGGTCACTTGTTATTTTGAAGTGTTATACGAAGAAAAATTAGTCATTTTTGTTTGTTGTGTAATTTCCGTTGAAGAAACTCAACGAAGTATTGTGTCGGAAGTTCAACAGATGGCAGCAGTAAGCCTATCATCAGGTGATAGAGAACTGTCAAAAGTTTTCTGTCTTAAACAAAATGTTGTTCCCGGCTGCGATTAACACAAGTGCCCAGTGACAAGAGCAGCGATTAGCATTCTTGTTAATTGAATTCATTAAAAGTTAAGTGAAGATTCACTGTACACGCGCCGACATTTTGTACACAAGTGCCTGTAGTTTTGTACGTCCTTTCGCCTCAGTCATTTCTAAAATTATGCAGCGGATTGCTATTATCGGAGGCACCGGGATGACCGGCCAATGTGCCGTGGAACACGCATTAAATCGAGGCAATTGTTTATATATCAACAATACAATAAAATAGTTATTGTTATGACTTGCAAGAAAATCTGCGTTGACACTTACATAACTACTTGTTTATATGTAAACATTGCTTGCAGGTCTTCAAATACGACTTTTATACCGGAACGAGTCAACCGTCCCAGATAAGTTCCAACAAAAAGTCGAATTAGTACAAGGAAATGCAACAAATTTGGATGATGTCCGAAACCTCTTGAAAGGAGTTGATGCAGTATGCATTGTCCTTGGAACTCGTAACAAAGTTGAACCCACAACAGAAATGTCGACAGGGATGCAAAATTGACAAAGGTTTCAGGATGTTTGTCGAGTTTTCTGTTCTATGACGACAGCAAAGTGCCTCCAGTTTTCCACAATATCAACTCTGAGCATAAGAAAATGCTGGAAACGTTAAAGAACTCAGGGTTAGATTATATTGCGATATGTCCACCTCACATCGCTGACGAGCCTTCTGGTGAATTTGAGGTAAAACGTGATACGGCGCCAGCCATGCGAGTTGTGTCCAAGTATGATTTAGGAAAGTTCTTAGTGGACTCATTGGACCAACTAGATCAATATTTAAATCAGGCTAAAAAATAAAATTGCTGATTCATCAGTAATAGAGTAGTGAAAATTTTAGGAATTTTGTTAGATGTCAACTTTATTTTAATAATAAAATAAAAATTTTATTTTAACAATTTTATATAATTCGAATAAATGTTAATTCAACCTTAGTTAACTGTATAAACGTTGAATTTAACCAATAATCAATTTAATTTCTTCTTAATTTCGGGCTATTTTATCGTTGCCATATCTTGGTTTTTTGTTTTCTTTTTGCTTTGGTTAATCTTGATAATTCACTTTCTCGTCATTTAAATTATCGATTCGAAATCTTTTCAATTTTATTCAAATCGCATGAGTAAAATTGTTCTTGAAAGGAGCAACAGATCCAACAATTTAAACATTGCCATAAATGCTGTTTTGTTCTGTCGATTTTTCTTTTTTCAAATTACTAGAAATACATCGACTTTAGACGATAAAAACATACTAAATCCTTTAGTCTTCAGGCAGAAATTCTTAGAATCATTCAGTTACCATCCTCGAAAATCGCCCTCTTGAACAAGATTTAGTTCACTAATTAATAATCTTTCTCATTGCGTTCAGAACGCAAAATTCAATTTGCATTCAATTCGAATCTCTTTATATATATACATACAATTACATTTTTTTTCTTTTAATCGGTAGTCAGTTTTTCGTTCTTGAACAAATTTCTTAAAACTTCTCGTTTCAAAAACGGTTTACTGACTGACTCTTCTCTGAAACTTCAACATTTTTTATTCTTCTCTCATGCCTACTATTTTGTATAAATATCATATGTAGTATAGTAAAATAAATGTGTAAAGTATGTGTGAAGTAAATTTATGGGAGACAAGTGTTTGTTGTATGTATATTTGAATATCACGATGAATCATTAATTAAAAAAATAAATAAATTTGCATGTTAAGCTACATAAAATCTGTGGGTACCATCATCAAATTCAGGTCCGCGCCCAAAGCAATAATCGAAAAAAAAACGAATTGATTTTGAACGAAAGTACTAACTCAAGTGTGACTTGTAACCCTCTCTGAAGTACTCCTCAGTTTAACTCGATTTTCCCTAAGCCAACAGAAAATATTCCCACTGGTTGCTGGCGTTATTTGCGATTATCAGTCATCTGCCTATTGGTCTCTGCGGTCTAAACTGCCACGCGTTTATTGGTCCACTTTGCAGACGATTCGAGATCTTGAAATCATACGCCGCCTGCAGACCCTCATTTGTTGAAAATCGCTCCTGTCAAAAGTTTTCAAAAATTAAATTAATTTTTTAAAAAACGTTAGTCCGAAGTTAATTTTTATCGGAAAAAATCTTATATTGTCGAAGTAATCGACTCAGGAAATTTCTATCGAATATTTTTACTTCGATTGGTAACGAAAAACAAATTACCCAAGAAAATTTCGCCACTGGTATGGAGGAGCCCGACGGCTTCCCACCGTTGGGGCAACCTGGGGAAACGACGAATACGAAACTGACGACAATCACCAAAAGAAAACATAACGAAGAAAACTCCGTAGATGGAGGCTGCAAGCTGCAAATAATAGCGGACAATCATTAAAATGGCCAAATTGCAGAAAGAAAATGATGAACTAAGGCAAGAGATACAGTCTCTCAAGGATCCCTTCAAGAAAGGGATGAAGCCTCAAAAGACGCAGCCACAAAATCAATGGCAACAGGTAACAAAGCCGAAGAAAAGTACAAAGCAAGTAAATCCAGAGGAAGTTCTAAGTGCTGGTGGCACCAACGAGAGCCAAAATTATTTTGCAGCGCTGGAGGGATTAACCGAAGATATGGAAATCGAAGAAAACATCGGAGGTAATTTTAATCAAGATAATGACGTTAATTTTATTCAATATTTAAAGAACAAAAATAAGGAGAAAAAACCAGCCCGCAGTTCTGCTGGTTCCTCTGGAAAAGCTTCCAACAAGACAGAAAAAGTTCCGCCAATCAACGTGTTCGGACAAACCGGGAAAGATATGCTTCGGCTATTGGCAGCCGAAAATAAACTGGCCAATTTCGAAATCAAAAGAGTTAATGCCGAAAAATTAACTATAAGGACGAAATCACTGGTTGATTTCGAGTCAGCCAAAGATGCACTGATTTCTGGGGAGTTTTTTTAGATTCATCTAGTATTGTTGTTTATTTGTATTATAAATTAGATATAAGGTAACGTTTTTTTTTTTTTTTGATTGAACTTATTTAGAATTAGGGTGTAACATATTAGGTATAGGATATAAGTTCATTGTTTCGTTAGTAGTTATAAGTAATTTTTGAATAATGCTGGTTGGTTTTTTCTCCTTTTTCCAATTGAATCAAAAAATATGTAATAATCTTAATTTAAATTTGCAAGTGTATTTTTTTCATTAAATGTGTTTAACTGATAACGTATAAATTTAGAGAGCCATTCGGGCCATTAAGTTTTTTATAGTTTTATTGTTTGGAATTTGCTTTATGTTCTTATAAAAATTTATAACGATTGGTATTAAATAAAGCGCTTTTGACTTTGACCCTCATTTGCTAATTGTCTATAGGGCGGCAAAGCATCTCGAACTCTTGAACATCGTGTCGAAGGTTTTCTTCATATCCAAGAGACACGCTCTGGCACTTTCCCTGTTGAAGTTCCAAACGAATGTCGAGCATACTTTCCGCTATCCTATATACGAGTATAGCGGAGTACTAGTGCGAAACCCAAACTGAGCACGTACAGCGATAAATTAAGCATCCTTTGATACTAGCCAGCAAGCTGATTAGGTAATAACAGCTAGGGTAAGAATTCTTTCCAGTCGACGGCAGTTTTGATCTTATGCAAGTTGAATATCTCTAGTCCTTCATTGAAGTTGAAATAATCCCTCATTACCCTACCCTTTCAAATCCGATCGTAAATTTGCTTCACTGCTAACGATAACCAACCAATTTCATAAATGTACAAATTAACGAAATCTATCAACAAGACTCCATTTACTGGCAATATTTTAAATGACATCCCGCGATTAACCGGTTTTCTTTCTAAATATAGCGCTTTCCTAGAGTTAAACTGGATCGTTGGACAAATTTTTCAAAACCCGAACGATACCGCCAGCGTGGATCATAGTTCCTGAAGAACTTCATGCTAGATAAGCAATATGCAAACCAAATCAGGAGAGTCGTTTCTGGAAACGTTCCCATCAAGCTGAAAATTCAATAAAGCAATCATGAAATGATACATCAAAGTCCGTTAATAAATAAAAATTTATTACACCCGAGCCATTTTGAATAAGCAGCTAATGCAGATGCAACCCAAGTTGCTCGCATAAACGTTTAATTCCATGGAATGCTTCGGAACTTACTCAACGTAGCCCGGGCCCAGTCCTTACATCTTTCTGAAGCTTAATCCAGCTGAAAAGACGAACTAGGATTAGCATGAGCCCAAAAATTGAAATAAATAGATCCTACCTTCTTGAATCCAATATCATTGGCGCTCGGAAGCATTGACGGCAGATGTTCAACCCATATTTGCGAATAAGACCGTGTCGGTTGGAGCAGGCTCGACTAGAATAGAAAATAATTAAAATCTGTCGCTCTAGATTAAACATTGACTTAAAGGAAAGAAGAAAGTGTCGCTTCCAGGAAGTGGAATCAGAGCGTACGAATTTAAACGCAACAATCCCGTGGAGTGATAAGGAATCATTTTAATCTAGCCTCCTCTTATTATAGAAAGCATAAATAATACATGCTTCCTGTACTCAACAAAGGGGCACAAAACAACAAACAATTCGAATGCTGTTCTAGATAATTTCAGGGAATTCAGTAAGGCGCCATTTGAGAACACAAGAACATTCTCCACGTGGTTGTCAAATGTAACCAACAAATAATCGAACTAAATTTTCCTGAATTATCATGGAATTACCGCGAATTTTATTGAAATTACACTAACAGCGAATGTGATTAATAGTTGGGATAAGAAATTTACCAACAGCGAGAACCCCGTCCGTATTTACGTGGATGCAAGTATAAGCTCTGACTCTCACCTACTTTGCCTTTGCCTTTTACTTTGCTCCCATTTGCTTTTATGAACGTGACTTCCACTCTGGAAGTGAAACATAAAGAAACGTTAATTAAAATACTCACAGAGATGTTTTCTAATCAACTCACTCTTCTGCATCCTTTTGTACGTTGGGCACAGTTGTTGAGAATAGTCGCGAAGGATTCATTACACTATTTTCTTGAATATTCAAGGGTAGCATTCGTTTTACAATTTTCAGCACCAATTGATATGTTTCTCACGAAATACGAAGACATCCTTAGGGATTGCTGAAATATGCTTCTAGAAATCGACATTTTGCACAATTCCAACACACTAGAATCGTATTACTAAATTGATTCAACTTAATATTAATTAATCAAGGTATGCGAATCTAAACATAAGCTCTGGCGATACGAGTTCAACAATAAAACTTTACTGCAATGACGTTTGTCAAATTGACAGTTGAAAATGAGAGACATTTTGCTTCGTTAAATGTATTCCGCTCATTTTAACGAAATCGTTCAATTAACTTCAATTTTATATCTCTTTCACTCTTATGGGGTGAAATGCATACGGTGTTCTTGTCTTTGTCTGACCTTGTTTCTCGCGGATTTTCTTGCAAATACGCGCGTTCACCAATCCAAACTCAAGTCGGTGGAACCAAAACAAACTACCGTTAGACGCTTTGAGGAACGGAACAAATGGAGAGGCTATGCTCATATAAGCTCCATAGAAAATGATACGACCACCTTCTGAGCATGATTGTCATTTCATTTCCAATAATTTCCACAATTTCTCCTCTCGAGAGCCAGATTGTCAATTTGACGACTAAACATGGACGCGAAATTTACCTGGCGCGTGAGATACGATTCGGAATTTAGTCGTTTTTTCGGTTCGAGAACGTGTCCGGAGGTACATATTGACTGTAGTGAAAGAAATATTACACCTGGTTTAGGGATAACTACATTTTAAAGAGTGACATTGTAAATCGGAGCGAGGAACTCAATTAGAAGTGTAATGTGCGTTATTGCTAGAAAACGATGGGTTATCGATACGACAGTTTTTTCTATCCTAAGTGGCCATAATGCTTTATTTGTATTCAATGCTATTTTCTTGTTCTGTGAAGTGTTATTTGCAATAAAACCATTTTTACGAGTGCATAAGCGTTTGTTTACTTTCTTGTGACAACCCATTGGGTTCCCCTTAACTAGCTTTAGAATCACGGTCGCAGGGGTAGGTGCAAAAAGACACGTAGTTAGGCAGGCGGTCGCAGGGGTAGTTGCGACAACGTGTACACATGGATGTCCACTCCGGTTTTATCTTGTTCCTCAAAGGTTAGACGAGCACTTTGTTCGTAGTGCGTCAGCTTCTTAGTATATAAGCTCTGATTCTATTTTGTTTGCTTAAAATATGTTGGTATGCTTATTTAGTATGTGCCACCTCAAACAGCTACCACTTACCGGTTCCACTTATTGGAATTGCACATTTCTTCAAAACGCTAGCGGAATAATTTATACTACGCACAATTTCTTCATTTAATTCTTCCACACACGAAAAATAGGACTCCACTCGTCATGCGTAATTCGAATCTCCATGTGCGGCACTTTACCACACAAAGCCACTGAAAGCATTTGCAATAACGCGCACAGAAGCAGACACACTTAAGCTTGCCTTTGCCGATGCTGTCGTTTAATCTCCTTTATCCGAACCCCAATCTCTTTTCATTTCTATGCTTTTGGCTTACATTCGAAGAACAGCTACAACCCGGGCTATTTTCTTTCGCCTTTTTTATCCCAAATTTTACTCTTTATACAGTTCATGGTTACCTATTTTCGAAAAGTTCAGAAAAAGTATTCATATCAACACACCCCGTAGGAAAAATTAATTTCAATTGATTCTGTATAAAAACAGAAAAACCTGTCGTTCGATGAATACTAGTGCTTATTGGATGGAATCATAAAAGGATAATTTATACGTTGCGTAACCGATAAAGAAATTTCTGACGAAGTATTTATTTTGCGATTGACTTTTTCTGGTTCAATTTCAATGCTAAGGACATCTAAATATTGGTGAAAATGATATTTGATGGATGATGCTTGTCTCTTCAATGATTTATTTACAGGATTCTATATACAGATTAGGAAAATCCAATTATAATATAGAAAAAGTAGAAGTAATAAAAGAAATAATCAAACAATACATATCCAAACAAAACTAGGAAAATTAGATTACAAAGCAAGAAAGTTAAAACTAGAGAGTATACTCAAGTTAATCTACAAAAATATAAAGAAGAACGAATTGTCTAAGTTTATTTTTATACTGTGTAAAAGAATGAGGTATCAGACCAAAACCAAGGAAGTTGTAATTACGTGGCAAACGTACGAATGGCGAAAAATAAAACACATTGGTTCTGGCCAAGGGAACGTTAAAAACCGTTGTCGATCTACTTGAGCGCTATGCGTGTGGATATCTCATTACAGAGATTCATTGGTAAAAGTTTGTGGTTCATTTTAAAGAGCAAGCATTCATCAAGAAACATACGACGCGAGACTAAAGAAGGCATGTGCAAGAGGGATAGACGATCATTGTAAGGGGGATAGGGGATGCGAAATTTAAAGAGAAGAGAGCGGGTAAACCTACGTTGAACAGTCTCCACAGTACTACTGCGTTGATGAGGACTCCAAATTCGCGAGCAATATTCCAATAAACTTCTTACCAGTGAGAAAAATAAACAAATACAGGAAGAAATATTTTTGAAGCCTTTGGTGGATCTTAATACAAAGCCTGACATTCGAGAGGCTTTGCAAACCACCTGGGCTATATGTTGCCCATAATGCAGTTTAGTGTCAAAGAGTACTTCAAGATCTTTATGGAGAACGACTGACTCCAGGGAAGTACCAGATAAGGAATAATCGAAAGAAATGGTACATTTTCTCAGTGAGTAAGTCATACTATGACATTTGCTTATATTTAGTTTGAGACGATTATTCGTACACCAATGTAATAGAGATTGCAAATCTAGTTATAAACAGACACAGTCTTCCTAGGACTCAATTGCTCTAAAAAATTTTAAATCGTCAGCATACATAAGTGAATAGGATTCGAATAACGATGCACGTTCATTGATGAAAACGAGGAATAATAATGGGCCGAGAATTGGCCCTTGAGGCACTCCAGAATCCGGCGAGAAAGGAGAAGAAGTCTGGGAATTCACAGTGACTACGCAATTAGGGTTGACAGTTTACGAGTGGAACCATCGACAAATAGATGAGCCCACACCAAGATCACCTAATTTATTAATAAGTGTACGATGATCCACTGAATCGAAAGCCTTAGAAAAATCTGTATCAATGTCGTCTACTTGCTTCGCTCTGTCGAAAACTGACGCAATAGTATTTGAAAATGAAAGCAAGTTCGTGAGAGAGGACCGACCTTTGATAAAGCCATGTTGTTCACTAGCAAAGGATGGAAATAAGAAGGGATAAATCTGATCACACACAATTCTTTCAAAAAGCTTACTAAAGCACGGAAGTAGGGAGATAGGATGATAATTAGATATATTAGACTTATCACTTTCAACTTTTAACAGTCCCTTATTTCCTTCACACTCTCAAATGACGAAATGTTAGTTCTTCGACGCGCGAGAAATATTTACGGGCCGGCTCACAAAGCTGTTTGAAAATTATCGATAGCATACTGTGATGCATCGAATGAGATCAAAATCTGATCAACAAACACTTTTCCCATCAACTCAAAGAACTTTTGATTCTAATTAGATGTAGTGGTTTAAAACTGTGGTCAGCGATGCAATTCACGTCCACTTTATTCCGTTTGCTTATGCTCGTGCAATTATTTCGCAATTTACTCAAACCCTTTTCCCAGCAATTCAAAGAAATTTCGTTTCTACTTAGACGTACTATTAGAAAACAAACACTCGTGCTTAACTTTCAACAGGAATGTACTGCTGCTGAACAGCACTGCGGTTAAAATCCACTTTGTTGTCGGCGCGGTTCGCGATCTGTGGCGATCCGTAACAGACTCCTCGTGTCACAACGGAGGTTTCTTCTCGAGCTCACTCATACTATCAACTCACGTTTGCATTGCGGGACAACGCAATTCGTTGGTAAGTTGCGTTACAAAGGGGTTGCCGTAATGAAATTTTAATTATAAATTATTTTTTTTTAAATTTACGATGAAAATTGGATCCGCATTATGTTGGTTTGTAAGCGGATTGCCTCAGTGACTGCTTAATTGCTACAGTATAAATATACAGATATATATATATATATATATATATATATATATATATATATATATATATATATATATATATATATATACATACATATACACATATATATATATATATATATATATATATATAAATATATATATATATATATATATATATATATATAAACATAAAGTGAACTCCGCAATCAATCTCAAGAAATTTACTTTAAAAAGACCCTTCTTAACCGTATCAGTCACTCACGATTATTCGATACCCATCGTCTTCGTGTCCAGTAAACTATGGCACACAATTTTCATGAAAGCTTCATGAAAATGATGACCTGCTTCGATACCCATCGTCTTCGTGTCCAGTAAACTATGGCACACAATTTTCATGAAAGCTTCATGAAAATGATGACCTGCTTGTATAATCAAATGAAAACTCGACTATGCATTTTGATCTTCAACATTAAAGTTATGATCAGTTATAGAAGGAAAATTTTTTTTTCGAGCAGTTTGCCTAGGTGATTGCTCGAATACTACAAAGGATGGGGACATGGACCGGTTTTTATATGAAGAATGGGAATTGTGCGTAAAGACGAGATATATTGGCCTTCATCTCTTAATACTGGAACGGAACGGATATGGTGTGTGTGTGAGGGAGATGGAGCTGTGTTGCTGAGCATGGCGGTGTTAGTTTTAGAGTGAAAGTCTCTATATTTACAAACAAAAAAATTCATATGGTTCTCATATGACTTTCTATACCACATGTTTTCTCTAGGGATGTGTAGCACGTGCAGGCTAGAACTAGTAAATTTTCTTTTCTTCTGTTTACATTCGAGCACATATTTTTTTATGAAACTGTAAATATTTCACTGAATTGCGTATAAATTCTTTCATGTGGGATAAGCAAGCGACCATGGTAGTGTATGGTTTAATGTATAACGTAAAATGTGGTTTTCTTATGTGTAAAAATTGGCGCAAGATAGATGGTACGCTGAAAAAGAATAGCTTCATTTGTAAAACACCTGTATGTTAGGAGATGAGGATAGTTCACGATGTTTACATCCAAAGTGAAATCCATTAGGTATTTGTGTGCATGATATGCGAAATAATATGAAAAGATAGTGATTTAGAGACTTGGGATATTGAACAAGAGAGCATTTACGCCGGAACTTTCGGTTTTCCTTTCCTCTAAACTCTCTTCGAAGCACACCCAAAGCTTATCGTTCACGATGTAATGATCACATGAAGCGCATTGTGGGTTAATCTTTTTTGTTTACTTTCCGACGACATGCTTCAATGGCTTGTTTGCCTAATTTCATTGGCGAAGTGCGAGTACATAGGCAGTATTTGTTCGCTCGAAACTACTTCAGTGATGAAGCGTAAGAATCTACGAGTATGTTGTATGTGTTCGCTTGCAACACTGTATCAATTTTCATTAACATAAATTATTTAAGAACAACGCTTCTCTCTCACCTCAGCATTTTTTAAGCATGCACACTAACAACACACAAGGAATTCAATTTAACCAAGTACTTCACATTAAAGATGAAACGCACGCGAATACGAAATTGCTGCCGTGAAGTGGAGGCGAGTTGAATGGTGTAAAGCTAGCTTTTATTTCCCCCTGATGACAATGTTGGTTTGATTTTGTTTTCCCAGCTTTCCCTTTGTTGCAACTGTTGTAATGAATTAATTAATCACTGGTTTTATGTTAAAACTTTATACGGGCACATTTTCACAGATCACCAGTTTGAGATCTTTGACATCCACACGGTTTAATCAATAAAATCTAAACAATCTAGTACACACAGAGTATTAAATGTTGTCTTGTCATTTAAAATTACCCCATGCTAGACAAACCCATCAATAGTAGATAATATTTTGAATTCAAATGTGTAAATATCGATCAGATGCCGGGTTTGAAACAATCTCCGAAACTTTCCGCAAGTCGCCACTTCGACGCACACGCGTTGCTTATCTCCAAGAGACTCCCCCCGGCAACGGAGGTTAACTTGGTGAGCCCTCTGCGTGGCGGCAACGATGGTATCTTTCCGACCAGATAAACTGCAATCCTTTCTTTCTAAATTGCAATGCAAAGGGGTTACCGTCATCAAATTTTCTTGTAATTTTTATTTAATTTGCTTTTTTTTGTATATTATAGATAAATAAAAATTTATAATACAAATTCATTCAATAAATTTTTATTGAGAATTGGTTTTTAAAATTAATTATTCATAGTAAGAAATATTTCAATAATTTTTAAAATGTTTTGATATAATATTTGTAACTTTTTTAATTTTTAAACTTTGAAAGATTTTTGCGTGGCAACAAAAAAAATGGTGTTTTTCGAGCAGTTTGCCTAGGTGATTGCTCGAATACTACAAAGGATGGGGACATGGACCGGTTTTTATATGAAGAATGGGAATTGTGCGTAAAGACGAGATATATTGGCCTTCATCTCTTAATACTGGAACGGGACGGATATGGTGTGTGTGTCAGGGAGATGGAGCTGTGTTGCTGAGCATGGCGGTGTTAATTTTAGAGTGAAAGTGATATAAGTAACTGGTTTCGATTGCTTGCGAGTCGATGAGTCTCTATATTTACAAACAAAAAAATTCATATGGTTCTCATATGACTTTCTATACCACATGCTTTCTCTAGGGATGTGTAGCACGTGCAGGCTAGAACTAGTAAATTTTCTTTTCTTCTGTTTACATTCGAGCACATGGTTTTTTTTTATGAAACTGTAAATATTTCACCGAATTGCGTATAAATTCTTTCATGTGGGATAAGCAAGCGACCATGATAGTGTATGGTTTAATGTATAACGTAAAATGTGGTTTTCTTATGTGTAAAAATTGGCGCAAGATAGATGGTACGCTGAAAAAGAAAAGCTTCATTTGTAAAACACCTGTATGTTAGGAGATGAGGATAGTTCACGATGTTCACATCCAAAGCGAAATCCATTAGGTATTTGTGTGCATGATATGCGAAATAATATGAAAAGATAGTGATTTAGGTTGAATACTTTTGAGTAAGCGGAAAGCAACATGGCTTGGTTTGAATTTGAAGGTCATCATCGTTATCGTCGTCGTTTTGGTATGAATTTGGTAAGTTGGCTTGAGGCTAAATATATCTTCTCGTCAGCTGATAAGTTTTTATCACACGACAATGTTGGTTTGATTTGACCTGAGGTTTTTGCCATGCTGGTGGAAAAAAGAAGACATGTCCCGGGCGTTACGGTGTGCACGATGTAAATTTATGCACGTTATAAGAAAATAATGAAGATGATGATAATGACTGTCGTTTGTAGTATGATGATGTGTAAAAGAGCGAATCTCATTTGCATGAGATTGCAAATTGGATGACTTTAAGTGAGTTAAATTATGATTTCTCACATACGGTAACGATTTTTCGTGGATTCATACAAACTGATGATCGTTGTGGACAAGAGTGTTACGTTCAATATTTTTGTGTTTTGTGTATTTGGTGTTTTGCGTTGACAGGACGTAATGTTAAGCCCTGGTGCAGCAAGGATGATTTTCTTTGATAGCCCTTGTCTTCACAACGGTTTTGAAGTAAGGTACTCAAAATACAAAAAAAACAGGAATGCGCAGATTAAATTTTTTTATTTTCACTATACTATACAAACTTTTATGTCCCTACAAAATCTAACTGTAAAAATTCTCCCTGATTTTTGTCATTAGTACCATAGACAAGGTGGTATTTTTCGTTGTATTTGAGTTTGGTAGGTTGACCGTGTGAATTTTTTCGGAAAATTGGAGGGGCAGAAACAAGGATTTGCAACAGCAATTTGTCTACCGTACGTAGTCTTCAGCTCTTTGAACTAGTGAATTTTTTATCTGCGCATGTCCAGCAAGTTCCAGCGGGTTATCTTGGCCTGTGTTCCAGTAGCTATTTATTTTAATTCGGCATTCTGTTAATAGAGAGAGACAGTACATACAAACAAAATTATTTTATGTAAAAAACAGAAAATGTTCGTCCTTGCTATGAAAAAGTACCGATGTTGGCTATCAAGCCTTACAATCTGAGTTGGAACTCTGTCCCTACCTGCTTTTCGTGAATACAGCTCGTTTCTCTTTCATTCAGAATTCCTATCTGGGAAGATCGTTAGTTGTCAATAGAGGTCTATAAAATATTACCAATATAATTATACAACAAGGTTTTTATAGCTGTTTTAGTTGCAAAAACTAGTAGTGCTAAATTATAGACTTACCATTATTTCTATTTTTCTACTAATGCATAATTTGTTAATTGGCGCGATAATTATATTATCCAACGGTTTAGCGTTTATGCATCTTTACACACTTAAAAGACTCTATATCATATCATGTTTTAGTGTTAATTGGTATGAATATTGTATGCATGCAAATCAACCCTTAATTGGTATGAATATTGAATGCATGCAAAACAATCTTTAATTGACATGGTTAATACTTAATGCACTGAACTCAGTTGGGGATCAACGTACGATGACAGTGAAGATAAACGTTATACATTTATAACAAGGTCCATGAAACTTGAGGTAGGGACAGGTGACAGCTAGGTTTGGCTATCATAAGCAGCCCCAGGTCATTTGGGAAACGCATCACACTCTATCTAGATATACTTTTGGAAACTTAAAATAAAATTATTATGGCAATAATGTTTTTTTGGCTTCTTTTTTTTAATATAAATCTGCTGCTGCATAATGTGCCGCCGTCCACTCAGGAATCATTAGTGAATCAGAACCATTGGCACCAGAATCTCCAATGGATTCGATTTTGGGTTGGTGCTCTCTCATCAATAGTTGTTCCAGGTTATGCTGTATCATCAGCCCTTGCACTAGTCCTCACTTGCGTATGTGCTTAAGGAACCGATTCCTTTGACTCAGGTTATGCCACAAAATGGGGAGGTCTTGGTGTTAGCTCAACCATCACTCCATTGATCGGAAGCACCATTGTTAGAACCGTCGCCCCAGCTCTTGGAGCCTTATCCCTCGGTGTCGGACACTCAGCCCTTGGTCTCGGACGCTCATTCCTCGGTCTTAGTAACTCAACCCTTGGACTTAGGACCTACGGAATTTGAGCCATTTTTCCATCATCCTTGTCATTCCATACAAGCTTCCAAATAGAATTAGTAAGGAAAAAAAGAATGCGAGGAATAAGTCACAAGAATGCGTTGAATATTTTTGATAGAGCTGTAATACCATTGACAAATTTTGCCTTCATCAGCTTGAATAATTTGTAGAGATGAATGTAAGACAAATTGTCACCAAATTAGATAGTGCTTTAAGTTTAGATTTTACGTTATTTTGTACTGACCTTAAAAGTCCGCTTAAAAATCATTAGAGAGAGGAAAGTTGTGTTCTCCAGAGAGGAAAAAAAATTTTCTTTTGCAACATTTCTTTAAGTATTACAGTAAGTGTGAATCGTTTGAAGTATGTATTGCAGGAATGTATTGATTTCTTCAATACTGATGATGTGGAAAGTATCCAATCTCGCGAGATAATAAGTGAGTTAGAAGTTCGGAAAGCTAACAGGACTAGCAAGGGAGTAAATCACACTCAATTAAAAGTCTCGGTGGTGAAAATAAAAATCCTCTCTTGGGAGTAGTAATTTGATGAAATTATTAAAGATATTGTGTCAAATTCTGGAGGGGAAGCCAAAATAAGTTCACCATTTCACTCCCGAGCTTGCTTCACATAAAACCTATCTGGAGATCGGTTGAAGAGATGAATGGAGACATATTCCTTCTTTAATTTCAAATGTAAATCAATCCAGTACAGCATTATTGTCAAATGAAATAATGCAACTGAACGCAGAAGTATTTAATATTCTTTCTGGGGGTGGTAGAAGAATTGATAATATAATTACAGACGAAAGCAAGATTTTAAAAAGACGTACTAGGCTTTTAGATGTAGGGTCGAAGTTTCATGCCAATTGTCTTCCTCGCTCTATTTGCCGTACAGTTGAGATGCAATCAAATTTGTTCCAGACGCAGTATTATACTTCAATCCTAACAAACTTAGTATCCAGGGCTGAGCGGATGCTAGATTCATCGTTAGAGAGGATGGCTGTAATCTAGCAGATCTTTGTAAATTTCAAAAAGTTCTAAGCAATTTCCCGATAGTTGTGTTTGATGATATGAAAAAATCTGATCAGATTATTTTCAATGTTTCTGTGAGGAAAGATACCCCAGAGAAAATATATTGCACTACTTCGAACAACTTAAGCACTTTTAATGTGATTAAAAAACTGAAGATGTTCTTGAATAAATACTATAAATGTGTTTATTGCGATAAAACGTACAACAATAATGCTCATAAATGTTAGATCCACCCTGAAAATATGTTGACGAGATAGTTGGCTGAAAAATGCAATTACTTTTTAACCGGCTTCCAAAGAAAGGAGGTTTTTAATTCATCACGTGTATATATATAGATATATATATATATATATATATATATATATATATATATATATATATATATATATATATATATATATATATATATATATATAAGTTTTTTTGTTGTTGCTTTTTTATGTATGTTCATGCATAACTTTCGAACGGAGATAGATAGAAGAGTGCTGTTCCCGGCAAATAATCTTCCTATTAGGTCCCGTTCAAAGGACGAGGAATTCAATTAATGGCAAAGGACTTTTACCGTTAAAATAAAAAAATTCATCCTGATTTTCCAGGATAACTGAATTGAAGACGTTTCAAATGAAGGACAATATATTGAGCAAAAATGTATAGATACTAAATTGTAATCCTTTCAAGGACTCTGTAGATATTAGCAGTTACATATGATATATTGATGTAGAGTAATTGAATTTTAATCATCATTCGTACGAAAAATGTCAATTATTTTGCTTTCTTCAAGGATTTAATGGAAATGCCGATTTCTTGAAGGTGGATGATGAAAATGATTTTCTGTCTTTTCAGTCATTCATTTCTACAGAAAATAACAAATAAATTAATTCTAAATGCAGCATAAATACAATTCAACATGATTTAGAGCAGTTGCATTGGGAAAATTTCAGGATGCTTTTCTCTTTCGCAATCATTCTTCACCTAATGATGAACTTATTAAAATATCCTTCTTACATCCTTAGACGTAAACTTTACAGATAGGATTAATAAAATTCCCCGAAAAATTAATAAGGATTGAGTGATTGCAAATTATAGAGTTAATTGCCATATGAAAATTGATTCATAATTCGTCCAGATAATATTATACATTACGAATATAAGCCCACAAATCTAAAATCAGTGATTTCCATCTAAAGACCGATGAAAATCGCAACCTAACAGAGGATAATTTTCCTTCTATAACTGATCATAACTTTAATGTTGAAGATCAAAATGCATAGTCGAGTTTTCATTTGATTATACAAGCAGGTCATCATTTTCATGAAGCTTTCATGAAAATTGTGTGCCATAGTTTACTGGACACGAAGACGATGGGTATCGAATAATCGTGAGTGACTGATACGGTTAAGAAGGGTCTTTTTAAAGTAAATTTCTTGAGATTGATTGCGGAGTTCACTTTATGTTTATATATATATATATATATATATATATATATATATATATATTTATATATATATATATATATATATATATATATATGTGTATATGTATGTATATATATATATATATATATATATATATATATATATACATACATATACACATATATATATATATATATATATATATATATATATATATATATATATAAATATATATATATATATATATATATATATATATATATATAAACATAAAGTGAACTCCGCAATCAATCTCAAGAAATTTACTTTAAAAAGACCCTTCTTAACCGTATCAGTCACTCACGATTATTCGATACCCATCGTCTTCGTGTCCAGTAAACTATGGCACACAATTTTCATGAAAGCTTCATGAAAATGATGACCTGCTTGTATAATCAAATGAAAACTCGACTATGCATTTTGATCTTCAACATTAAAGTTATGATCAGTTATAGAAGGAAAATTATCCTCTGTTAGGTTGCGATTTTCATCGGTCTTTAGATGGAAATCACTGATTTTAGATTTGTGGGCTTATATTCGTAATGTATAATATTATCTGGACGAATTATGAATCAATTTTCATATGGCAATTAACTCTATAATTTGCAATCACTCAATCCTTATTAATTTTTCGGGGAATTTTATTAATCCTATCTGTAAAGTTTACGTCTAAGGATGTAAGAAGGATATTTTAATAAGTTCATCATTAGGTGAAGAATGATTGCGAAAGAGAAAAGCATCCTGAAATTTTCCCAATGCAACTGCTCTAAATCATGTTGAATTGTATTTATGCTGCATTTAGAATTAATTTATTTGTTATTTTCTGTAGAAATGAATGACTGAAAAGACAGAAAATCATTTTCATCATCCACCTTCAAGAAATCGGCATTTCCATTAAATCCTTGAAGAAAGCAAAATAATTGACATTTTTCGTACGAATGATGATTAAAATTCAATTACTCTACATCAATATATCATATGTAACTGCTAATATCTACAGAGTCCTTGAAAGGATTACAATTTAGTATCTATACATTTTTGCTCAATATATTGTCCTTCATTTGAAACGTCTTCAATTCAGTTATCCTGGAAAATCAGGATGAATTTTTTTATTTTAACGGTAAAAGTCCTTTGCCATTAATTGAATTCCTCGTCCTTTGAACGGGACCTAATAGGAAGATTATTTGCCGGGAACAGCACTCTTCTATCTATCTCCGTTCGAAAGTTATGCATGAACATACATAAAAAAGCAACAACAAAAAAACTTTATATATATATATATATATATATATATATATATATATATATATATATATATATATATATATATATATATATATATCTATATATATACACGTGATGAATTAAAAACCTCCTTTCTTTGGAAGCCGGTTAAAAAGTAATTGCATTTTTCAGCCAACTATCTCGTCAACATATTTTCAGGGTGGATCTAACATTTATGAGCATTATTGTTGTACGTTTTATAGCAATAAACACATTTATAGTATTTATTCAAGAACATCTTCAGTTTTTTAATCACATTAAAAGTGCTTAAGTTGTTCGAAGTAGTGCAATATATTTTCTCTGGGGTATCTTTCCTCACAGAAACATTGAAAATAATCTGATCAGATTTTTTCATATCATCAAACACAACTATCGGGAAATTGCTTAGAACTTTTTGAAATTTACAAAGATCTGCTAGATTACAGCCATCCTCTCTAACGATGAATCTAGCATCCGCTCAGCCCTGGATACTAAGTTTGTTAGGATTGAAGTATAATACTGCGTCTGGAACAAATTTGATTGCATCTCAACTGTACGGCAAATAGAGCGAGGAAGACAATTGGCATGAAACTTCGACCCTACATCTAAAAGCCTAGTACGTCTTTTTAAAATCTTGCTTTCGTCTGTAATTATATTATCAATTCTTCTACCACCCCCAGAAAGAATATTAAATACTTCTGCGTTCAGTTGCATTATTTCATTTGACAATAATGCTGTACTGGATTGATTTACATTTGAAATTAAAGAAGGAATATGTCTCCATTCATCTCTTCAACCGATCTCCAGATAGGTTTTATGTGAAGCAAGCTCGGGAGTGAAATGGTGAACTTATTTTGGCTTCCCCTCCAGAATTTGACACAATATCTTTAATAATTTCATCAAATTACTACTCCCAAGAGAGGATTTTTATTTTCACCACCGAGACTTTTAATTGAGTGTGATTTACTCCCTTGCTAGTCCTGTTAGCTTTCCGAACTTCTAACTCACTTATTATCTCGCGAGATTGGATACTTTCCACATCATCAGTATTGAAGAAATCAATACATTCCTGCAATACATACTTCAAACGATTCACACTTACTGTAATACTTAAAGAAATGTTGCAAAAGAAAATTTTTTTTCCTCTCTGGAGAACACAACTTTCCTCTCTCTAATGATTTTTAAGCGGACTTTTAAGGTCAGTACAAAATAACGTAAAATCTAAACTTAAAGCACTATCTAATTTGGTGACAATTTGTCTTACATTCATCTCTACAAATTATTCAAGCTGATGAAGGCAAAATTTGTCAATGGTATTACAGCTCTATCAAAAATATTCAACGCATTCTTGTGACTTATTCCTCGCATTCTTTTTTTCCTTACTAATTCTATTTGGAAGCTTGTATGGAATGACAAGGATGATGGAAAAATGGCTCAAATTCCGTAGGTCCTAAGTCCAAGGGTTGAGTTACTAAGACCGAGGAATGAGCGTCCGAGACCAAGGGCTGAGTGTCCGACACCGAGGGATAAGGCTCCAAGAGCTGGGGCGACGGTTCTAACAATGGTGCTTCCGATCAATGGAGTGATGGTTGAGCTAACACCAAGACCTCCCCATTTTGTGGCATAACCTGAGTCAAAGGAATCGGTTCCTTAAGCACATACGCAAGTGAGGACTAGTGCAAGGGCTGATGATACAGCATAACCTGGAACAACTATTGATGAGAGAGCACCAACCCAAAATCGAATCCATTGGAGATTCTGGTGCCAATGGTTCTGATTCACTAATGATTCCTGAGTGGACGGCGGCACATTATGCAGCAGCAGATTTATATTAAAAAAAAGAAGCCAAAAAAACATTATTGCCATAATAATTTTATTTTAAGTTTCCAAAAGTATATCTAGATAGAGTGTGATGCGTTTCCCAAATGACCTGGGGCTGCTTATGATAGCCAAACCTAGCTGTCACCTGTCCCTACCTCAAGTTTCATGGACCTTGTTATAAATGTATAACGTTTATCTTCACTGTCATCGTACGTTGATCCCCAACTGAGTTCAGTGCATTAAGTATTAACCATGTCAATTAAAGATTGTTTTGCATGCATTCAATATTCATACCAATTAAGGGTTGATTTGCATGCATACAATATTCATACCAATTAACACTAAAACATGATATGATATAGAGTCTTTTAAGTGTGTAAAGATGCATAAACGCTAAACCGTTGGATAATATAATTATCGCGCCAATTAACAAATTATGCATTAGTAGAAAAATAGAAATAATGGTAAGTCTATAATTTAGCACTACTAGTTTTTGCAACTAAAACAGCTATAAAAACCTTGTTGTATAATTATATTGGTAATATTTTATAGACCTCTATTGACAACTAACGATCTTCCCAGATAGGAATTCTGAATGAAAGAGAAACGAGCTGTATTCACGAAAAGCAGGTAGGGACAGAGTTCCAACTCAGATTGTAAGGCTTGATAGCCAACATCGGTACTTTTTCATAGCAAGGACGAACATTTTCTGTTTTTTACATAAAATAATTTTGTTTGTATGTACTGTCTCTCTCTATTAACAGAATGCCGAATTAAAATAAATAGCTACTGGAACACAGGCCAAGATAACCCGCTGGAACTTGCTGGACATGCGCAGATAAAAAATTCAATAGTTCAAAGAGCTGAAGACTACGTACGGTAGACAAATTGCTGTTGCAAATCCTTGTTTCTGCCCCTCCAATTTTCCGAAAAAATTCACACGGTCAACCTACCAAACTCAAATACAACGAAAAATACCACCTTGTCTATGGTACTAATGACAAAAATCAGGGAGAATTTTTACAGTTAGATTTTGTAGGGACATAAAAGTTTGTATAGTATAGTGAAAATAAAAAAATTTAATCTGCGCATTCCTGTTTTTTTTGTATTTTGAGTACCTTACTTCAAAACCGTTGTGAAGACAAGGGCTATCAAAGAAAATCATCCTTGCTGCACCAGGGCTTAACATTACGTCCTGTCAACGCAAAACACCAAATACACAAAACACAAAAATATTGAACGTAACACTCTTGTCCACAACGATCATCAGTTTGTATGAATCCACGAAAAATCGTTACCGTATGTGAGAAATCATAATTTAACTCACTTAAAGTCATCCAATTTGCAATCTCATGCAAATGAGATTCGCTCTTTTACACATCATCATACTACAAACGACAGTCATTATCATCATCTTCATTATTTTCTTATAACGTGCATAAATTTACATCGTGCACACCGTAACGCCCGGGACATGTCTTCTTTTTTCCACCAGCATGGCAAAAACCTCAGGTCAAATCAAACCAACATTGTCGTGTGATAAAAACTTATCAGCTGACGAGAAGATATATTTAGCCTCAAGCCAACTTACCAAATTCATACCAAAACGACGACGATAACGATGATGACCTTCAAATTCAAACCAAGCCATGTTGCTTTCCGCTTACTCAAAAGTATTCAACCTAAATCACTATCTTTTCATATTATTTCGCATATCATGCACACAAATACCTAATGGATTTCGCTTTGGATGTGAACATCGTGAACTATCCTCATCTCCTAACATACAGGTGTTTTACAAATGAAGCTTTTCTTTTTCAGCGTACCATCTATCTTGCGCCAATTTTTACACATAAGAAAACCACATTTTACGTTATACATTAAACCATACACTATCATGGTCGCTTGCTTATCCCACATGAAAGAATTTATACGCAATTCGGTGAAATATTTACAGTTTCATAAAAAAAAACCATGTGCTCGAATGTAAACAGAAGAAAAGAAAATTTACTAGTTCTAGCCTGCACGTGCTACACATCCCTAGAGAAAGCATGTGGTATAGAAAGTCATATGAGAACCATATGAATTTTTTTGTTTGTAAATATAGAGACTCATCGACTCGCAAGCAATCGAAACCAGTTACTTATATCACTTTCACTCTAAAATTAACACCGCCATGCTCAGCAACACAGCTCCATCTCCCTGACACACACACCATATCCGTCCCGTTCCAGTATTAAGAGATGAAGGCCAATATATCTCGTCTTTACGCACAATTCCCATTCTTCATATAAAAACCGGTCCATGTCCCCATCCTTTGTAGTATTCGAGCAATCACCTAGGCAAACTGCTCGAAAAACACCATTTTTTTTGTTGCCACGCAAAAATCTTTCAAAGTTTAAAAATTAAAAAAGTTACAAATATTATATCAAAACATTTTAAAAATTATTGAAATATTTCTTACTATGAATAATTAATTTTAAAAACCAATTCTCAATAAAAATTTATTGAATGAATTTGTATTATAAATTTTTATTTATCTATAATATACAAAAAAAAGCAAATTAAATAAAAATTACAAGAAAATTTGATGACGGTAACCCCTTTGCATTGCAATTTAGAAAGAAAGGATTGCAGTTTATCTGGTCGGAAAGATACCATCGTTGCCGCCACGCAGAGGGCTCACCAAGTTAACCTCCGTTGCCGGGGGGAGTCTCTTGGAGATAAGCAACGCGTGTGCGTCGAAGTGGCGACTTGCGGAAAGTTTCGGAGATTGTTTCAAACCCGGCATCTGATCGATATTTACACATTTGAATTCAAAATATTATCTACTATTGATGGGTTTGTCTAGCATGGGGTAATTTTAAATGACAAGACAACATTTAATACTCTGTGTGTACTAGATTGTTTAGATTTTATTGATTAAACCGTGTGGATGTCAAAGATCTCAAACTGGTGATCTGTGAAAATGTGCCCGTATAAAGTTTTAACATAAAACCAGTGATTAATTAATTCATTACAACAGTTGCAACAAAGGGAAAGCTGGGAAAACAAAATCAAACCAACATTGTCATCAGGGGGAAATAAAAGCTAGCTTTACACCATTCAACTCGCCTCCACTTCACGGCAGCAATTTCGTATTCGCGTGCGTTTCATCTTTAATGTGAAGTACTTGGTTAAATTGAATTCCTTGTGTGTTGTTAGTGTGCATGCTTAAAAAATGCTGAGGTGAGAGAGAAGCGTTGTTCTTAAATAATTTATGTTAATGAAAATTGATACAGTGTTGCAAGCGAACACATACAACATACTCGTAGATTCTTACGCTTCATCACTGAAGTAGTTTCGAGCGAACAAATACTGCCTATGTACTCGCACTTCGCCAATGAAATTAGGCAAACAAGCCATTGAAGCATGTCGTCGGAAAGTAAACAAAAAAGATTAACCCACAATGCGCTTCATGTGATCATTACATCGTGAACGATAAGCTTTGGGTGTGCTTCGAAGAGAGTTTAGAGGAAAGGAAAACCGAAAGTTCCGGCGTAAATGCTCTCTTGTTCAATATCCCAAGTCTCTAAATCACTATCTTTTCATATTATTTCGCATATCATGCACACAAATACCTAATGGATTTCACTTTGGATGTAAACATCGTGAACTATCCTCATCTCCTAACATACAGGTGTTTTACAAATGAAGCTATTCTTTTTCAGCGTACCATCTATCTTGCGCCAATTTTTACACATAAGAAAACCACATTTTACGTTATACATTAAACCATACACTACCATGGTCGCTTGCTTATCCCACATGAAAGAATTTATACGCAATTCAGTGAAATATTTACAGTTTCATAAAAAAATATGTGCTCGAATGTAAACAGAAGAAAAGAAAATTTACTAGTTCTAGCCTGCACGTGCTACACATCCCTAGAGAAAACATGTGGTATAGAAAGTCATATGAGAACCATATGAATTTTTTTGTTTGTAAATATAGAGACTTTCACTCTAAAACTAACACCGCCATGCTCAGCAACACAGCTCCATCTCCCTCACACACACACCATATCCGTTCCGTTCCAGTATTAAGAGATGAAGGCCAATATATCTCGTCTTTACGCACAATTCCCATTCTTCATATAAAAACCGGTCCATGTCCCCATCCTTTGTAGTATTCGAGCAATCACCTAGGCAAACTGCTCGAAAAACACCATTTTTTTGTTGCCACGCAAAAATCTTCCAAAGTTTAAAAATTAAAAAAGTTACAAATATTATATCAAAACATTTTAAAAATTTTTGAAATATTTCTTACTATGAATAATTAATTTTAAAAACCAATTCTCAATAAAAATTTATTGAATGAATTTGTATTATAAATTTTTATTTATCTATAATATACAAAAACAAGCAAATTAAATAAAAATTACAAGAAAATTTGATGACGGTAACCCCTTTGCATTGCAATTTAGAAAGAAAGGATTGCAGTTTATCTGGTCGGAAAGATACCATCGTTGCCGCCACGCAGAGGGCTCACCAAGTTAACCTCCGTTGCTGGGGGGAGTCTCTTGGAGATAAGCAACGCGTGTGCGTCGAAGTGGCGACTTGCTGAAAGTTTCGGAGATTGTTTCAAACCCGGCATCTGATCGATATTTACACATTTGAATTCAAAATATTATCTACTATTGATGGGTTTGTCTAGCATGGGGTAATTTTAAATGACAAGACAACATTTAATACTCTGTGTGTACTAGATTATTTAGATTTTATTGATTAAACCGTGTGGATGTCAAAGATCTCAAACTGGTGATCTGTGAAAATGTGCCCGTATAAAGTTTTAACATAAAATCAGTGATTAATTAATTCATTACAACAATTGCAACAAAGGGAAAGCTGGGAAAACAAAATCAAACCAACATTGTCATCAGGGGGAAATAAAAGCTAGCTTTACACCCTCAACTCGCCTCCACTTCACGGCAGCAATTTCGTATTCGCGTGCGTTTCATCTTTAATGTGAAGTACTTGGTTAAATTGAATTCCTTGTGAGTTGTTAGTGTGCATGCTAAAAAATGCTGAGGTGAGAGAGAAGCGTTGTTCTTAAATAATTTATTTTAATGAAAATTGATACAGTGTTGCAAGCGAACACATACAACATACTCGTAGATACTTACGCTTCATCACTGAAGTAGTTTCGAGCGAACAAATACTACCTATTGTAATGAATCATGCGACCCCGCTGGTGACCACTACCAACACGATTTGCTGCTAGGTGGCTTGTTATTTTACGTTGGGTGCGACCAGTGCACATCCCACGTCTATTTTGTCGTGGGATGCCAACAGAATTTGACAGCCACATGGAATTGAAGTGTGGAGGTAGTGGCCGCCACGCATGAGGAAGGCCCGGAGTGTGCCGATAGTTCCAAAAAGGAAAAAAACGGGCAGCGTGTGTCGCGAATTATAGTGTAGGAAGGTTTATTGGATATGATTATATTCACCCGACTGGTAGAAAGTTTTATTATCCATGTGTTTAACCTGAATTAATCGTCGGGAAATAAGCTCGTGAAAGTTTTAACCTCTTTAATCCGCAAAAATCAAAAAATGTCCCTCGTAACGTATAACGGAGTATTGGTGTGTGGAATTTGGGTATAAATTCCAATTTACCCAACAACTTGTCCGTAAGTAATTTGCATGCCATTCAAACTGCATTATGAGTCTTCCAGTTTCTAAACGAAATAAACGCACCGCATCATTGTCATCATCACAAATATCTGTACTTTTTGCTAGATCAACTCCTTCAACAAGTGTCGATTTGGATGGGAATTCAGAACGCCCTACACTTGACGGGCATGCCACATTCAACTCCAGGACTGAGAATGCCCGCCTGTTATGGAAGACTTCATTAAGTTTGCCCGATTTGGAGACATGATAAAATTCTTACATGCTCTGCACATTTTCATCGCAAAGTTTAGTAAGGACGGAAGGATGACAATTCTTAAGCGAGAACGCATTGCCCAAACGTAAAGGAAAAAAATGAGCAAGTGAGTTTGTCTTAGGCAGAAAGCTTTAAATCAATTTTACTGACACAAGAAAAAACTGAAATTTGCAAGAAATCCGCTGGAATCAATTAGGCGATTCCAATTGTACGCTTGAAATAGATTTCAAGTTTATTACTTGATACTTTACCATTAACCTTCTTCCAGTACTTAGAAGATATAAGATATTTATATATATAGAATGTACTTAACTATTCATTTAAAATATGCTCGGGTAATTCTCGTCAGATTGCAACTAATATTCGTAGGAATTGATCTTTTGCTGGTATTTTCGATGATATACGCATTCGAGTTGAAACCTGCATTTGCGGAAGCGGTAAGCTCGATCGCATGCGGTAAAAATATCATAAACCTTAAAACTGACTCCATTAAATTTTCACTTCAGTTCTTCGGTACACTAATGACGTAAATTTCAATGGCCTCCAAATTATCCATACCCGTCGCGTTTGTCACAACCCAAATTCCTAGCTTCAATTCGCAGGAAGACTGCCAGCCCATTGAAAAAGTTGATCAAGTTGTTGTAATTTTATTTTATTAGCATGTACATAGAGAAGTTTAAGTTATTTGTTCTTTCCAATGCTAATTTTGTCTACGGGGCCGTACATAGAAAGTTTTAATTAGTTTTATTGTATATAAAAGTGAAGTTTTATTTACAAGTCATTAGTGTATCATTTTAATTAGAATGATAATTGAAAATCGCTGATAACCATGCAAACTAATTTACATTTACCGAAAGTAAAGCAGCACTGTATCGTGCCTTGAGTATATTTGTTTAAAAATCAGGGATCATATAGGAACTATTCGATTTGTTTATAATTTCAACTTTCTTAAATAAATATATCCCATCATTTGAATTATTAATTTAACGACAACTTAGAAATTACAAATAGAAAACAAAGGTCTATAATATAACATTTCATACGGAGGAAAATAGTAAACATGGCTTACAAATGTCAGCAGTACTGTGAATATAACTTAAATAGTAACATGAAAAGAAATTAATCCAGAATAAATTAACAATATCGATTAAAATTATGACGTCGTTTACTAGATGATACGTACTAAATATAATTTTAATTATTTTTCATCATTTCTGTATTAGAAAATTTAAGAATGCAAAACAATAATGTATTATAACGCATGAAAAGGAAAAAAATCGTTAAAAAAATTTAGACCATTAAGACTTTTTCGTAGCAGCTAAGTGGATGCAATTCTATTACGAATGAACTAATATTAAACCAATGTGTACTAAATCTGCACATAAATACGAAATGAGAAAAAAAGCTACTTTATAATTATTCTTATTTGTAAAGCCAACTAGAATTTTATTTTGCATTAATTTCAACATTTTCAAGAATAAAATGTAGCTTTCATTCTCTTTTAATTTGTAATTTAATAAATAAGATACAAATATTGTTAAGCGAAAAGTTATATGATGAATATTTTTATTTCAATAATTAAAATTGGTTTGTGAGCAAAACAAATTAATAAATTAACAAAACAAAAGGAAAAACCACTAGAAAAAAATATTTAGAACACTAAAATTCAAAACGAAGCAATGCAATAAAACGTATAAGTAATGAATATTTAGTATGCGCATTTATCAACGATTTCATACAATCAATTAATTTGATAATGAGATTAAATTTAACAAATTACGATTGTAAAACAAAATATGAACAAACAATTGACAAATACCAGTTGATTTACAAATAGAAAAATATTAAAAGTAGCCTGTCAGTGAATGATATCTCCCAGAAAAAAAAAATAAAAATGAAAAAACTGCAAATCATAAATTGTTACAGTTCAGCGAATAAGATCGAAATAACATAATCCACTGGTTAAAGAACTCTTAAATAAAAACAAGGGTAAAATCATTACAAACCCAAAATAGCATAAGAAAGAGACACCTTGCAGTTAAAAATAAATTACAAAGAAAAAAGGTTAAAATAAAATAATATGAATTGCTAACCCTAACAACGACTTTCCTTTCCAGTGGTTCTTCTTTTCAGCGGGAAATGAGGTGCAGGGTAGGTACGCCGTCGCGAGGGTAGGGTTTGAGAAAATCCGCTGAGGTCGGTTTCGCGTTGCGCGCGGTACGCGGTACCTTAGTTGATTTTGAGTTTTCTTTAGCGTAGCTTTTTTCGAAATTACGTTAACGTAGTGTATTTTTCGGTACCGCGTCGGAAATTCGGGAACGCGAAGTAAAGATTAGATCTTTGTCTTTTGACTGGTTATAGAAAGAAATACGGAGTAACGTAAAGTAGGTTTCCTCTCCGTATGGTTTTGTTTTGTGACGCGTTTGAAAACGGGCATGTATAGGTGGCTGAATATTGTTAGTGAGCGTAACCCATTCGGAGACCCGCGACCGAAATCCTCTCCGATCTAGCTGGCCGACAAACAGCCACCGGGTGAATGGGTTACGGTGCACGGATTGGTTGACCGGTTGGTATCGTCCGTTGGCACTACTCAGACTTAACGTCTAGAACCGATGAGAGGTCGGTTCCGCGTTCAGACGTAGACATAAAATCATTACACTATGTACTCGCACTTCGCCAATGAAATTAGGCAAACAAGCCATTGAAGCATGTCGTCGGAAAGTAAACAAAAAAGATTAACCCACAATGCACTTCATGTGATCATTACATCGTGAACGATAAGCTTTGGGTGTGCATCGAAGAGAGTTTAGAGGAAAGGAAAACCGAAAGTTCCGGCGTAAATGCTCTCTTGTTCAATATACCAAGTTTCGCTAATTTACCTCAAAAGGTCGTGGGAAAGCCGAAAGCTTAAGCGAAAAGCACCCTTTCGCTCAATTTCCCCAGTTTCGCATATTCACCATGAAACGGAGCGCGTAGGAAAAGCTTTCGTGGAACGAGAGCGCACGTGTTTGGCTACTCAGCACCTTTAAAGAGAATTTAGGTTGAAAGCTCACGAAAGAACAGTATTTAAAGTTCTTGGGCAGAGCATGCCAGGCAGTTGGTGTTCAAGTCCAAAAGGGAGCGTGCTGCTACCGTACGTGTAATAACGCGATTCAAGTTTGAGTTGGAAGTGCTGTTCAGTGTACGAATAAGTGGTAAGGGGTGAGGTGTTGGCTTGTGGTGCGATGCTCAATCGGCCTTTTGGCATTTCACGTCGTGTGGACACCCCGATCCACAAGCCCATCTTCTTAGTTCCCTCTACAGGCTGGCGCTCACTTGTGAAGTGCGATAAGCTAAGGTGAAAGCGAAAAGCGCTCTACCCAATATTAATAGTTAGTTAATTAATCTATTTATTGTTAAAATAATTGTTTTAAAAAATTAACAATAAACTAGAAACCATTATTAAAATAAACGTTTGCCTTTGTTGATATAGTTTAGATGGATAGAGTAGCAGGTAAGTGGTATACAGAGTAGCAGGTAAGTGGTATACAGAGTAGCGGGTAAGTGGTATACAGAGCCTTGATGATGTATATAGGATAAACGTCAAATGAGCTCGCAGCTCATACCAGTATACATAGGGTATACTGGTTATGTAACGAAATTGGTGCAGCCGGTAGGATATCGGTTTTGCATAGACCTCAGTATAGTGCACTGTGTAGCAAATTTAAATGGGCTGAAAATCTATTTTCCCAGCCGGTATCCAAAACCCTTCAACTCCTGTATGATACCATCGCTACTCATACTGTCCATCAAACTAGATCAACCTTCTTAAAAAAAATAAAACATTAATTCTCATTATTTAAATTAAAAAAATGAAATTAATATCCAAATATAATATTGATGCTGCATATACTGTGCCTAAAATTAGATCAATTTGCTCGACAAAAGAAAAAAAAATAGTCATATGAATCGTTTAATTAACAAATACAAACACTACTCATACTGATCATCTAACCACATTAGCCTCTAAAAGAAACAGATAATTATATTGATGATTTTAATAACCAAAATATAGTATCAATATTCAAATATAATATTAATCCTACTCATACTGTCCATCAAGTAAGATCCGTCCTAAAATCAAATAGTCATATTGAACATTTAATTAACCAAAATATAATAAAAATATAAGCACAGAAACCTTCAATCCATATTCTTCATTCATGCATCTTAAATCTCATCTTACTTATCTGAAGGTCATTCAAACTAACTCCTAACTCATTCAAACACAACGTACAATTTAAAAAAGATATAAAGTTTCAATCAACCAAAATGCAGAACATTAAACATTACAAGTAAATATTAAACACAAATAAGCAAAACGAAAACTTAATAGCGAGCAAACAAAGGCGTGCCCATTGTTATGGAAATATGATACTATTTATCACTCCAACTACTTAAACAATAATAATAGCAACAACTCGTACCCACATGCATAAAAAAGTCTTATCTTTCGAATTGAATGAGCATTCGAATTGCCTGAGATGCAATCAAACAAAAACAAACATATAACTACAAATTGAATAGATAGACATCTGAGAAATAATTTTTAAATGCGATAACATTGAAGAGCCAACGAAATAAATTAACTACGCTAAACAAATATTAAAAAATAATTTAAATGAGAACAGCACTTCCCCAGGGCAAATAACCATAAAATTAAGTTAATTTCAAGCTACAATGAAACAGTCAAAGTATGTGAACTATGAAACAACAGAATTTTAGTTATTAGAACAATACAACAATGCAAAGGATTTTACGCATAAACCAATTATCTCTTTCAAGTTCCACTACAATTCAATCTCAAATCACCAAATTTACATCCAGCATTAAATGTGTGACTTCACAAAAAAAGTGGCAGTTAAGTCGGTAGACCCCGGCAAAACTCCACTCCAAAACCATCAGCAGATACGCTTTTCCTATGTCTAATTTGCACAACCACTGGAATGAAAACCAGTAGATTTAACAACAACCATTGAGCCGTTGACATAAGCTGTCGAGGGACACGCTGTTTTTAATTGTAAGTCCCTAAAGAAATAAATAATAGCCTCTGAGCTACCCGACTTCAACTTTCGGCAGACACGCTGCACTTAGTATTAAGTCATATGCGAAACATACATCGATTTACCATCCAGTCATAGCCTCTGAGCTGTTGATCCAAAATGGTTTGCAAATATGCTATTAACCAAGTATACTTTAAACAAGCCACTACATTTCCTTGCACAATAAATGCATTATAACAGCCAACTACTAAAAAAAGTCACCATTAAAACACCTGTGGAAAGCGCAAGACAATTCAAAACCCACACATTTCCCACCTTTTTACTTTACATATTGCAACGATATCAAGTTGGTCTTAGGATGCTATAATATATACTTTAAGATTCTTTAAACAAGCGTCGATATCGAAAATTTTACAAACCGCTAATGAAGTGACATTGCACGGCACTGTATTGCCTTCCAGCAAGGTCTAGGACAGCATTATGCCAAACTAAGCAGACACGCACTAGGGAAAAATTAGACGGAACACATATAGGTTCTTGAATGAAGGCTGAAACTATATGTTCCCAAGCCCATCATATAATGATAGTGTCGCTTCGATCATCTTTTACAATGATCTTTCTCGCATGATATTTTCATAGCAGTATTTCTGTTTAACAGTTCACTAAAATCAATAAAGGTATATACCAGAACTTTAAAGCTTAGAATCTCTCCTTTGAATTTCAAGTTAATAAAACAGATCATGATCATGATCATCATGATAAATAGTAGATTCCGATTTATAAATAATCCACAACTGTTCAAACAAAATGCGAAGAATCTCCATTTCTAATAACCCTCCCTTTTGACCACCACAAATCGATGCACAAGTTTGTAATAGACAATTTAAGCCAATTAAACGACAGTTAAATGCATATACCTTAAAAGCTCTTCCTTCTACACAATCCCAC
Organism: Odontomyia ornata; assembly: GCA_963969285.1. NCBI lineage: Eukaryota > Metazoa > Arthropoda > Insecta > Diptera > Stratiomyidae > Odontomyia > Odontomyia ornata. Next base: position 192,655,370 of record OZ017738.1, read on the forward strand.
AGCATAGATGGGTTAAAAGCCCTGCCCACTACAAAATGCATCAAACCGACATAATTAAAAACAAATGCTCTTCAAGGCAATTACCAGCCAACCAGGAATTAGTACATACATTTCATATACTTCATATACTTCCCGGCAATTGGCGCATGTGAAAGCTACAATATATCGCTTCATTCAATTTTCTCATGCGTTATTGCAGAAGCAATGCTAATCATATCTTCAAAGCTCGTTAGCAGCGAGCAAGAACAATCACATAAACCTTCAATCCATGATTCCCACTCCCATTAACAACATTAACCGTATATATTAAGGGGGAAGTTTATTTATCACACCCATTATCTCACACCCCATAAGGGGGCGTCCATAAATTACGTGAGATGTTTAAGGGGAGGAGGGGGTCGAGTCAAATCTCATCTAATCTTACGTTGGAGAGACAGGGGGTCTCGGCAAATATCACGCAATTTTTTTTCTGATTGAAACAAAAAAAAAATTATACTATTTTGGTCCATTTAATCCAGATTGTACATGCTTAAGATTTAATCTTAAGCGTATATCGTAATACGATTAAGATCATTCACTAATTTGTTCGAAAGAAAATAATTTCATTCATACTTCGATGTTATACATCTACTGACTGTCAAACTACCATATTTGTTTTATACTAAATAGCTCAATTTAATCTGAATTTACGGTACAGTGTAGCCCATTCTTTGTATTCGCGCTACTGAAAGCCGAACGCGTGACTCGATGAACGAGAGCATACGAGCTGAGTGGCAGCGACACACGGACAGGTTGTTTTGTTTATTCTTGTAAATGTTTCACTCGACTCAGTGCATGCTCTTACTAATTTAAAATGAGTTATCAAGATTTTTATAACGCATACGTCAAATGATACGTCTATAAGACGAAGAAGTCCTGCCAGGACGATGTGATAAAATTATGGAATACAGCGAAGCAAAAATTCCCGAAGAAAGAAGAGTTAATGCATCACATTCAACATGAGATTGAACGGCTTCTCAGGGAAGCCACTGAGACAAAAGTTCGGTCTACTTTAACATTCCTTCAAAAGGTAGGTTAAATATATATTTTTAGGAAAATACTTTTTTTTATAAACTTTATTGTTACAATTATAACCCGCCGTCAGTGACGTGTATGTCTGTGAGACCGGGTGATACAAAAAAGTGTAATAACTTGTTTGTACGTGATCGATTTGCACTAAGATTTCGAATAGCTGTCTTATTACGCATCCCTTACCCGCCAATTAACGTCGTGACCTTGTCACGGGCGCACATCCTAGAGTTTTGGTGACAACCCGGTCTGTAGGACCGGCGTCACCAATCACGTGAGTGAAATACTAAATATTATACATTACAAAACCTTTCATATTATTGATTATAACTGCCTAGTTTTCATAAAAAAATACTAATAATATTTAACTGTGTTATTATCTTGTTGATAGTAAATGAGTTATTTGCATAAAATCAATTACTTTTCTAAAAAAAATATTATACATAAAACTTGCCTAGGATGTTGTGGCAAAGACTTGCAGAGGTTTTGGAGATCAATGATGAACCTGGGACTGCTGGTCCTGTCCGTAATGGTCAATGCTTTGACTTTATTATGATGCTTTGATTTCAGACTAACACTAAGATCTCTAACAGTTCTTCGATTCAGGCTGGGACAAGCACTGAGAGTGTTCCAAACGTGGAATGTGCAGGTCAGGTTCAGATCAACGATCATAATATTCAACACGCGGGATCTGCGGTTCAGGATGAGATTAATGACCAGCAGTCAAGAGATCAAGATTTGGACGTTGGCCCTCAACCGGCAAGTTAGTATTCGCCTTCCTTTCTATAGGTGACGTTTTCTTCTTTTTCTCCTATTCTAAATTAAAGTCTTCTGCATTTCACAGGCGCTTCGAAAATCAGCGATGATGAGGATGAAGCGATGTCGAACACTACACCATCCAACGTACGTCCCACTCCAGCACAAGATACTATGAAGAAAAAGATTGCTAAGCTGCATATGGAGCTTGACTTAACGGAAAGGCGCAAAGGGTCTCTAGTAGCTGACGGCACTGAATTTGATAAAGCATGTAATTTGCGGCAAGAAATTGACATTTGTGAGAAGAAGCTCAAGCTTAAAGTAAAACAGAGAGTGTACTCCATGACGCACAGAAAAAATAAAAAACAAAAATAATTGAATTATGTTCAAAGAATCCCGATGCAGCTAAGTCGTTGACGCCTCGTGCTGGCCCTGGACGCCCACGTTTAGAAGAAGAACAGTCTGAATTGCTAAAAACAATAAGTGATTTAGCCCTGTTTGGTGCTTCTGAAGAGCGACGTCGTTGTGAGATAGTTCGCACGGTCCATACGCTTTCAGAGCTTACAAATAAACTAAGCGAGCTGGGATTTAATATTTCACGAAGTGCTACTTATATTCGACTGTTGCCTAGACGGGCAAATACACGAGAAGCTAAGCGCCATGTAGTGACTGTGCCGGTGAAGCTGAGTCGTCCTGAAGCTGACCATCATAAGGCACACCAAGACCAATACTTTTCTGTGGCCTCCATAAGGTCACTGGAAACGATAGCCTCAGTACTTGGTCCTAACTCCGTAATTTTTTTATCTCAGGATGACAAAGCCCGCGTTCCCATCGGCCTGACAGCGGCAAACAAGCAGGCGCCATTATTAATGCACGTTGAATATAAAGTGTCGTTACCAGATCACGACTTTGTGATTGCTTCGGGGCACAAATTAATTCCAAGCGTGTATGCTTTGTGTGAAGTGAAACTCAATGAGATAGGACGACCAGAAGCTGTTTCATATAGTGGACCAACTTACATAGCGATACGAAGTGGCAAGCACTCTTCGTCAACTGCAACTAGTCACGCTCAAGACTTGGACACTCTTTTAACAATTGAGTCTTTTTCCAAATTTATAAAGAATATAGACAGCAAAGTTAAACCTGTTCTTATAATTTCAAGTGACGGTGGGCCTGACAAGAATCCGCGATATCGCAAAGTGATCGCACACGCCATAGAGCATTTTAAACAATATGATTTGGACGCAGTATTTATTGTGTCCAATGCCCCTGGCAGGAGCGCATTCAACAGAGTAGAGATACGCATGGCTCCACTCAGTCGAGAACTAACAGGCGTTGTTCTTCCCCATGATTCTTTTGGGACACATCTTGACTCCAGCGGCAGAATATTAGACGAAAGTCTGGAAAAGGATAATTTCAATAAGGCAGGGGATATTTTGGCTGAAATATGGTCTGCAGTGTGCATTGACAAACACGAAGTAGTCGCTAAATATGTAGACCCTAATAATGACACTTTCAGCGTTCCAGACCTGCCAGCTGAAGAATGATACACTGAGCACGTTAGAGAGAGCCAATATTTACTTCAGATACATTGCAGTTGGTTCATATCAAATTTTTATGCGTGCCTATTTTATTTTTTTTTAGATTTATTAACGAGCGCGAATGTCAACAAATTTTTGTTATAAGTTACAAAAGGAAATTGTTTTTAATTTTTTTTTAGGTTGTGAAATGCGATGACCAGAAGTGCTGCAGCCCACGCCGGAGTGATCTGCACATGATTCTTCACGACCGTTTTCTGCCACCTCCATGCCCTATCACTCAGGTTGATGGACATTTGACAATTCCGGACTTTAAAGAGCATGATGGAAAGTCATTTGCTCCATTTCTAATACGCCACTGCCTACCGATTCAACCACTGAATGCCTTCATCAGCACGCCTTATGATCTCTATTGCCCAAGTGTACGTGATTATTTAGAGAAAAGATGCTGCAGTACATGCGGTATTTACTTTGCATCTATCACAAGAGCTGCAGAGCACAGGCGAGTCGCGCACATTGCACCAGCTAAGCAAGCGCGTATGTTCCGCAAAGTGCGACCCTCACGGATTGTCACAAGACGAGCTAATGAGTTACTGTGCGCAAGCGCCAACGGCTTAGAGTGGCTAGATCAGAACGAATTTGAAGGAGCAGATGATTTTACTGAAAATCATATGGACATGATGGTTCCAATAGTCTCTCTTGAGACCGCGCATGATTTTCCATGGACTGAATTAGAGTAGATATTCTTTTTTTTAATCACAGTAGTCACGATTTAAGTATTCTATTATTAAATTTTTATTACACTTATAGCTCTCAGCAATATTGATTACTAGTCTTAACTAGTCGTAAATAAAAGCACGAAGCAAATTTTTTTTTCTTTTCACAATAACAATACAACGCGTTTACGTAAGAAACCCACGTTTTGAAAAATCTCACGTGAGATTGGGGGATGGGGGAGGGGGTTGAATAAAATCTCACGACATCTCACCGGAGGGGGAGGGAGGTACAGGAAATTTAAAAAAACACCTCACGTAATTTATGGATGCCCCCTAAGGCCAGGATAGCTTATACTAAAGTCTTGGGAATACAACAACAACGACTCCCAAGCTGCATCAATGGAAAGCTATTCTCTCGGCAAAACTTCTTCCGAAGCGAATCAATTCCCGAACGTAACGATCGTTTGAAATATTCATTCCCCACTTACATATCAACTCGTTCCCAATAAATAACCTTTAACAATAAACTTCTCTGCTAACCTATTCGCACAATACATGTAATTTAAGAGAAGTCTAGCAAAAGCTTACATACAGAGCTTTTTGTTATAGCACTAAAAAATTATTTTAAACGAGTATTAATAAACCATAAATGGTATAAAGAAAAAAAATTTTTTTGTACATTTAAACTATTTTCAACGTCATTCACATTAAATCCTCACTAACGCTAACTGTGTATAATTTACTAGCACCTACACTAATCAAATAGTAACACTAATAATAACCACTAACCAAACATCTTTGGTATTGATTTGTAATTACAGTATCCAAAAAGATAATAAAAAAAAATAGAAATGCAGAATATGTTATAATTAAATATCAAAAACTGTTGTGAGATGAAAAATGCTAAAATAAAAGCAAATCATTAACTTCCAAAAAGAAAAATCGGCATTGAATGTGGATTTTAAAAGAAAGTGTATTGTATTACCAAGTAAAGCCGATTATACATATATTGCAAAGAAGAAATTGAATCCCGGTATTCTTCAATTGTAAAAAAAAATTGTAGCAAATTCCAATGTGAAGTGATGTCTATGAGAATCAACATCAAAAATATCTTGGTCAGCAATTCGACATTACAGAAAAACAAAATTCCCTTATGTTGATTCTCATAGATATCACCACCTAAAGTTCACCATTGTACATCAAAATTCTTAAAGGTCTTGTTTCAAGGCAATAAATTGTGCGTGCATCGTAGAGCTGTAATTGACACTTGTTTTGTCTAGCGCACTTCGACATGTCTTGTCGATGTGCGCAAGACAAGATTCAGATGTGGATGCAACGTGATCTACCTATTTTAGAATAGGTGAATCTCGTTGCGTTTGCATTTCTTGGCGTGGGAATTACAACTCTACGATGTACTTAGTTTTAATACTCGTTGCGTTTGCATTTCTTGGCGTGGGAATTACAACTCTACGATGTACTTAGTTTTAATATAAAAGATTGATATCCAAAATAAACTTGACTTGAAGTCGAATAGTCAACGCGTGTGTTTTCCTTTATACTACCTAACAGCAATTATTTTGTACAAGTTTACGTACTTGTGCGAAATTAGAACTACTCGTATCCTAGTAAAGAACTGGGATAAGTTGGTGTGATTGGCATAAGGCCAATCAATTCAACACAATTATATTTTGTACAAGTTTATGCACTTGTGCAAAATACAAAACACGCGTATTAGTTATTGACATAAGGCCAATAATTACAAATAAAGTTACGCCAGTACATCGCACTGGAGTAACGGAACTTGGAATAAGGCCCAAGTTCAGAAAAGTCAAGGCAAAAGAGTCTTGATTCAACATTTGGATCGTAGCAGGAGTTAATCCATCGTTTTTGAGACACCGCATTTTTCAAACAACATGGATCGCTTAGCAGAGCAGCAGACGCGTTTAGCTGCCGAAATCGATGCAGTGATTGCTAACTACAAGAAGGATCCCGCTGCCCGAAAGCAAAGGCCGGAGTATTTTGAAGAGAGGCTTCGACGAATTGAGGCATCCTGGGATATCTTCGAGGAAACGGATTCCAAAATCCAAGCATTGAAGGATGTGCCCATGACTCACGAATATTTTTTGAGTGAGCTATATGACACAACACAAACCAATTTTCAGAACTTTCAAGCGCACTTCAAGGAAAAATTGCTGGCGTTAAGGCATGCAGCTGAAGACATCCACAAGGAACCAGCTGAGATGCCTCGCGCTGATATGCCTAGTAGGTCTGACATGACTAATAAGCCCTCACCAACCGATGATGAAAAAGTCCTGAAGCTTATTCGAAGGCATAAAGCACTAGCTGCGTCATTACGACGATTGGTCGCCCGGCTAGATGTAGCTGAACAACCTCGCCCTTTTTACAAGCTAAAAATGGAGTTGATCAACAAATATTGGACACAGCTAGAGGGCTATCATCAAGAAATATTAGAGCGCACCGATGATCCAGTGATATTCGGTTACGATCTCAATCAACACATGAAACTTGAAGAGATCACTCAGGATTGGTTGATTCGACTCGAAATTAAATTCGAAGAGCTGAGACCTTCACCTGCACCAGCCCCGTTAGCATCTTCAAGTCCTGGAGTAAACCTTCCAAAAATTACGCTCCCTAAATTTGATGGCGAATATCTCCAATGGCGACAATTCCACGACCTTTTCGTACAGATGGTGCACAATCAAACGATGTCAAACTGCCAGAAGATGTGGTACCTCAAAGCTAACTCGACAGGAGAGGCTGAAAAACTTCTAAGGAATTTTGCATTGTACGACGATAATTATGAGTCAGCCTGGAAGACGCTCAATGATAGATACGATAATCGTAGATTATTGGTTGCTGCTCTTATCAACAAACTACTGTGCCAACCATCTTGTGCAAGCGATAAGCCATCAGCCGCAGTCGTAAGATCACTACATGACACGACTCAAGAATGCATAGAGGTCTAGAAAATATGAACATCAGTACTGAAGGATGGGATCCAATGCTTCTACACATCCTGATAAAGAAGCTGGACTCTGCTACTCATTCTTTGTATGAGCAATCGTTAACGAATCCGCGCAGTCTGCAACCAATGAAAGGGTTTTTGTCATTCTTGGAAATGCGTTTTCAAGCACTGGAGGCTTTAGGCAACAAGACCAAAGGCATTGAGGAAGCTCGGAAGAAAACCACAAAGGCTACAGCTGCAGCAGTGGCAACATCGTCATGCTTGGTTTGCAATCAAACCCATCCGATCTATTACTGCCCAGAATTTTTGAAGCTTACTCCATCAAGAAGGCTCAAATTATGTGTTAATTGCTTCAAGGAAGGACATCGAGCTGCTGCCTGTACATCGCGAGGATGTAAAGAATGCTCAAGAAAACACAACAGCCTGTTGCACTTGAACAGCGAATCTAAGCAGAAAATGGAGGTATCCAAGACCTCCAGTGATCCAAAACCAGAAGTCAAACAACGTCAGGATACATCCTCATTATCTTTGACTACGCTCCACAACAAAAGGACGAGCGGTTATGTACTCCTAAGTACTGCTATTGTTAAGCTTACAAGCAGCAACGGAAAAAGCATGGAGTGCCGAGCCATATTGGATCCCGGATCACAAGTCAATATAATAACTGAACGCATTGTGAGGAAGCTGGGTTTATCTTCTCGGTCTCACGCCACATGCATTGAAAAGGTTGGAGGTACTACTCAAAGGACCCAGAAAAGGGTAAACATTGTATTGCAGTCACGATTGAATGCATACACTACGCACTTAGAGGCATATGTACTCGACAAAATAATATCTTCTCAGCCATCGATAGAATTAAACATATCGGAATGGCCAATACCAAAAAATTTGAAGCTAGCTGATCCAAACTTCTATCATACGGAACGCACTTCTATGATTTGCTATCGATTGGCCAAATAAAGTTAGGCAGCGAATTGCCAGTATTGCAAAATACACTTCTTGGATGGATTTTGGCCGGCAATGTCAACACTGATCATACCGCTTCTGTTACTTGCGGAGTTCTTACAGAAGATCAAAGGCTGAATAACACAATTGAAAGGTTTTGGAAGCTAGAGGAAGTGACGGACAACAAACCGCATCATACTTCAGCGGAGAAATCTTGCGAAACACATTTCTGCCAGACGACACGAAGAACCCGCGAGGGCCGATTTCTGGTGAGACTGCCGTTCAATGACGATCCCGAAAAATTAGGCGAATCTAAGGATATTGCCACTCGCAGATTCTTCGGAATAGAATGGAGACTTCAAAAGAATGCTGAGCTGCAGAGGCACTATAAGGAGTTCATAAATGAATACATCAAGCTCGGTCATATGGAAGAGGTAACCTTGCAATCGTATGAAGGCTCACGTTATTTTCTCCCACACCATTGTGTCCCAAAACCCGAAAGCAGCACAACTAAACTCAGGGTAGTCTTCGATGCCTCCTGCAAGACAACTACAAATATATCTTTAAACGACATACTGCATACGGGACCAACAATTCAAGACGATTTGTTTTCAATCTTGCTCCGTTTCCAGCTACCTCGCTATGTTTTTACAGCTGTTATACAAAAGATGTACCGGCAGATAGTGCTGCATCCTGATGACCGTAAATACCAACTGTTGGTCTGGAGAAATGAACCAAGTCAGCCACTACGTTACTACCAGTTAAACACCGTTACATATGGAACGACGTGTGCTCCTTATTTGGCAACTAAATGTCTGCAAAAGCTTGCTCATGCTCATGATCTAATCAAAATATTAGAAGGCGCTGTTATGAAGCTCCACAAATGGTGTGCCAGCCATCCTCGCCTTTTGCACAATATTGCTCCTGATGACAAAGAAGTGCTGTTGGATTTTAGCAGTCACACTGAAGATTTCATTAAAACGCTCGGCCTAACTTGGCTTCCTAAGGTTGATGATTACCAAATACAAATCAATATAACCACTAGGGATGCAAAAATAACGAAGAGGACAGTATCTTCCGACATTGCTAGAATGTTTGATCCACTAGGCATTATGGGTCCGGTCATCGTCACCGTCAAGGTTTTCCTGCAGGACATTTGGCGCTTAGAGCTGGATTGGGATGCGGCCTTGCCAGAAGGAATGTATGGTGGCTCAGCTTTCAAAGGAATTTGCAAGCTTTAGAAAAGGTACAGTTTCCTCGCCGCGTTTTTGCGAGAGAGAAACCCAAACAATTCCAGCTACATATCTTTTGTGATGCCTCAGAAAAGGCATATGGTGCTGCGGTCTACGCTCGAGCAACCCTGATGGATGGGAGAATTATCGTTCGACTTCTGTACTCAAAATCACGTTTGGCTCCGATTCGTCCAATAACGATTCCACGGTTAGAGCTATGCGCCGCAAAATTGGGTACGGAGCTTGCCCAAAGGGTCAAAGCTGCCTTACAAATGGAGGAGATCCTACATTACTTCTGGACTGACTCTGAAATTGTTTTAGGGTGGATCAATGCAACAGCTTCAGCATTCAATACCTTTGTTGCTAATAGGGTATCATGCATTCAATCATTTTCTGTAACAAAACAATGGCGACATGTGGACTCAAAAAACAATCCCGCTGACATTCTCTCTCGTGGTATTGCACCCACAGAATTGGCAAGATGTAACATTTGGTTATATGGACAACCCTTTTTGCATGGAGCTCAGACACTATGGCCGCCAGAATATACAAAGCGACAGTCCTGTAACTTAGAAACGAAGGCGAAACTTGCATCGATGACAGCATTTATCAAGGCATCCAATTTTGTTGACGATATTCATCATCGAAACTCCTTCAAAAGATTACAGCGGATTGTCGCATATGTGCTCAGATTCACAGAACGCATGCGGAAAAGACTCACGTCGAATACATCTTTGGCCAATTCACTCACAAGTCACGAGTTATCTAGAGCATTAGAGGTCATTATAAAGTGTATCCAGCAAGATGAATTTTGTGATGAAATAAAGGCCTTGTTTCATCAGAGAGAGCTCAACAAAATTAGTCCAATAGTTGACCTGACACTTTTTCTTGACGAAAGGGGAATACTGCGTGTTGGAGGTAGACTAGAGGCATCAAACCTATCATTCGATGCAAAACATCCAATGCTACTACCGTACAAACATCCGCTGACTAAGTTACTAATGGCTGATATTCACCAGGACAATTGCCACCTTGGTCCACAAGCATTACTCACGACAAAAAGGCAACGCTTCTGGCCAATAAAGGGAAAAACGTTAGCATGATCTATTGTGCGACAATGCATACGATGCAAAAGAGCGAACCCACAGCTACTTCCTCAACTTATGGGAAATTTACCACCTACACGTGTGCAGCTTGCAAGGCCCTTTATCAATACAGGTGTCGATTTCTGTGGACCTATGATGATCCATTATCGTGGGCGAGGAACGCGATCGCAAAAGGGCTACATTGCCATATTTTGTTGTTTTGCCACAAAGGCAGTGCATTTAGAGCTGGTGAGTGATCTTAGCACAGAAGCTTTCCTCGGTTCCCTCAAACGGTTCATCGGCAGGCGAGGCCATTGCAAAAATCTGTATTGTGACAACGCAACCAACTTCGTGGGAGCACATCATCAGCTCAAAGAACTCTCCTTGTCCTTATACTCCGTTAAATCGCAAGAAAAAATTGCAGCTGTTTGTACTGACCGGAACATTGACTTCCACTTTATACCGCCTCGTGCACCTCATTTTGGTGGGCTGTGGGAGGCCGCTGTTAAATCGGCAAAATATTTGCTGCTCAGAGGCACATCAGCAGCAACTTTAACTTACGAGGAATTACAAACACTGGTGGTAGGAATCGAAGCCATTCTCAACTCAAAACCATTAACACCACTACCAACAGATGCAAACGATCTCACCGCGCTCACACCGGGACATTTCCTCATCGGAGAGCCTTTAACCGCTACTGTAGATCCCCTAGCAGAACCACTGAAGGGTGGATTGCTTACCAGATGGAAACTTGTACGCCATATTAAACAAGAATTTTGGCGGTGCTGGTCAGACGAATACTTGAACCAACTACAACAGCGTTCGAAATGGAAGCAGAACAGTCAGAATGTTCAACCAGGTTTAATCGTTATTATCAAGGAAGACAACACGCCTGTAATGAAATGGCCACTGGGCAAAATTATCAAGGTTTATAGAGGCGACGACGGCTATTTTCGTGTGGCTGACGTAAAAACATCGTCCGGCATATTCAAAAGACCTATCAATAGGCTTGCCCCTCTCCCGATAGAGGAAGTCACATGCGCTGATGAAGAATTCACTGAGCCTCGAAAACGATCAGTCTCAGAAGACGACATAGAAGCGGGTAGCTCCAGGGATCCACCCAAAAAACGAATCAAGGGAGCATCAATTATATCAATGTTGTTGGCCTGCCTACTTGTTCCTATGGTAAACACGGAACAGATTAAAACAACATCTATTGGTCCTAATCCAGGTTTGCATTTCCAATCATTGGGTCATGCATATCTATCATCGAGCGAATGGAAATTGTTGATCTACTATGACTTACAGCCATACTGGGCCGAGTTCTCTATGTTACGAAACGGGACGGAGCTGCTGCAACAACTCTGCGATCGAGGAAACTACAAGACTGGTTGCGTACAGCTAATAACCCATTTCAGCCACATACAAAGTGAGCTTATAACCATAAATAAATTTTTGAAGCCTAGATCAAAAAGAGGAGCATTCAATATAATGGGAAGTGTGGCCAAATCCTTGTTTGGCGTATTAGACGAGGAGTACGCTAATCAAATGTCGCACACAATCAACAGTGTAAAGGGCAATCAGAAAAAAATGTTTTCTCTTTTAAAAAATCAGACATCTATCATCGATTCGACATTAAATATAATTGGAAAGAGTGAGCAAACCATCCAGAAAAGGTTCATGGCAATAGAGACGGAACTAAACCGATTGTCCAATGAAGGGAAGAGTCCCAACAGTGAATCCAGCCAAGATAAGGTCACTAATCTGATCATGACTCTGTCATTTCAAATGACTTTGATCACCTTCAATCTACAAAGAATCCAAGCCTCCATAATAAACGTAATCACTGATACACAACACGGAAATTTTAATCCGTTGTTACTATCGCAGCAATAATTAAGCGAAGAAATAGCCAACATAAAAGAACACTTACCCGAGGCGCAGCGTCTACCTGTGGTACGTGAAAACTACCTGCAATTATTCAAGGTGGCATCAATTGATGCAAAAATTACGAAAGACTTCGTTATATTTGAATTGGAAGTCCCACTTATAAACGTAGCTACATTTGATCTGTTCAAGCTGTTTCCAATTTCAACACTACAACACAACCGGCTTATGACAATACTTCCCAGTTCTAATTACTTAATTGTAAGTCCTCATCGTGACGTATACTATCCGCTCACAGAACAAGAATATACGTCTTGCAGCTGGATGGAACCAACGACCCATTTATGTAAACAGTCTCATCCATTATACCATCAGGTGGCCAACATCAGTATCTGTGAAATTATGCTTTTAAAGGACATACCACCCTCTACCGAATGCGCCTTAACCGAAATCAAAATGCCGTCGATTTGGGATCAGATAACTCATTCCAACAAATGGATTTTCGCTTTTAAAACCCGGACGACACTTCATGTCGTATGTAATGGAAACACGTCCACAATGAGTTTGGCAGGATCAGGAATTCTTGAAATGGAGCCAGACTGCGTACTCAAATCCGACACTGCAACCATTCAAGGCCACCGCACTTATTTCAGTAATTTTGGAACGTTCTACACAAAGGATCACATCGGCACAAATAGCGATTCGTTGCTATTGGGAATTCCAAATAAAACGTCTAGCCACTATCAGACATATGCAGCTGAAATCGACGCATTAAAAACTCAACTGCAGGCGCAGGATTTCTCCGATTCCACCGATCTCGACACGCACGATGTTCATCATTACACGGTGGGATATATCAGCCTTGGTTCAATCATTGCTCTCACCGCTTTCCTCACATACAAATTCAAACATCTTCTATGCCGCTCCCGTACTCGAAGACCCGTTCCTCGACCTCGACGTCACAGCCTACCAGTAAGCCAAGCAGAAGTTTGAACGGACCGTTCAACGCGGGGGAGGATGTAGCAAATTCCAATGTGAAGTGATGTCTATGAGAATCAGCATCAAAAATATCTTGGTCAGCAATTCGACATTACAGAAAAACAAAATTCCCTTATGTTGATTCTCATAGATATCACCACCTAAAGTTCATCATTGTACATCAAAATTCTTAAAGTTCTTGTTTCAAGACAATAAATTGTACGTGCATCGTGGAGCTGTAATTGACACTTGTTTTGTCTAGCGCGCTTCGACATGTCTTGTCGATGTGCGCTAGACAAGATTCAGATGTGGATGCAACGTGATCTACCTATTTTAGAATAGATGAATTTCGTTGCGTTTGCATTTCTTGGCGTGGGAATTACAACTCTACGATGTACTTAGTTTTAATATAAAAGATTGTTATCCAAAATAAACTTGACTTGAAGTCGAATAGTCAAGGCGTGTGTTTTCATTTATACGACCTAACAGCAATTATTTTGTACAAGTTTACGTACTTGTGCAAAATTAGAACTACTCGTATCCTAGTAAAGAACTGGGATAAGTTGGTGTCATTGGCATAAGGCCAATCAATTCAACACAATTATATTTTGTACAAGTTTATGCACTTGTGCAAAATACAAAACACGCGTATTAGTTATTGGCATAAGGCCAATAATTACAAATAAAGTTACGCCAGTACATTGCACTGGAGTAACGGAACTTGGCATAAGGCCCAAGTTCAGAAAAGTCAAGACAAAAGAGTCTTGATTCAACAAAAATAATAGTTTATCCTCAAGAAAAAACGAGTTAAGCATGGAAAATATGTTCAGTATGTTCTTCAATATTATAGCAAAACAAAATAATTTATAATCCTGCAATTTGCAGCAGAATCAAACGTAACACTATTCCATTATTGTATAGAATCAAATGAAATATTAACATCTTAATTTATGATTGTATCAAATGAAACACAGATTATCTACTGTACAGAATTAAACCAAACACGAACTGGTTGACTTAAGATTTTATCAAACAAAAACAATAGTGAATAATTAGACTGATTAATGATTGAGGCGAACAAAATATTAATCCACGATTATATAGAACCAAGTTAGATCTTAGCTCATTGTATCCAAAGAAATACTAGAGTATCATTACAGTAATTTCTGATTGAATCAAACAAAACGTTGTATAAAATCAAACTTCAACTTATTAATTTATAATTGTAGTAGTTTATGAATGCAGCATTAATTTATAATTTTAGTAGTTTATGAATGCAGCATTTACATGTAATACATATTAATTAGCATTAACTTATGGTACCAAACGAAATATTATTATATTAATTTATGATTGAATCAAACCAGACATTGCATAGAATCAAACTAGACATTAACTTTTTAAGTTAATATCAAGCGAAAATATTAATGGATTATTATACTGACTAACGATTGTGGCAAAAAAATCATGAATCCATAATTGTAAAGAATTCATCACTGAAGAAGTTGTAAGCTAGCAAATACTACCTATGTACTCGCACTTCGCCAATAAAATTAGTCAAACAAGCACATACGCCCATTGCCATTAAAGCATGTCGTCGAATGTGTAAGCGTAAAAGTAAATAAGCGAGCGGAAAAGTAAACAAAAAAGATTAACCCACAATGCGCTTTATGTGATCATTACAACGATAAGCTTTGGGTGTGCTTCGAAGAGAGTTTAGCGGAAAGGAAAACCGAAAGTTCCGGCGCAAACACTCTCTTGTTCAATATCCCCAATTTTTCTAATTTACCTCAAATGATCGTGGGAAAGCCGAAAGTTTAAGCGAAAAGCACTCTTTCGCTCAATTTCCCCAGTTTCGCATATTCACCATCCGAGCAAGTGAGACGGAGCGCGTAGGAAAAGTTTTCGTGCAACGAGAGCGCACGACTTATGTAAGGTTCTTTTATTCGAAACAAAAAAAAACACAACTTTTAAAAGCTATACTTAGAATTTTATTTCATCCCGTTCTGTGATCAATTAATAACTAACTTTCATACATTTGTTCATTTAACATTACACTTAGTCTACCTCAACAATATGACCTACATTACAAATATTGCTTATTAATATCGATCAGCGCTTTTGCAATTGATTCTAGTATTAGCATTTACGTTATGAAATTGTACAATTGCAAGAATGCTGATCACAAGAATTCATTTTAATGATAATTGTTGATATTGGAAAAAATGCAATTTTACATTGTGAAATTTTATGGTTGCGAGATTGCTGATCATAATAATAGATTTAAAGTGTTACAATGAACTAAGTTAACCAGTTGACTGGAAGTTCATTTGCACTTGAGGTCAAATTGATATCAAATGTTCTATGTGGTGATGACGTCGTTGATGAAGCAATTGGAGTGTCACTTATTGGAGGTATGTGCATCAATGACGTCACCCCTCCCTCCTTTGATCGAGAACCCTCCTGAGTTTTCTGCTTAAGAGTAGATTTAAGTAAATCGTATTTTCCTTTCAAGTACAAGTACGCAATTATTAATAAAATGATAGTTAATGAAATTGATGCAAAAGTTGACACAGCAAAATATTCACTTTTTCTTTTATGATATTCTAGTTCGTTTATTTGCTCAATATTTTCGATTTGTCGCAACACCAATTCGTCAAAACTCAATTGATTTATACTTTCATTTAGTTTAAAACTTGATCGAATAACAAAATTTTGTTTGAAAGTCTTTAGATTATTAGAATATATTTGACCACCAATATTCACATTACATTTCTGAAAATTTACAATATAGTTGCCTTCTAAGTATAATGTTCTATCATCACAAGTACTATTGAGGTATGTTCTATTTGCGTTTTTTAACAATATTGATCCTGGTTCTATTTCTATAACTTGCATTTGATAATTCTTGGTTTTCGTACAGTTGTTTTGAAATATACATAGGGCACATTTTTTCAAACTGTTCTTATTAGCATTAGTTTCATAATTATAACATATATTATTTATTTTCAAGATTTCTTGAGTACGAAACGAAAGCTGTTGGTAATTCTTATTTACCATTGGCGTAATTAGTGATCGTTCAGCATTAACAGTGTCTCTTGGAATTCTTATAGCAAACAATAGTTTATTTTTCTTATAACTAGCTGCACCTAATCTTATATTTTCCAGTTTAAATAAGTCGATGTGGTATCGAACAATTTCTTCGCTAGTTAGAATGTTACTACTCATAATCCTCAATCTAGCGGATGCGATGTTATTTTGTATATGTTCAACATTATCACCCAAAATTTTGATTTTCAACATCATATCCAAGTAAATAAGTTGGTTGTAAATTTTTTCGTTTGTTGCTCTAACATCATTAAATCTTTCAAGGAATTTACTTCGATCTGATTCAATAATTTCTTTCAATTTGAAAAATGTTGCTTTAAAATGATTGTTAATTGCGATGTTTTTATTTATCGTCCCAATTGTGTTGTGAGTGTTTTCGTCAATTGTCCTCAAATGTTCTTCAATCTCAGTCCTGTCGTTATCATCCATTGTCCCGTATAACCATTTAAGTCCTGTCCTTAGAACGTTTATGAATCCCCGTCTTTCCCTGTGCGGTAGAATTGTTAAATTTTAGCTCTAATATTCGTTAGTTCATGTTGTAGTAATTGCTGATTTTCCGTTGATTCCACTTTATTGAGATTTGATTCTAGTGAGTTAATAATGAATAGGATGTCTCCAGGATCTATAAAATGTATTATCGTATAATAGTTTTCGACAATCGCAACATTCTCCCTTTTGATCTCTGCAAAACCATTGCTACTGTTCAATTGTTCTATGGTCAGAGTCCCGTCCATTGGTGTCATCATTGTCAGTATTGCTAACATCACTATAAACTTGACCTGAAAATTTTTTATCTCTTTTAATATTAGTCGGATGGATATTTTCTAATTTGAGTTTCCTATATCTAGGTTCATTTTTATGCCTCAAGGCCTTGTAATTTTTAACATACCCTTCGTCTTTGCTTTGTTGGTAGTTTTCCCTAGTTTCATTTAATTTATTAATTCTCTTTTCCTTCGTTATACGCAATAATTTTTCTACTTCCTCAGGATTTACCTTTCCTTGTTCGACATCTAGTGGTTTTGTTTTGATCGTGGAATGGAAAGACTTATTATACCATTCAACGCATTTGAATACTCTCTCTTGAATTGACATTTCCGACTTTTCTACTTCTAAAACTCTAAGTTTTTCACCTAGTATGTTGTGAAAACTGTTTATATCTGCATTGCCTGTGTGGCTGTTAGGTTTTGTGAAGTCTATTTCGACTTCTTCAGAATGTAAAAACTCCTTCACGTTTACTGAATTGAATTCATTGTCCATTACTAGGCGATTTGGTTTGCCCTTTATAGAAAAATATAGCGTTATCTTTTCAGTTATCGTTATACTATTCCTATCTTCTAAATACAAAGCGATTACATATTTTGAAAATTTGTCAATAAAAGTTATGAAACTATGTTTTTTATTGATGTAGATGTCCACATGTACTATTTGATTTACATTAGTCGGGGTTTCGGTAATTGCATATTTGAGTTTAAGGGATTTTCGGTCGTATTTGGCCCTGTTGCAGGTATCGCAGTTGTTTATGAATTTTTGTATCAAAACCTTAAGGTTTTTGAAATAAATAAGTTTCTTTAGTCCTTCGTAATTCTCATTAATCCCTGCATGTCCTGTTTCTTTCTTGTGGTACCTGGCTATATGTTTAAATGTGTCCTCTTCCGTCTTCATATCCTTGGCATGATATGCACATCTATAAAATTTTATACTTTTGTTAAAAAGTTCGATCAGTTTTTGCTGGACCAAATTATATTCGTGGTCTGGAAGCTCGGAAAAAATTCCTACTTTGCCACCTGTAAGTAACCTTCGGAACACATCAGACATATCATGATTTTTAATATCATCCAGACTTATAAAAATTTTGCGCTTATTATTGATAGTTTCGATTTCTTTAGTTTTGCGATCCATTAAAATGATCTGAGTATTGAAACGATTCACTACTGTGTCTAGAATAGGAAAATGGTCATTGAGTTCGTCCTGTTGTGAATGAATGTTCGCATTAGTGCTCATATTATCGTCTTCTTCTCTGTTCTCTTTTCCTTTGATATAGTTTATACTTATATCATATTCTCCCAGTCTTAGCAACCACCTTTGAAGCCTTGGGTTAATATCCTTACCCTTATTTTTAGTTTACAACCACTTGAGAGGTTGATGGTCCGTCATCAAGTCGAAAGGTCTTCCGTATAAATAGGGTCTGAAATAAGTACAAGCCCAAACGATCGCCAAAAGCTCCTTCTCTGTAGTACAATACTTTCTTTCGTGATCGTTGACGGTTCTGCTAGCATAACTTATTGGAAGTTCATCTTGTGTAAGAACAGCTCCTATTGCAAAATCGCTCGCATCCGTAACTAACTTAAACTTTCTATTGAAATCAGGGTACCTTAGAATTGGGGCCTCAGTTAACATTCGTTTCAACTTTTGGAATGCGTCAATATATTGAGGATCGTTTTTGTTAATTTTGCAGTTTTTTTTGAGGTATTTTGTCATTCTTTGGGCAACCTTTGCATAATCTTTTACAAATTTCCTATAATAACCAGTCATCCCTAAAAACGATTTGATTTGTTTTGGTGTTTCGGGAAGTCTTAATTTTTGGATATTTTCAATTTTGTCCATATTTGGTTTTACCCCTTCTGTTGTAAGAATATGTCCCAAATATTCAGTAGTTCTCGCTAAAAATCGACATTTATCAATTTGGATTTTCAGATTATGTGATCTTAATCTGTTGAATACTTGTTGGATATTCAACTTGTGTTCCTCGATGGAAGTACTAAGTATCAAAATATCATCGAAGTACACTACGCAAATCTGATTTATATAATCTCTTAGAACAGAATTAATAAGTCGTTGAAATGTTGCCGGAGCATTCTTCAATCCAAACGGCATCCTCACAAATTCATAATGCCCTAAAGGCGTCAAAAATGCTGTTTTCTTTCTATCCTCTTCTTTTATCAACACCTGATGAAAACCCTTGGGGAGATCCAGTGTTGTGAAGTACTGAGCCCTGCCCAGTTTTTCCAATATAGTCTCAATATAAGGGATGGGGAACTTATCGCTTATAGTCTCCTCGTTGAGATTCCTATCATCAATAACGATTCTCCATTTCTTCTTGCCAGAATTGTCTATTTTCTTGGGAACTATCCACAAGGGTGAATTATATGGTGAATTGCTTTCCTTGATGATACCCTGCTCCAACATTTCCTTCATTTGTTTATTGATTTCCTCCTCGTGAACCTGGGGGTACCTATAGATTCTTGAGTAAATGGGTCTATTGGTTTTTGTGACAATTTCATGCTGAATTTTGTGAGTGTGGGTTAACTTCTGTCCCTCCTGAAAAAATAAATCTTTGTTTTTCCCAATCAAGGTAATTAGAGTGTCTTTCTCTTCAGAGTTCATATCTTCCCTCAAAAGTTTATCGAGAATATTTTGGTCATCGGTGAATTCTCCTAACATATTTACATCCTCAAAAGTGTAAGGACAAGAGTACAAAAATTTTGTTCGTACATTATGAATTTCAATATAACCCTCTTCTGAATTTATGGTTGCCTGCATTGGTTTCAGTAAATTCTGACCAATGAGACCATCAAAATTCTTATTTTTGAGAGTTGTGAGTTTCCAACTCATGAGATTTTTCTCATTGAATTCTTCTGGAAGCTCCGTAATAATTTCCTGCGTAACTTCAGTTGCATCATTAAGTGTATTAAAGCGGATAACGTCCTGTAAATTTTCGCGTTTATATTTAGGTAATTTATTTTTGTCTAACAGGGCTGAGGTCGAACCAGTGTCGATAAGGCATTTGACTCTTTCACCACCAACAGTCAGTTCTACTATCGGTAGATCCTGCTGCGAGGCGGTAATTGAAAATTTACTTCCCCATTCAAATGATCGACTTCCATTGGTTCAATGCGTCTAGATTGTCTGGAGTTTGTGCCATTAAATTGATTTCGAAACTGCCCTGAACTTGATTGACCGAAATCGTTGTTTCTTCGGAATTGTCCCGAATCAGAGTAATTAACATTTCCTCTCAATGTACCATTATTTTCATTTCTCCCGAATTCCTTCCTATAATTTTGTCGGAATTCGTTATCTCTATCAAAGTGGTAATTGCGTCTCTGTCTGTCGTTGAACTGTCTAAAGAGTCCAGTCTCATCTAATAAATAATAGGCTTCTCTCAATGTTTTAATGTCCCTACTATAAATTACACTTGCCAGATGTTGGTCGATACCGTCCAAAAATATCTTTAAAATTATTGACTCATTAGAGGCAGGTGAAAATTCCACTGGCTTATTGTTGTCAAACTCATACTTAGTGTTAAGCTTATCTAAAATATTTCTAAGTATACGGTAAAATTCACTTACTTTATGATTCTTCGTGTTGATAGCCTGATGATGCAAATTGTGGTACGATTCCCTGATTCCGAAGTTTTTTATTAGTTCCACCTTCACTTTTTCCCAGCTTGGATGGGCTCCCAACGTTTGAATTGCTTGTAATGCTGCTCCCTGGATCTTATTTAGGATGTATCTGTTGTAGACGTACTCCTTTAGGGCAGCATTATCCCGAAACATGGGAAGTATAAGTTCTACTTCCCGGATAAATGATGAAAGATCGTAGTTCCTGTTGCCACAAAATTCCTTGATTGCCGCTGCCTCCTTAAGTAACTCTGTAGCAGAGATGCTGAACTGCTGATGTGATGGATTTGCCATTCTATTTTATAATATTTTTTGTTTTCTTCTTATATTTTCTTTTGACTGTTTTGGTTTTCGGTACCAAGGGACCTTTGTTAGCTACCTCTTTCTTTTTTAAAAGGGTAGGAGCGAATTCTCGGAAAATTCAGCTCAAAGCAATGCTAGCCTTCCGTTATAAGTCTTTTTGACTTGCTTTATACACTGTTTTGGGTTATGCTACCAAGGGACCTTTGTTAGCTACCTCTTTCTTTTTTAAAAGGGTAGGAGCAAATTCTCGGAAAATTCAGCTCAAGGCAATGCTAGCCTTCCGTTATAAGTCTTTTTGATTTTTTTTTGCATTTTTTTGGTTTATGGTACCAAGGGACCTTTGTTAGCTACCTCTTTTTTTTTTAAAAAAAGGGTGGGAGCGAATTCTCGGAAAATTCAGCTCAAGGCAATGCAAAGCCTTATGAGTTATTACCGGGATATTTTCACTTTTTTTTTTTTTTAAACGAATATTTTCACTAAGTCAATCTTTGGATTGACTGCTTACCAACTGCGCCACTTATGTAAGGTTCTTTTATTCGAAATAAAAAAAAAAAAAACACAACTTTTAAAAGCTATACTTAGAATTTTATTTCATGCCGTTCTGTGATCAATTAATAACTAACTTTCATACATTTGTTCATTTAACATTACACTTAGTCTACCTCAACAATATGACCTACATTACAAATATTGCTTATTAATATCGATCAGCACTTTTGCAATTGATTCTAGTATTAGCATTTACGTTATGAAATTGTACAATTGTAAGAATGCTGATCACAAAAATTCATTTTAATGATAATTGTTGATATTGGAAAAAATGCAATTTTACATTGTGAAATTTTATGGTTGCGAGATTGCTGATCATAATAATAGATTTTAAGTGTTACAATGAACTAAGTTAACCAGTTGACTGGAAGTTCATTTGCACTTGGGGTCAAATTGATATCAAATGTTCTATGTGGTGATGACGTCGTTGATGAAGCAATTGGAGTGTCACTTATTGGAGGTATATGCATCAATGACGTCACCCACGTGTTCGGCTACTCAGCACCTTTAAAGAGAATTTAGGTTGAAAGCTCACGAAAGAACAGTATTTAAAGTTCTTGGGCAAAGCATGCCACGCAGTTGGTGTTCAAGTCCAAAAGGGAGCGTGCTGCTACCCATTAGTTTAACCGTACGTGTAATAACGCGATTCAAGTTTGAGTTGGAAGTGCTGTTCAGTGTACGAATAAGTGGTAAGGGGTGAGGTGTTGGCTTGCGGTGCGATGCTCAATCGGCCTTTTGGCATTTCACGCCGTGTGGCCACCCCGATCCACAAGCCCATCTTCTTAGTTCCCTCTACAGGCTGCCGCTCACCTGTGAAGTGCGATAAGTTAAGGTGAAAGCAAAAAGCGCTTCACCCAACACTGATAGTTAGAGTTTTAAATAATTAACAAGTAAGGTAAACATGTTATGCTATATACAACGTCGTCAATCGTCTAAGCTCCGCCAAGTGTATACGGCCAAGCGCATACGCCCATTGTCATTAAAACATGTACTTGTCGACCAACGGCAAGTGTAAAGTCTTCATAATTCATACCATTAGCGACAACGACCATGTACATAAGAAGCTTCGGAGTGTGCTTATAGAATTATCGACAAGCTACGCCCATTTTCATCAAAGCATGTACTTGTCGACCAACGGCAAGCGTAAAGACTTCATAATTCGATCTACATAAACCACAACATTAGCGACGACAACGACCATGTACATAAACAGCTTCGGGGTGTGCTTATAGAAATATCGACAAGCTACGCCAAGTGTTATACTACATAAGCCATAATATTAGCAACGACAACGACCATGTACATGAGAAGCTTCGGGGTGTGTTTCCAGCGGAGTGACACTGTGCTAAACCCTGCCTTCAAACCATTTCTCAAATTCGCCGCAAAGCTTCATCATGCGAGTAAGTGAGAAGTGCGCGGAGGAAGAAGTTTACGTGGAACGAGAACGCACGTTTCAACTACTCAGCGAATTTAGGGCGAATTGAGGCCGCATGAATCGTTTAAAAGACAATTGATCGAGCGAGAAACGGCGAGTAGTAATAACAGCAGTTACAGAACTGTACGCGACGTGTATTGCGCCGCGAAGTGATCAGCGAGGCCAGAAAGTGCATCTAGTTCCGGTGCAATTGCAGGAAATCATCACATCAGTTAGATGGTGAGGTGTAGGCTTGAGCCGCGAACCTCATTCGGCTTGGATGCGTTTTTACGCTGCGTAGCCACCATCGACTAACTCCCACTTTCTTCATTCCATCCTCCGTCCGTGTAGACACCGTAGGGATAGATGATATAATAAATAACTAAGAGGTGTAAATGTAACCAATTTAAAATAGCAACATGAATAAAACTTAAAACTTTCAACATGTAACTCTATTCCTTTTTGTTGTTCTAGTTTAAACGGACAGAGTAGCAGGTAAGTGGTAAATTAGGAGTTCTTTCCCCGGGAGCCTTGATGATGTATACTGGATACACATCAAATGTGCTCCCAGTTCATACCAGTATACATAGGGTATACTGGTATTGTAACAAAATTGGCGCAGCTGGTAGGATATCGGTTTTGCAGAGACCACAGTGTAGTGCGCTGTGTAGCAAATTTAAATGGGCTGAAAAATCCATGCACCCAGCCGATATCTCAAACCATTCAACTCCTGTAAGACACCATTGCTACTCATACTGTCCATCAAACTAGATCAGCTTTCCTAAAAAAAATCAACTAATAATTTTAATCATTCAAAAAAACAAAAATATAGTATCAATATCCCCACATCATAATAATGCTACTAATACAGTGCATAAAACTAAATCAACCATCTTAAAACGAAAAAAAATATCAAATAATTATTTCAATCATTTAAATAACAAAAAGAAAGTATGAAACTTTACCAGTCTTCCTAAAAAATTATAGGATCATGTTAATCGTTTAAACAACAAAAATATAATACCAGTTTAACGCTATCCAAACTGGTCATCTACCCAGATCACTCCTTAATCGAAACAAATCATCCTATTGATCATTTTAATAACCAAAACATAATATCAACATTCGAATATAATATTATTTCTACTCATAATAGCCATCAAATAAGACCAGTCCCAAAATCAAAAAGTCATCTTGAACATTTAATTCTTCATTCATTTACTCCCTCATTCATATATCTTAAATCTCATCTTTCTTATCTGAAAGTCATTCAAACTAACTCCTAACTCATTCAAACCCAACGTACAATTTATAGAAGATATAAAGTTTCAATAAACTAACATGCAAAACACAAAACATTACAAGTAAATATTAAACACAAATAAGCAAAACGAAAACTTAATAGCGAGCAAACAAACGCGTGCCCATTGTTATTGAAATATGATACCACTTATCACTCCAACTGCTTGGACAATACGCGTACCCACATGCATATTAAAGTCTTATCTCTTGAATTGAATGAGCATTCAAATTAACTGAAGCATAATTAAAAGAGCAAACAAAAACAAACATTTAACTGCAAATTGAATAGATAGACATCTGGGCAATATTTTTAAATGCAATAACATTGAAGAGCAAACTAAATTAATTAACTGCGCTACATAAATACAAAGAATAATTTGCATGAGAACGGCAATTTCCCAACGCAAATAAACATGAAACTAAGTTACACTGAAACAATTTAAGCATGGGAAATTCGAAACAGCAGAATTTTAGAACATTACAATAATGCAAATGATTTTACCCCAAAACCAATCATCTCTTTCAAGTTCCACTGCAATTCACTCACAAACCAAATTTACATGCAGCACTAAATGTGCCATTTCATAATATAGAGGAAACGGGAAAAGTGGCAGTCAAGTCGGTAAAACCCCGGCAAAACTATCAGCAGACATGCTTTGTCGATGTCTAAATTGCACGATCACTGGAATGAAAACCAGTTGATTACACAACAGCCTCTGAGCCGTCGACGTAAACTGTCGGCGGACACGCTATTTTTAGTAAATCCCTAAAGAAATACATAATAGCCTCTGAGCTGCCCGATTTCAACTTTCGGCAGACACGCTACATATAGTATTAAGTCATATGCAAAAGAGACATCAATTTACCATCCAGTCGTAGCCTCTGAGCTGTTGATCCAAAAGGGTTTACAACACGTACCCTTTAAATAAGCCACTACGTTTCCTTGCACAATAAATACCTTATATACCTGCTAACTGTTAGAAAAAAAGTCACAAATAAAACTCCTGTAGAAAGCGCAAGACAATTCAAAGCCCACCCGAGGCTTAGACAATTGACGACGTTGTATATAGCATAACATTGAATTTTGTTACAATACCCTATGTATACTGGTATGAACTGGGAGCACATTTGATGTGTATCCAATATACATCATCAAGGCTCCCGGGGAAAGAACTCATCCTTTACCACTTACCTGCTACTCTGTCCATTTTCACTAAATCAACAAGAAGAGGAGAGTTACATAATTAAACAATTTAGTTTTATTTTATATTTTAAATTAATTACTTTTACACTTCTTTAATTATTTTAACATCTTTCCATACTATGTCTTCACGGACGGAGGTTGCCTAGAAGAAAGTGGGAATTAGTCGATGGTGACTACGCAGCGTAAAAACGCATCCAAGCCGAATGAGGTTCGCGGCTCAAGCCTACACCTCACCATCTAACTGATGTGATGATTTCCTGCAATTGCACCGGAACTAGATGCACTTTCTGGCTTCGCTGATCACTTCGCGGCGAAATACACTCGCGTACAGTTCTGTAACCGCTGTTATTACTACTCGCCGTTTCTCGCTCGATCAATTGTCTTTTAAACGATTCATGCGGCCTCAATTCGCCCTAAATTTGCTGAGTAGTTGAAACGTGCGTTCTCGTTCCACGTAAACTTCTTCCTCCGCGCACTTCTCACTACTCGCATGGTGAAGCTTTGCGGCGAATTCAAGAAATGGTTTGAAGGCAGGGTTTGGCACAGTGTCACTCCGCTGGAAACACACCCCGAAGCTTCTCATGTACATGGTCGTTGTCGCCGCTAATGTTATGGCTTATGTAGTGTAACACTTGGCGTAACTTGTCGATATTTCTATAAGCACACCCCGAAGCTTCTTATGTACATGGTCGTTGTCGTCGCTAATGTTGTGGTCTATGTAGATCGAATTATGAAGTCTTTACGCTTGCCGTTGGTCGACAAGTACATGCTTTGATGACAATGGGCGTAGCTTGTCGATAATTCTATAAGCACACCCCGAAGCTTCTTATGTACATGGTCGTCGTCACTAATGGTATGGATTATGAAGACTTTACGCTTGCCGTTGGTCGACAAGTACATGTTTTAATGACAATGGGCGTATGCGCTTGGCCGTATACACTTGGCGGAGCTTAGACAATTGACGACGTTGTATATAGCATAACATTTCCTCCGGCGGATTTGACTGATTTACGTACTTGTAGAGTGAAGTAAATCGTTGTTCCGTTCCAATGATGCGAATCACTTAATGCGTAAGTTGTACTTTGCGCTGCTAAGGCCATTACTATTGTCCGCTGTACTTCTCACTGCCTATTGTTGATTGTTGTTTTGCTGCTGGTTCTTGATCGTCATACTTAATTCTACCGTTTAATTTCGTGTATCTTGAACTCCTAATTTACGCTACTTAACATGTTATGGCATAATACAACGTAACAATTGAAAACTACTTCATTTTTGATTTTATATCGTTACGGATTCATGATTTGCTTGCCTGAGTCGCTAATCTGTACGGTTACGTTTTTACTTGATACTAACATAATATGTTAATTATAAATTGATGTTTTGTCTGATACTTAGTATTTCTTTTGATACAGTGAGTTAAGATTTTTTTTTTTGATTGTTTATCAGTATAATTATTCACAAAGGTTTTTGTTTGATACAACTTTGAGCCAAGCAGGTTCGTGTTTGGTTTGATTCTATACAAACATAAATTCACAACTCAATATTTCATTTGATTGTATACAATAATGGAATAATGTTACGTTTGATTCTAATGTTGAAGAATATACTGAACATTTCTTCCGGTCCTAAATCGTTTCTTCTTGGGAATAAAACTATTATTTATATAAAATTATTTTTCATTTGAGGGATGCCGGAATTCAATATTTCTTTTAATTGGCTTTACTTTATGAGACAGTAAATTTTCCTTTAACTTCCATATTTACTGCCGATTTTTCTTTAAATCAGAATTGTAAATTATTGGTTTACCTTTTTGTGCCTTACTAGGCTGTAGTACAGATGTTAGCAAATTAGCGTTAGTGAGGATGTAATGTGAACGGTGCAGGTACAATGGCACTTATTATTTTCTTCTTTTCCTTTTCTTTGTTTTGATTTTGTACTTAAATTCATTGCTACTTTCAATTTCTATTCGATTAACGTTCTTTTATATCTACTAATATCATTATTCTTACTGTTTCCTTTTTTTTTTTACTTTGAATATTTCAGATTTTACCTATTAAATTGTTTACATAATTGTTTCTTATTGCTTTTAACATTACTATAGTTTCTAATTAATTTTATTTAATACGATAACTAAGCTTTCTTAAAGTTGTACATATTAATTATTGTGCCAATAGTTTAGTGGGAATTTTTTTTTGTTAGTATGTAGGCGGAACGTTATGAATTAATTTTTAATGGGA
The DNA here is from genome assembly GCA_963969285.1 of Odontomyia ornata. Lineage (NCBI taxonomy): Eukaryota > Metazoa > Arthropoda > Insecta > Diptera > Stratiomyidae > Odontomyia > Odontomyia ornata. Next base: position 192,683,075 of record OZ017738.1, read on the forward strand.
TGGAATGTGTGGATATTTAGTAGGGATAGAACGTCAAGCTTGGCGGCATTCTATTCGCTCATACTCGTATGGTTGATAAGATTATTCACTCCAATCGCTTAATTAGCTTCGGACTTATTTCAGCCAAGCGAAAAACTTTCATTGTGGTGGCGGCGAATGCTACCTTATCAAAGCTTCCGCATGGGATTCCATCGGGATTGGTAATTTTGTCGAGTACGCTCGCTTACTTGCTTCATATGGTGTGATAATGATTAAGCTTTTGGCTGAACAGTTCGCACGATCATTGAAGTTCTTTATCAGGGAATAACGTACTGCGCTTATCACTACATATGTGCGAATTGGATCTGGCGAGTCGTCGCAAGAGACCATAGTGAGTGTGATAAATAAACTTTCCCCTTAATATGCATGGTTAATGTTGTTAATGGGAATGGGAGTCATGGATTGAAGGTTTATGTGATGCTCGCCGCTAACGAGCTTTGAAGATATGATTAGCATTGCTTCTGCAATGAAGCATGAGATAATTGAATGAAGCCATGTATTGTAGCTTTTACATGCGCTGATTGCTAGAAAGTATGTGACGTATATGATATGTATGTACTTATTCGTGGTTGGCTGGTAATTGCCTTGAAGAGCATTTGTTTTTAATTAAGTCGGCTTAATGCATTTCATAGTGGGCAGGGCTTTTACTTCATCCATGCTATAAGAGCTTTTGAGGTATATGCATTTAATTATCGTTGCAAATTACATACTTTTTTATTCATTTGTAGTTGTAAAAAGGGAGGGTTATTAGAAATGTATTCAGCAGTATGTGTAAATAGATGTGGATTATTTATAAGTTGGAATCTACTATTTATTATGAAGGTTTTTTGATAAGTATAGAAATATTGTATGAGTTGTGAATGATGATGATCTGTTTCATTAAATTGAAATTAAAAGGAGAGACACTAACACTATATGGGCTTGGGAACATATAGTTTCGACCTTCATTCAAGACCCTATATGTGTTCCGTCTAATTTTTCCCTAGTGTGTGTCTACTTAGTTTGGCATAATGCTGTCCTGGACCTTACTGGAAGACAGTACAGTGCCGTGCGAGGTCACTTCATTAGCCGTGAATAAATTTTTGATCTCGATCTTGATTGTTTAAAGCAACTTAAAGACATCTCCTGGGTGGGAAATGGGTGGGCTTTGAATTGTCTTGCGCTTTCTACAGGAGTTTTATTTGTGACTTTTTTCTAACAGTTAGCAGTTATATAAGGTATTTATTGTGCAAGGAAACGTAGTGGCTTATTTAAAGGGTACATAATTGATAGCGTGTTGTAAACCCTTTTGGATCAACAGCTCAGAGGCTACGACTGGATGGTAAATTGATGTCTCTTTTGCATATGACTTAATACTATATGTAGCGTGTCTGCCGAAAGTTGAAATCGGGCAGCTCAGAGGCTATTATGTATTTCTTTAGGGATTTACTAAAAATAGCGTGTCCGCCGACAGTTTACGTCGACGGCTCAGAGGCTGTTGTGTAATCAACTGGTTTTCATTCCAGTGATCGTGTAATTTAGACATCGACAAAGCGTGTCTGCTGATAGTTTTGCCGGGGTTTTACCGACTTGACTGCCACTTTTCCCGTTTCCTTTATATTATGAAATGGCACATTTAGTGCTGGATGTAAATTTGGTTTGAGAGTGAATTGCAGTGGAACTTGAAAGAGATAATTGGTTTTGGGGTAAAATCATTTGCATTATTGTAATGTTCTAAAATTCTGCTGTTTCGAATTTCCCATACTTAAATTGTTTCAGTGTAACTTAGTTTCATGTTTATTTGCGTTGGGAAATTGCCGTTCTCATGCGAATTATTCTTTGTATTTATGTAGCGCAGTTAATTAATTTAGTTTGTTCTTCAATGTTTTTGCATTTAAAAATATTGCCCAGATGTCTATCTATTCAATTTGCAGTTAAATGTTTGTTTTTGTTTGCTCTTTTAATTATGCTTCAGTAAATTCGAATGCTCATTCAATTCAAGAGATAAGACTTTAATATGCATGTGGGTACGCGTATTGTCCAAGCAGTTGGAGTGATAAGTGGTATCATATTTCAATAACAATGGGCACGCGTTTGTTTGCTCGCTATTAAGTTTTCGTTTTGCTTATTTGTGTTTAATATTTACTTGTAATGTTTTGTGTTTTGCATGTTAGTTTATTGAAACTTTATATCTTCTATAAATTGTACGTTGGGTTTGAATGAGTTAGGAGTTAGTTTGAATGACTTTCAGAGAAGAAAGATGAGATTTAAGATATATGAATGAGGGAGTAAATGAATGAAGAATTAAATGTTCAAGATGACTATTTGATTTTGGGACTGGTCTTATTTGATGGATATTATGAGTAGAAATATTATTATATTTGAATGTTGATATTATGTTTTAGTTATTAAAATGATCAATAGGATGATTTGTTTCGATTAAGGAGTGATCTGGGTAGATGACCAGTTTGGATAGCGTTAAACTGGTATTATATTTTTGTTGTTTAAACGATGAACATGACTCTATATATTTTTAAGAAGACTGGTAAAGTTTCATACTTTCTTTTTGTTATTAAAATGATTGAAATAGCTGATCTAGTTTGATGGACAGTATGAGTAGCAATGGTGTCTTACAGGAGTTGAATGGTTTGAGATATCGGCTGGGTGCATGGATTTTTCAGCCCATTTAAATTTGCTACACAGCGCACTACACTGTGGTCTGTGCAAAACCGATATCCTACCGGCTGCGCCAATTTTGTTACAATACCAGTATACCCTATGTATACTGGTATGAACTGGGAGCACATTTGATGTGTATCCAATATACATCATCAAGGCTCCCGGGGAAAGAACTCATCCTTTACCACTTACCTGCTACTCTGTCCATTTTCACTAAATCAACAAGAAGACGAGAGTTACATAATTAAACAATTTAGTTTTATTTTATATTTTAAATTAATTACTTTTACACCTCTTTAATTATTTTAACATCTTTCCATACTATGTCTTCATGGACGGAGGTTGCCTAGAAGAAAGTGGGAATTCGTCGATGGTGGCTACGCAGCGTAAAAACGCATCCAAGCCGAATGAGGTTCGCGGCTCAAGCCTACAACTCACCATCTAACTGATGTGATGATTTCCTGCAATTGCACCGGAACTAGATGCACTTTCTGGCTTCGCTGATCACTTCGCGGCGAAATACACTCGCGTACAGTTCTGTAACTGCTGTTATTACTACTCGCCGTTTCTCGCTCGATCAATTGTCTTTTAAACGATTCATGCGGCCTCAATTCGCCCTAAATTTGCTGAGTAGTTGAAACGTGCGTTCTCGTTCCACGTAAACTTCTTCCTCCGCGCACTTCTCACTACTCGCATGGTGAAGCTTTGCGGCGAATTCGAGAAATGGTTTGAAGGCAGGGTTTAGCACAGTGTCACTCCGCTGGAAACACACCCCGAAGCTTCTCATGTACATGGTCGTTGTCGCCGCTAATGTTATGGCTTATGTAGTATAACACTTGGTGTAACTTGTCGATATTTCTATAAGCACACCCCGAAGCTTCTTATGTATATGGTCGTTGTCGTCGCTAATGTTGTGGTCTATGTAGATCGAATTATGAAGTCTTTACGCTTGCCGTTGGTCGACAAGTACATGCTTTGATGACAATGGGCGTAGCTTGTCGATAATTCTATAAGCACACCCCGAAGCTTCTTATGTACATGGTCTTCGTCGCTAATGGTATGGATTATGAAGACTTTACGCTTGCCGTTGGTCGACAAGTACATGTTTTAATGACAATGGGCGTATGCGCTTGGCCGTATACACTTGGCGGAGGCTTAGACAATTGACGACGTTGTATATAGCATAACAAACAGACCTATGCTCATGTCAGAAGGGTTTTGTATTCAATTTACAAAATGCGGTCACCAGATCGAATCAAATCAAGAAACAAGTCAAAAAGGATTTTATTGGAGAAAATATGAAATACGAAGATCATACTATTATTAACAAAGTTGAACGGATTTCGACTTCTGAGGTTTTTGGTATTGTTATACTCATAAATATCTCCCTTGATAATTATTTCAGATGTCCATCCGTGGCGGAGGAAACACATTTTTCATGTATTTCCCCCCTGTGCCCCTACTGAAGCAAAAACTGACAGTTTAATAACTGTTTTGAAAAGCTCCCATGAAAACTTTCATTTCATACTCATATCGGCTACGTTTGTGATTTTCTTTTTCAGGGGCCACTCTCCTGCACTGTTATCATCGATTAATGGCCAATTTATTAGAACCCTAGAATGGTTACAAAACCCACCTCCTTGACTTGTTTCACTTATGAGCATTAATTGTAGCTACTCATCTTCAGTCATTCATTAAATTGAATCAAGTGTTCAAAGCATGCACCTTAAACGTTGAAGTTGGGAAAAAATAACTCAAAATTATTCAATCTTCGCATTTGAAACAGCCACTATTTTGTTTTACGATTACTGATACAACTAGCTGAACCGATTCTCAAAGATATACATGACACCTATCACTCCTGAAATTTTCATGCAAATCCTAGCAAAACTGTAGTGTCTGAGTCGGTAAAAAGCGCATGTTGTTCCATAACCATATGTTGCCATAGTAACAAATGCAGCGCATATTGTTCCATAGTAATACAGGAAAATTCAAACCACTATAACTTCGCTAAATATTATTCAATCTTTATAAAACTTTCAGGATAGATCAACCTTATAAATAGCCATCTACGTACTTTCATTTCATTGAATTTAAGGGTACCGTTAAGATTTCATTCAAGAAAACATAAAATTGATAAATCATACTATTACTAACAAAGTTGAGTGATCTGCGACTTCTAATGTATTTGTTGTTGTTGTACTCACCAAGGCCTACATGCCTGATTTTTTTCAGATTTTTCAATCGCGAGGGGGGGGGGGACACCAATTTTTTCGTGTATTTCCCCTCCCTGTGCGCCCCTTGAAGCAAATTTTGCTTAGCTAAGACCTGTTTTGAAAAGTTCTCATCAAGACCTTTCATTTGATACCCATATCGGCTAATTTTTTTTTCGGGGGGTCACTCTCCTATATGGGGAGACCCCCGTTAAATACCTTATAAATTTTTTTTGTAGTTGAACTTTGAAGAGATCACCACTTTACACCTACACACAAAATTTGATGTTTCTAGCTTAATTAGTTTCCGAGAAAAACTGCTGTGACACACGGACAGACGGACGGACGGACGAACGGACAGACGGACAGACTGGTCCGTCTGTCCGTTCCCTAAAAAAGTGAACATTTAGTTAACCGATTCGGTTATAATCTAAATGTTTGGAAACAGGAACAACAAAGTATCTAAGTTGTTTGGATCTCTTTGCTATGGTTGATTTAAATTAACTAAAAACACTGTTTTTCCTTGAAACCATAGAATTTTGTTTAATTTGCATATACCGATATTTCGGAAGTCAGTTGCTTCCTTCTTCAGTGCTAACTGAACAGGAACAACAAAATAAAGTTAAATTCTTTAAAATAAACTCTCGTCTTTGTTGATATAGTTTAGATGGATAGAGTAGCAGGTAGTTGGTGTTACAGCGAATTCTCTTCCCGGGAGCCTGGATGATGTATATAGGATACAGTTCCAATCGAGCTCTCAGTTCATACCAGTATACATAGGATATACTGGTTATGTAACAAAATTATTATAATTATATGATATTTACGAGTATATGCAAGTTTGAAATTGTTGTTTTTTATTTATTTTCCGAATTTCAAAGAGCAGTGTAAATTTTTCCGACAGCCTCTTAACATTAATGGGAAAAGTGATACAGATGGGTGTAGAAAATTCTTTTTGATTGTAGTCAAAAGCGATTCAGATTGATAAAAGTCAGTCAATTCTCGGTGATAAACGGTAAATGCTATTGAATTGTAAATCATGATGAATGAAGATATTGGCTTATAAAAATTTTATCACCACCTCCTGTTTTCTGTGAAGATGATGTATTTATGGTTTGAAAAGCAACGCAAAACCTGGGCAAAGAATTTCGTTTGGACAACTAATACATTTGCTCCATATAAGAATTTTGCAGGCCTTACCAGCCCCATCAACGAGCGCTCGTCTGAGGAGGACTGGCTAAGTACCTTCTCATGTACTCTAAATTTTTAAAAATCTTGGTATTTTTGGTCGTTTGGTGCATGAGCCTATAAATTTAATATTGTAATTAACCACTATCACTAGCACACTTTATTTAGTATGTCCATCTGCTGCAATTATTAATAACGTAATTTAAAATTCAGCCTTATTATTTTTAATAGATGCTTTTAATATTAGAAAAGAAAAAGAGATGAAATCGTTTATCTAACTGTTATCTTCATACGCAGATCGTAGAAAAGGAGACAGAACAATCAAACTTTGTAAATAATTGTATAAACGGATATACGGACCTCTCGAGTCACCACTCTGGACTGTTAATATTGTCATATTTGTATATAGTTAATTAAATCTATTCTAATTTTATGTTTGTTGAAGATTGTTAAGATTTGAAATTGGAAGAAGTAAAACCCCATTTTAAAATTCAAAATCAGTCATTTTACTGCAGTGTTTTTTTTTAATTTTGTGAGATTTATTGAAGAAAAATACTTTAAAATGCATAACAAAAGAAATGAGATATCTATGTCATAAATTGGACATTGGCAATAATACTTCTTGAAAACGTTGAGCTGAGTTATTTTGTTATGTTAATATATTTAGGAGATTTTTCATAAATTATGCTGTGAATTGCAAAAACTCGAAACAGGAAAAAAAGCTTTGGGTAACATAGTGTGATGCATGTACATAATTTTCTTCCTATACGTGAATAGAAACAATGCCATCGATTTTCAATTTAGATAAAACCATATGTTTGTTTTAGCGGTCATAATAAATTTTCGTTGGGTAGACAAACCTACGGTCATGTCAGAACGGTTTTGTATCAACTTCTCCGAGATGCAGCCACCAAAACCGAATGAAGTTAAGAAACATGCAAAGAGATGTGCACGTTTCAACGAAAATTCATTGTTTCTCTACTTTCCATAGTCGGCATTTCGTTGCAAATTAACAAAAATCACTCAAATTATGAATTCCCAATAACGTTTATGTTATTGATCTTATTTGAAAATTTTAAGAAGATCAAATCAAAACTGCAGTGCCTGGTTTGATGGAAAGTCCATAAAATAGCAAAATAGTGTGTTATTGTTGTTGTAATTGGAGAAATTTCAAATGGATATAACTTCCGTGAATATGATACGAATTTCATCAAACTTACAGAGTATTAGGATCTTGTTTCAGGCTACTTAAATGTCAAGTTTTGTTGGGTTTAAATGCATCCATACGATTTTATTGGAGAAAATGTGAAATTCGTAGATCATTCTATTATTTAAAAAGTTGAACTAATTTTGACTTCTGAGGTACTTGTTATTGTTATACTCATAAATATCTCCCTTGATGATTTTTTCAGAGTTTTTAGACCGCCGACGAGGGAAACACATTTTTCATGTATTTGCCCCCTGTGCCCCACTGAAGCAAAAACCATCAGCTTAAGAACTGTTTTGAAAAACTTTCATAAAGACCTTTCATTTGATACTCATATCAGCTACTTTTGATGAAATTATTTTTTCAAGGGCCAATCCCCTTTTGAACCATAGAATGGTTACTGTTGAGTTCCTGACAAACCTAAGCGCCCATCAAGGCCTGGTCCGGTAACATCAACACTTCAATCAACTTACAGAGTTATTTAAGGTTAATTAGCCCATTTGTAATTAATTTGATTGATTTATCAATTGATCGATCATTTCAACTCAATTCACCGATCAATTGATCAATCATTTACTAAATAAAAAAATGAAAGAAAGTATATACCCTTTAATTCTACTATTTATTTTAAATTTAGTATACAATTGTTTCGTTCTCCATTTGAGAACTTCCTCAGTACTACTATTCCCTAAACTATAAGTGTCCTAATATTTATACTAAACTCATTAACGTATTAATATGAATCTCTAATTACATCTAATCCCTCAAAATACTTTAACTTAATCTCTAATTACCTGATCCTTTACCATTCAAAAATTTGTTTTTCCTTAATTGCTACTTAACTACCTTCATTATTTTGTAAGCTTGAATAGCCAGGTGTATCCGTTACCTGGGTCGCCGTTCCAAATGTCCTGCGTCTTCCGATTGAATATCTCCAAGCTTTCTGCTACATCAAGCTTCTATCCGTTTGTAACCGTTTTTAGCATGCTTACGTTGTCCGCAGTGATGTCATGTTTTTCAAGGATTGTATGCTCTGCTACTTTTGATTTGAAGTTTTTTGCATCCTGCTTTTTGTTTTTGTTGACTGCTTCCCTTAAGTGTTCATTCCATCTGACACCTAGGGATCTCCTCGTTTGTCCAATGAAACATCCATTACATTTCGTACACGATACCTTGTAGACTCCACTGCGCTCCATTTTGGGAATGGGGTCCTTGGTTGATCCAAGCAAGTTCTGTATTTTTGTGGCCCGGCTCGTATAAACTAGGTCGATGTCTACGTTCTTCATCGCCCTCTTCATTGTTTCCGTCCTTGAGTCAAACGTTACAACCAACCTCTTCCGTTGCTCGACTTCCGCAGTTAGCGTTGTGAACTTTTTATTGAAGATCTCCTTCGTTCGTTTGGCTATCAATTTGGTGACTTCATCCGTAGGGTATCCATTCCACTCGGCTAGCTTATAAATGTGGGACGTTTCTTTTTTCAGGCCTTCCTTATTCAATGGAAGCGTGAGCATTCGATTTACAAGCCAGCTAAATGTCGCCCATTTTTGCTGTTGGCAATGGTTCGAAGTGAAAGGAATTATCCGCATGGTGTCCGTTGGTTTGCGGTATATTTCGAATTCCAATCCATTAGCTCCTCTACATACCATCACGTCAAGGAATGGTAGCCACCCCTCCGACTCCAGCTCGTGGGTGAAACTGATGTTGCTGTGTATTGAGTTGATCGCCGTGAGAGTTTGCTGGACCTGATCCTCTTTGATGATCGTGAAGATATCGTCTACATAACGCACCCATCGATGTGGCAGTTTACCTTCTTGTGCTAACTTCTCCTCCAAAAATGCCATAAAAACTTCGCTTAGAAACGGGGAAAGAGGATTTCCCATTGAAGCACCACGTATATGCTTAAAAAATTCTCCCCTGAAGGTGAAATAGCTTTCACCCATGCAGAGTCTAGCCAGTTTCAAATACATTTTGGCTCGGGCTTTCCATTGTTCTCCTGATCCTTGTATCAGAATCCACTCCTCAAGTAACGTAAGTGCTTCTTTGACCGGAATACTGGGAAAAAGTGCGTTAACGTCAAATGACACCATCGTATCCCCATCTTCCAAAGGTCCCCAGGACAAAACCTTTGAAGTAAATTCTGCCGAATTTGCTACTGATCTGGTAACAAATTTTTTGTCCATGTTATTGAATTCCTTGACTAACCACTTCGCAATTTTCTGAGTGGGAGCGTTTTCTGCTGACACAATTTCACGCATTTCATGGCCTGGCTTGTGAATCTTCGGAAGTCCTATGATCCTTGGCAGCGATGGGTTGGTTACTTTTAAGAATTTCTTGATTTCCTGAATCCATGGTTCACATTCTTTCAGCACTTTTTCCACTCTTTTTATTGACTCAGGAAGCGGTTTATTTCGTAGACTGAAGTTTGGTCCCGTATTTATTTTTTCCCGCATTAACTATTAACAATCATTTACTGTTCCCTTTGTGAACAATTGTATTCACCTTTCACCGGCATTTCACCCCGCATCAATCATTTAATTTAATTTAAGTCAAACTTCTCGAATACTGAATTTTGCCACATACTGTAATTCCATTTGCTATTTTTCATTCCCAGCCAAATTGTTGACCATGCACATTCATGTCGTGCATTTGTCCATGAAGTGGATCCGTAATCGAGGAAATTGGGTTACATTTCATGGACAAAGGCAGACGTGCCAGCGAAAAGACGCAAACTCAGCGTTATTTCTTTGGCGCGTTTTATCTAGTCAGCGAATTGCTTTGGAATGGAACGTGGCTGAAATGCTCGGCCAGTTCAGTCGTTGGGGGAAGGCGAGTTGGTCTACAACTCTACAGAAAAGTGTCGATTAATATAAAGTGGCTTGGTGCATAATTAATGATTACGGTTAAATTACTAAATTATTGGGAATTTAATAAGAATTTAAGTTGTTTTTGGATAGAAATTTTGAGAAAGTACAGTATCAGGACAAATCCGAAAACCTTATTTCAAATTATTCAAATTGAAACTTTAGTTCTCAATTAAATATAACTAGCCCGTTAAACAGGATGTTCGACATCAATACGCTACGTTGTAGTGTATTCGCGCTTTCTGTTTTCGGCCATTTTCCGACTTTCTACGCGATGGCGAGTGTAGATCGCCTGATCGAGGACCTAAAAGGATTGGCTCGAATTGTCGAAGGTGTCATTTCCAATTATAAAACTCCATGACGATCCTGAAGCTTATGGTTTTAACGTGCAACAGCACATTCATTTGGAAGACCTTACCCAAGATTGGGTCATACATCTGGAATCGAAAATGGATGAACTCAGCACCACACCTGCCTAGGCGGTTCTGCCTGTGACTCCTCTTACCATGCCTCTGCGGAAAATAAAACTTCCCACCTTCGATGGGAACTATTTACTTTGGCAACAATTCCACGACTTGTTCCTGCAAATGGTGCACAGCCAATCGATGTCCAAGTGCCAAAAGCTATGCTACCTCAAGGTTGGTCTCACCGAAGAAGCGGAGCTTTTGATTCGAAATTTTAAATTTTCTAATGCCAACTACGAGGTGGCGTGGACAACCTTGAAGGAGAGGTACGACAACCGGCGACTATTGCTAGTGACGCATATCAACAAATTGATGAGTCATCCATCTCATGCCCATGAAAGGCCATCAGTCGCAGCAATAAAAGCTCTACATGACACCACACAAGAGTGCCTCAGAGGCCTGTAGAACCTGCAAGTGTCTACAAGGGACTGAGATCCGTTGCTGGTGCATGTGTTAATCCGACAATTGGATCCAGTGACACACGCATCATATGAACAATCTTTATCCAACCCGCGTGTGCTGTCGCCCTTGAAGGGTTTGTTGGACTTCATGGAAACGCATTTCTAGGGTCTCGAGACACTCAGCCATAAAACAACAGAGATCAACCGTAGGAAAGCGATAAAGTCAACCATGGCAGCCACAACAGCATCTCAGTGCTTAGTGTATGAGCAGAATCACCCGCTTTACTACTGCCTGGATTTCCTTAGGATCACTGCTGCAGAGAGACTAAGTTTCGTGCGCGCTAAGAAGCTTCCTTCGAGTAGAACATCAGGTTTCTAGCTGCGTGGCCAGAAGCTGCAAGCAGTGTTCCAAAAATCACAACACCCTGCTACATCTGCCTCGAACAACAAGATCAAGCAGGCCAAGACGATATCCTCGAGCGTGCCAATGATGAACCAAGACTCGAAACCGTAAACAAAAGCAGAACTGCCATCGCTCGCTTTAACGACTCTGATGGAGCCCCGACCCCATGGACACGTACTTCTGGGCACAACCATCGTCAGGGTGGTCACTAGCAATGGAAAGACGACGGATTGTCGAGCTGAGTTGGATCCCGGCTCGCAAATAAACCTAATCACCAAAAGAATCATCAAAAATTGGGTTTATTATCGAGACCACACCTTGCCCTCATTCAAAGGGTAGGCGGTAGTACTGAGAAGGCATACCACAAGGTGAACCTCGTCCTAAGATCCAGATTATCAGGATATGCCGCGCTGTTGGAAGCCTACGTCATGGACAAAATTATATCACCGCAACCTTCTCAGAACTTGAACACATCCTGATGGAACATTCCCAAAAACATAAGGCTGGCAGATCCTGACTTCCTCCGAACGGCGCGCATCGACATGTTGCTAAGTGCCAAATATTTTTACGAGGTCTTAGTCATTGGACAAATAAAGCTGGGTCTAGAGCTCCCAGTGCTCCAGAACACGCTCATAGGGTGGATTGTAGCCGGAAGAGTGGCTTCCGTCACATGCGGCATCCTGGCAGAAGATAACCAGCTTAATCAGCTCATCAAGCGATTCTGGGAGGTCGAGGAAGTACAGGATTCTCAGCACAAGCTTACATTAACTGAAAAGGCTTGTGAAGCACATTTCAATCAGACAATGACAAGATGTCCCGATGGCCGTTTCTTGGTTAAAGTCCCATTCAGCAAGGATCCTGAGACATTAGGTGATTCTCAAGCGGTAGCTGCTTGCAAATTCATTGCCTTCGAGTGTCAACTGGAGAGCATATGGAGGAGGCGACGTCACAGCAGCGGGAGGAATTGCAATACTTCCTTCCACATTAATTTATCCTGAAGCCTGAGAGCAGTACAGCCAAGCTGCGGGTAGTTTTCGATGCATCCGGTAAGACGACCACGAACGTTTCGCTAAATGATGTCCTTCATACAGGGCTTACTGTCCTGAGTGACCTATTTTGGATACTTCTGCATTTCAGAATGCCTTGTTTCGTATTCACCGCCGACATTGAGAAGATGTATCGGTGGATAATGCTCCGTCCTGAAGACCGTCGGTACCATGGCTTAATTTGGAGAAATAGTTCAATGTGTTACAAACCAGTATACCCTATGTATACTGGTATGAACTGGGAGCTCATTTCATGTGTATCCTATATACATCATCAAGGCTCCCGGGGAAAGAACCCGCTGTATCACCACTTACCTGCGTCTCTGCCCTTTTAAACTAGAACAACAAAATACGATAGTTTATTTTTAATGAATTACTTTAGTTTTATGGTTCATTCTTTTAAATCGAATTTTAAAATACATTTTCAATTATTTAATTATTTAAAACTCTAAATATCAGCCTGAAGAGGGTTGCAACTGAACGAGTTTATGGTTTGGGGTGGCCATACGGCGTGAAACGCCAAAAGACCGATTGAGGACCGCGGCACAAGCCTACGCCTCACCCCTCACCATTTGGTCGAATACCGAACAGCACTTCGAACTCGAACTTGAATCACGTTATTGCACGTACGATTAAACTACTGGGCAGCAGCACGCTCGCTTTTGGATTTGAACATGACTCACTGGTATAAGACCGCCCAAGAACATTAAATACTCACTCACTCGCAACAAATGCAACCAGTGCGATACTATCAGTTGAAAACAGTTAAAATACGGCACGATGCGTGCTCTATATCTAACTACAAAATTTCTACAGGTTCTAGCACAAGAGAACCAGCAGAAAAGTCCCCTGGGCAGCAGCGGGTTGAAGAAGGATTGCTATACCGATGCTGCCATGACCGAGGCAGACAGCCTAGAGGAGGCACTTCGCAAACAGGCGGAGCTATGCTCCATACTCTCGAGTGCAGGTATCCATTTCCCCAAATGGTGTACCAGCCATCCTCTATTGTTGAAGCAGATTAAACCTGAGGACCAATAGGTCCAGCTAGACTTGTAATTTGCACGAGGGCTATATTAAGATGTTAAGAGTCATCTGGCGTCCAAAGACTGACGAGTTCCAGATCCAAATTAACCTGGAACCAACTGATGCGAAGTTCTCCAAGAGGACGATGGCATCTGATATAGCCAGAATGTTCGATCGATTGGGCATTCTGGCTTCTATGATAGTGGCAGCCAAGCTATTCCTGCGGGAATTATGGCGATTGGAATAGGACTGGGATGCAGCATTACCAGTGAGGATCCACACCCAGTGGCCCGATTTCCGCAGTGGTCTGCCATCATTGCAGCAGGCCTGATTTTCTCGTCACATCAGTACAGGCAAGAAACCCGTGCAAATACAGTTGCACATCTTTTGTTATACCTCCGGGAAGGCATATGGTGTAGCGATATACATGCGGTCTACACTGAGGAGCGGTCAAATAGTCGTCAGATTGCTGTGCGCCAAATCAAGAGTGGCCCCGATCAAAACACTAACTGTTCCACGCCTGGAGTTGTGTGCGGTGAAACTAGGCGCTGAACTCACAAGACGAGTTAAGACAGCGCTCAATCTACAGGAGTTTTTCCTAGTGCTCTGGGCCGATGCCGAGATTGTCTCAGCGTGGATTAACTCTACTGCATCATACCTTTGTGGCGAACAGGGTCTTGGCCATACAAACCCTCTCAAGGCCGGACCGATGGCAACACGTAGCATCTGAAGACAACCTAGCTCACATCCTGTCACGTTGGATGGCGCCGGCTGAATTGAGCCGTCGTAGTATGTGGTTGCAAGGGCCACTATTTTTATCCAGGGAAAAATCAGTTTGACCTTTCGAGTATCGGAGTGGGGGCACTTGCAACTTGGAGACGAAATGGACCAAGACCGCTATGGTAGCGGCAGAGGCTCCTGAAACACACTTTATTCAGCAGATCCAATACGGCAACTCCTTCAAGAGGCTGCAGCACATGATGCAGTTTATCTGTGGTCTTAAGCTAGCAGTCAAGCAATCACAACTGTTGAATCAAGCGCCCACAAGCGATGAATTGTCCACAGCCCTGGAGATCATCGTGAGGTGTGTACAATCACAAACTCTTAACTGCGAACTTTTGGACATCAGGTCGGGGAGGCAAGTCTCCAAGCACAGTCCGTTGGTGGGACTGACGCCATTTCCGTATCCAGAGGGCATAATGCGTGTCGGTGGGAGGCTGCAGGCTGCCAGGATTACGTTCCACGCCAAGCATCCCATTTTATTATCATTCAATCATTCGTTCACCAGACTGCTGATGATGGACATCCATCGCGACCACTGCCATCTAGGTGCGCAATCACTGCTCACTACCACTAGACAGCGGTTCTGGCCAATTCGATGAAAACAACTCGCGAGATCGATCGTTCAGCGGTGCGTGTGGTGCACCCGAGTCAAGCCTAAGCTGTTTTCACAAGTCGTGGGAAACCTGCCGAGTGCACGTATTGAGCCGGCTCGTCCATTCATCAACTCCGGCGTGGATTTCTGTGGGCCTACGATGATCCATTACTGAGGTAGAGGTACCCGACCGCAAAAGGGGTGCCTAACTATGTTTTGCTGTTCCACTACAAAGGCCGTCCATCTGGAGCTAGTCAGTGATCTAAGCACAGAGGCATTCCTCTGTGCTCTCGAACGTTTCATTGGACGACGAGGACACTGCCGAAACCTATTTTGCGACAACGCCACCAACTTTGTGGGAGCTCACAATCAGCTCTCAGAACTGTCGTACTCATTATATTCCAACGAAGCGCGTCAAGAAGTAACAACGGCGTGCTCCAGCCGGGGAATCGATTTTCATTTCATCTCTCCACGCGTGCTTCACTTTGGCGGCTTATGGGAGGCGGCGGTCAAACCAGCCAAAAATGTGATCCGTCGAGGCGTTTCGTCGGCGGCTCTCACCTACGAGGAGCTGCATACCTTGGTGGTTGAGGTGGAGGTTATCCTCTATTCTAGGTCACTGACTCCGATATCAAATGATCCCAACGATTTGGCAGCACACTTTCTCATCGGAGAACCCCTCATAGCTATGGTGGATGGTCACGCAAGACCAGTCACCGGAGGTCTCCATGCTCACCGGAAGCCAATCAATCACCTCAAACTCGAAATATGGAGACCATGTTCGCACGAGTATTTGGCGCAGTTGCAGCACCGTGTTAAGTGGAGACAATCACCCCCCAATGCGATCCCGGAGACAGTGATCATCATGAGCGAAGATACCACCCCATCAATGAAGTTGCCACTGGTTCGAATTATCAAAACATACGAAGGCGCCAACGGTTTCGCACGAGTCATTGATGTCAAAATCACCTCCGGAATTTTGAAAAGGCCAATACATAAACTGGCCGCGTTACCAGTGCTCGACGACACACCATCCAACGAAGAACCATCACAAGCAAGTTCCCCCCCTTTTGACGAAAGAAGAGTCCCAGACCAGTGGTGACGATATCCCGAGGACAAGGTTTCCAACACAAGGCTCAACAACTAGACCCCATACGGGCCTGTATTTTCAACCATTAGGTCGAGCCTACTTATCCTCCAACGAGTGGAAGTTGCTCATTTATTACGATTTGGGACCGTATTGGCGAGAGTCGGCTGTTCTACAGAACGAGACGAACCTTTTATAGCAGCTATGCGAAGGTGGAACCGTGCAGATCAACTGCCTACATATTATAGACCATTTCCGGCACTTTGAAAGGGAATTCTCGAGCATCAAATAAATCTTGAGAATCAGGTTCAAGAGAGGTGCTATCAATATAGTGGGTGGCCTTGCAAGATCATTGTTCGGCGTTCTTGGTGACGACCATGCCAATCAAATGGACCGGACCATTAAAACCATGCAAAGAAGACAGGATAAGCTGTACTCACTGCTAACCAAGCAGCAAATGTCCAAAAAACTAACCAATGCCATCAAGGCTCCTCATCCTGAGAGAAGCCAAACCCCGATGCTTGACTTGGGCACCACGCTTTCATTGCAAGTGAGGCTCATCACCGTCAACTTGCAGAGAATTCAATCTTCCCTTACCAGCGTAGTCACGGATACTCAACACGGGCAGTTCAATTCCTTGTTTTTGTCACAGTAAAAATTGGGCGTGGTGGTGGCAAAGATCAGAGAGCATCTACCCGAGAACCAGCGGCTACTTATACACCAAGAGAATGTCCTACAACTCTTCCAAATCACGTCAATCTCGGCCAAAGTGACCTCCGATTTTGTCATCTTTGAACTAAAGATTCCACTGGTAGCAGCAACGACCTTCGAGCTCTATAGACTTCTTGCAATACCTATGGTAAGGTTCAACAAATTAATGGCCATACAACCATCCTCACAATATTTAATAATCACGCCGCACCGTGTCATTTTCTACCCACTCTTGGAGGCGAAGTACTCATTCTGCATCTAAACGGAACCAAACATTCACATTCGCCAACAAACTCATACATTATGCAGCGCCCAAATGCAACTCCGTGGAATTACACACCTCATCTGTCTGATCCAACAGCCCTCGATCGAACAAACGAATCTACGCCCTCGTCAACCAAACCATCGCTCACCTAGTGTGTGGCAGTAACGCTTCCACACTGTCGTTGCAGGGCTCCGGTATTCTTCAGCGGGGGGTGGATTGCACTCTTAAAACGGACATGGCAAGCATCTAGTGGCACTACATGTACATTTCTACTGGCGGCGGACCGAACCTTGTGGACTCCGTCAATGACTCCACTCATTTCACCGAGTCTGCATCTGAAATCGAGATGTTTCATGGGCCGATCAAGTGACTGACCATGACATCCACCAGTATACCATCGGCTACCTGGGCATTCTCGGATTAGTCATATTGGTGATCTACCTCCACTGGCGTTCCTGCAAACAACAATCCAAACTGCATGTCCAAACACCCGTGCCGTTACCTAGACGCTACAGCCTACCACACACCTTGGAGGAGGTCGAATGGACCGTTCCACGGGGGGGTGGATGTTGAGTTTCTGACACCCCTGAGCACCCATCATGGCCAGATCCGGCAACATCAACACTTCAATCGACATGCATAGTTATTTAAGGTTAACTAGTAAATTTGTGATTAATCCGATTGATTTATCAATTGATCGATCATTTCAATTCAAATCACCGATCAATTGATCAAAAATTTACTGTTCCCTTTGAAAACAATTGTATTTACCTTTCGCCGGCATTTCACCCAACATCAATCATTTAATTCAATTTCAGTCAAACTTGACCATGCACATTCATGTCGTGCATTTGTCCATGAAGTGGATCCGTAATCGAGGAAATTGGATTTCATTTCATGGACAAAGGCAGACGTGCCAGCGAAAAGACGCAAACTCAACGTTATTTCTCTGGCGCATTTTATCTAGTCAGCGAATTGCTTTGGAATGGAACGTGACTGAAATGTTCGGCCAGTTCAGTCGTTGAGGGAAGGCGAGTCGGTCTACAACTCTACAAAAAAGTTTCGATTAATATAAAGTGACTTGGTGCATAATTAATGATTACGGTTAAATTACAAAATTATTGAGATTTAAATGTGAATTTAAGTTGTTTTTGGATAGAAATTTTGAGAAAGTATAGTATCAGGACAAATCCGGAAGTATTATTTGAAATTATTCAAAGTAAAACTTATGTGCTCAGTTAAATATAACTAGCTTGTTAACAGGACATTAATGCGCTATTTAAAACGCTATTTACACAAAAAAATAACAATTTGTAAAGGATCGGGACAAAAGAGTCCCGGTGCAAACAGTTACAAACCCCTTTTGTTAGGAGCTCTCTCCTGCTTCCTCGACATATTTCACTCATGAGTATTAATTGTAGGTACTCATCTTCAGTCATTCATTGAATTGAATCAGGTGTTAAAAGCATGCACCTTAAACGTTGAAGTTGGGGGAAAAATAACTCAAAATTATTCAATCTTCTCATTTAAAACAGCCACTTTTTTGTTTTACGATTACTGATACCAATGGCTGAACCAATTCTCAAAGATATTCATGGTACCTATCATTTCTGAAACTTTTATGCGAATCCTAGCAAAGCTGTAGTGTGTGAGACAGTAAAAAGCGCATATTTTTCCATAGCCATATGCTTTCATAGTAATACAGCGAATACTGTTCCATAGAAATATAAGAAAATTCAAATCGCTATAACTTCGTTAAATACCATTCGATCTTTGTGAAACTTTCAGGAAACTTTCAGGAATCTTATAAAGAGTCATCTGTATACTAAATTTAAAGGTACGGTTAAGAGATTGTCTCAGCGTGGATTAACTCTACTGCGTCATACCTTTGTGGCGAACAGGGTCTTGGCCATACAAACCCTCTCAAGGCCGGACCGATGGCAACACGTAGCATCTGAAGACAACCTAGCTCACATCCTGTCACGTTGGATGGTGCCGGCTGAATTGAGCCGTCGTAGTATGTGGTTGCAAGGGCCACTATTTTTATCCAGGGAAAAATCAGTTTGACCTTTCGAGTATCGGAGTGGGGGCACTTGCAACTTGGAGACGAAATGGACCAAGACCGCTACGGTAGCGGCAGAGGCTCCTGAAACACACTTTATTCAGCAGATCCAATACGGCAACTCCTTCAAGAGGCTGCAGCACATGATGCAGTTTATCTGTGGTCTTAAGCTAGCAGTCAAGCAATCACAACTGTTGAATCAAGCGCCCACAAGCGATGAATTGTCCACAGCCCTGGAGATCATCGTGAGACGTGTACAATCACAAACTCTTAACTGCGAACTTTTGGACATCAGGTCGGGGAGGCAAGTCTCCAAGCACAGTCCGTTGGTGGGACTGACGCCATTTCCGTATCCAGAGGGCATAATGCGTGTCGGTGGGAGGCTGCAGGCTGCCAAGATTACGTTCCACGCCAAGCATCCCATTTTATTATCATTCAATCATTCGTTCACCAGACTGCTGATGATGGACATCCATCGCGACCACTGCCATCTAGGTGCGCAATCACTGCTCACTACCACTAGACAGCGGTTCTGGCCAATTCGATGAAAACAACTCGCGAGATCGATCGTTCAGGGGTGCGTGTGGTGCACCCGAGTCAAGCCTAAGCTGTTTTCACAAGTCGTGGGAAACCTGCCGAGTGCACGTATTGAGCCGGCTCGTCCGTTCATCAACTCCGGCGTGGATTTCTGTGGGCCTACGATGATCCATTACTGAGGTAGAGGTACCCGACCGCAAAAGGGGTGCCTAACTATGTTTTGCTGTTCCACTACAAAGGCCGTCCATCTGGAGCTAGTCAGTGATCTAAGCACAGAGGCATTCCTCTGTGCTCTCGAACGTTTCATTGGCCGACGAGGACACTGCCGAAACCTATTTTGCGACAACGCCACCAACTTTGTGGAAGCTCACAATCAGCTCTCAGAACTGTCGTACTCATTATATTCCAACGAAGCGCGTCAAGAAGTAACAACGGCGTGCTCCAGCCGGGGAATCGATTTTCATTTCATCTCTCCACGCGTGCTTCACTTTGGCGGCTTATGGGAGGCGGCGGTCAAACCAGCCAAAAATGTGATCCGTCGAGGCGTTTCGTCGGCGGCTCTCACCTACGAGGAGCTGCATACCTTGGTGGTTGAGGTGGAGGTTATCCTCAATTCTAGACCACTGACTCCGATGTCAAATGATCCCAACGATTTGGCAGCACACTTTCTCATCGGAGAACCCCTCATAGCTATGGTGGATGGTCACGCAAGACCAGTCACCGGAGGTCTCCATGCTCACCGGAAGCCAATCAATCACCTCAAACTCGAAATATGGAGACCATGTTCGCACGAGTATTTGGCGCAGTTGCAGCACCGTGTTAAGTGGAGACAATCACCCCCCAATGCGATCCCGGAGACAGTGGTCATCATGAGCGAAGATACCACCCCATCAATGAAGTTGCCACTGGTTCGAATTATCAAAACATACGAAGGCGCCAACGGTTTCGCACGAGTCATTGATGTCAAAAACACCTCCGGAATTTTGAAAAGGCCAATACATTAACTGGCCGCGTTACCAGTGCTCGACGACACACCATCCAACGAAGAACCATCACAAGCAAGTTCCCCCCCTTTTGACGAAGGAAGAGTCCCAGACCAGTGGTGACGATATCCCGAGGACAAGGTTTCCAACACAAGGCTCAACAACCAGACCCCATACGGGCCTGTATTTTCAACCATTAGGTCGAGCCTACTTATCCTCCAACGAGTGGAAGTTGCTCATTTATTACGATTTGGGACCGTATTGGCGAGAGTCGGCTGTTCTACAGAACGAAACGAACCTTTTATAGCAGCTATGCGAAGGTGGAACCGTGCAGATCAACTGCCTACATATTATAGACCATTTCCGGCACTATGAAAGGGAATTCTCGAGCATCAAATAAATCTTGAGAATCAGGTTCAAGAGAGGTGCTATCAATATAGTGGGTGGCCTTGCAAGATCATTGTTCGGCGTTCTTGGTGACGACCATGCCAATCAAATGGACCGGACCATTAAAACCATGCAAAGAAGACAGGATAAGCTGTACTCACTGCTAACCAAGCAGCAAATGTCCAAAAAACTAACCAATGCCATCAAGGCTCCTCATCCTGAGAGAAGCCAAACCCCGATGCTTGACTTGGGCACCACGCTTTCATTGCAAGTGAGGCTCATCACCGTCAACTTGCAGAGAATTCAATCTTCCCTTACCAGCGTAGTCACGGATACTCAACACGGGCAGTTCAATTCCTTGTTTTTGTCACAGTAAAAATTGGGCGTGGTGGTGGCAAAGATCAGAGAGCATCTACCCGAGAACCAGCGGCTACTTATACACCAAGAGAATGTCCTACAACTCTTCCAAATCACGTCAATCTCGGCCAAAGTGACCTCCGATTTTGTCATCTTTGAACTAAAGATTCCACTGGTAGCAGCAACGACCTTCGAGCTCTATAGACTTCTTGCAATACCTATGGTAAGGTTCAACAAATTAATGGCCATACAACCATCCTCACAATATTTAATAATCACGCCGCACCGTGACATTTTCTACCCACTCTTGGAGGCGAAGTACTCATTCTGCATCTAAACGGAACCAAACATTGACATTCGCCAACAAACTCATCCATTATGCAGCAGGGAGTCCAACAAAAGTCGATGCGAAGTCGACTTGTTGAAGGGAATTAAGCCCGCGCCCAAATGCAACTCCGTGGAATTACACACCTCATCTGTCTGATCCAACAGCCCTCGATCGAACAAACGAATCTACGCCCTCGTCAACCAAACCATCGCTCACCTAGTGTGTGGCAGTAACGCTTCCACACTGTCGTTGCAGGGCTCCGGTATTCTTCAGCGGGGGGTGGATTGCACTCTTAAAACGGACATGGCAAGCATCTAGTGGCACTACATGTACATTTCTACTGGCGGCGGACCGAACCTTGTGGACTCCGTCAATGACTCCACTCATTTCACCGAGTCTGCATCTGAAATCGAGATGTTTCATGGGCCGATCAAGTGACTGACCATGACATCCACCAGTATACCATCGGCTACCTGGGCATTCTCGGATTAGTCATATTGGTGATCTACCTCCACTGGCGTTCCTGCAAACAACAATCCAAACTGCATGTCCAAACACCCGTGCCGTTACCTAGACGCTACAGCCTACCACACACCTTGGAGGAGGTCGAATGGACCGTTCCACGGGGGGGTGGATGTTGAGTTTCTGACACCCCTGAGCACCCATCATGGCCAGATCCGGCAACATCAACACTTCAATCGACATGCATAGTTATTTAAGGTTAACTAGTAAATTTGTGATTAATCCGATTGATTTATCAATTGATCGATCATTTCAATTCAAATCACCGATCAATTGATCAAAAATTTACTGTTCCCTTTGAAAACAATTGTATTTACCTTTCGCCGGCATTTCACCCAACATCAATCATTTAATTCAATTTCAGTCAAACTTGACCATGCACATTCATGTCGTGCATTTGTCCATGAAGTGGATCCGTAATCGAGGAAATTGGATTTCATTTCATGGACAAAGGCAGACGTGCCAGCGAAAAGACGCAAACTCAACGTTATTTCTCTGGCGCATTTTATCTAGTCAGTGAATTGCTTTGGAATGGAACGTGGCTGAAATGCTCGGCCAGTTCAGTCGTTGAGGGAAGGCGAGTCGGTCTACAACTCTACAAAAAAGTTTCGATTAATATAAAGTGACTTGGTGCATAATTAATGATTACGGTTAAATTACAAAATTATTGAGATTTAAATGTGAATTTAAGTTGTTTTTGGATAGAAATTTTCAGAAAGTATAGTATCAGGACAAATCCGGAAGCCTTATTTGAAATTATTCAAAGTAAAACTTATGTGCTCAGTTAAATATAACTAGCTTGTTAACAGGACATTAATGCGCTATTTAACACGCTATTTACACAAAAAATAACAATTTGTAAAAGATCGGGACAAAAGAGTCCCGGCGCAAACAGTTACAAACCCCTTTTGTTAGGAGCTCTCTCCTGCTTCCTCGACATATTTCACTCATGAGTATTAATTGTAGGTACTCATCTTCAGTCATTCATTGAATTGAATCAGGTGTTAAAAGCATGCACCTTAAACGTTGAAGTTGGGGGAAAAATAATTCAAAATTATTCAATCTTCTCATTTAAAACAGCCACTTTTTTGTTTTACGATTACTGATACCAATGGCTGAACCAATTCTCAAAGATATTCATAGTACCTATCATTTCTGAAACTTTCATGCAAATCTTAGCAAAGCTGTAGTGTGTGAGACAGTAAAAAGCGCATGTTTTTCCATAGCCATATGCTTTCATAGTAATACAGCGAATACTGTTCCATAGAAATATAGGAAAATTCAAATCGCTATAACTTCGTTAAATACCATTCGATCTTTGTGAAACTTTCAGGAAACTTTCAGGAATCTTATAAAGAGTCATCTGTGTACTAAATTAAAAGGTACCGTTAAGATTTTATTCAAGAAAACGTAAAATCGATAAATCATACTATTATTTACAAAGTTGAGCGAATTTCAATTATTCATGTATTTTGTGTTGTACTCATACAGGCTTACATTCATGATTTTTTTTAGATAAAATGATGTAAAATATTCAATCGCGAGAGAGGCACGCGAAAAGTTCATACATTTACCCTGCCCCCCGCGGTACTGATAAGGCAATTTTAAACTTATTTTGAAAAGATCTCATTCAGACCTTTCGAATGACACCCTACTCGACTACGAATGGTGAAAAAAACATTTAAAGGGTCACCTCCCTATATGGAGACCCACTTAAACCCCTTTGAAAATTTTTTCCATCCCAAAACTTTCAAGAAGTCACCATTTGTGACCTTTCCACAAAGTTTCATGGCTGTAGCTTCTATATATAGACGGACGCACAGACGGACAGACGGACACAGGTCGTGATTGCAGTAGGGTTTTGTAGTTTAGTACAAAACCCTAAAAATGAAAGGATTAAAGGAAAGAAAGTTCAGTCTTTCCATCTATTAGAAAACCTGACCGGGTACGCGACCCGGCACGTTGGCTGGCCTCACCACTCATGAGCTAGCCATCGGATGAGCTCACCTCTTCTCTTTGAGTTGCAGGTGCCCTTGCAAGGTAGAGTCGCCTTCCGTTTGATTCTACGTCTAGCAGTCATTACTTATAGACGTGTCAATAATTTTAAAAATTAATTAATTTTTCACAAAAGTCATTTTCAAAAAATTTAATTATTTTATTAAAAGTCAGTCAGTCAGATTTTTATTGGAAAAAGCTTTTATCGTCAAAGGAATCATATCGAATATTATTTTATTTCGATAAATCAAGAAAAGCAAATAATCCAAAGACTAACTCGGGACTACTGGTATGGAGGAGACCGATGACTTCCCCCCCTTCGGGGACCTCGAGGAGAGTAGCAATATAAAATTGGTGACAATCGTCAATAAAAGAAGACATACGAGTAACCAGGAAAGCTCTGCAGATGATGCGCGTAAAACTCAAAAAGTTGAAAATCAAGAATTGAGACTATGACTGAAAACCCTCGAGGATATGTACAAGAGAGGAATAAAAACTCAAGATGCATGACCGGTAAACCAAATCAATATGGAAACTAAGGCAAAGAAAGCTGTCAAACAATCTATCCCAGAAGAAATACTAAGTGCTGGAGGCAGTAACGACAGCCAAAATCAATGTGCAGCACTGGAGGGACTCCAACAAGAAATGGACGTTGAAGAATGTACGGAAGGTAATTCTAATCAAGATAACAATGAAAATTTTATTCAGTACTTAAAAAATAAGCCAGGAAGTTCCGCCAATTAACGTGTTCGTTCAAAGCAGAAAGGATTCCGGTATAAAAAGAGTTAATGCTGAAAAGTTAACAATTAGAACAAAATCACTCGTTGATTTCAAATCAGCTAAAAATGCACTGAATTCTGGGGATGTTCCGCACTTCACCTTAACTCCAAAAAGTGAGAAAAATCAGACCTTTTTGTTGAAGGGCTTAGACTGCGGAGAAGATGCCGTAGATTTTCTTCAGGTGCACAAGGAAGCTGCACCTGAAATTAAATTTTTCAGTTAAACCATCGCGACAAGAAGATTGACGGTAGAAAAGAAGAATCTACCACTTTACTTGGTCCAGATTTCAAATAAGAGCAGTCCAAGTGCTCTTCAACAAATTAAGTACTTGAAGTTCCGAGTGGTGAGGTGGGGATACCTCCAGAAAAGGGAAGTAAACCAGTGTTACTGGTGTCAAAGATTTGGACATTCAGCTGCCAACTGTGCCATGAATTATCGGTGCAAAGAAGTTCATGCTTCCGTGACTGCAAATTGGCTCAGACGGAGCCAAACGAGAAATTACACTGTGTTAACTGCGGTGTTTTTGGTTACCCAGCATCATATCGAGGATGCTCCCGATATCAAGTTGCGAGATTAAAATTTGTTCCAAAGCAAATACAACTACACCACAGTGTCTCAAACTTCGTCAAGCTCGGAATAATGAGCTGCTTCTCAAAATTTACCAGCAATAAAATTCTTTATTGGAGAGAATCGATAAACAAGACATAAAAATTAATTTTGTTTTTCAGCGTTTTGGCCTTTCAAACGCCTCAAAATAACTTATCATCCAGTCACATTCCACGTGGATAGGATTCTTTTCATCTCGATCAAAGTCAACTCCATTGTGAGTATAGGTAGACGTGATTATCTCCTTGAATTCATGGTCAAGCAAAAGCCATCATGCTTCTCACTGAAACCCACCTCAATTCATGGCACTCAATGACATTCAAGGAGTTTGAATTCGTAAGAAATGATAGGGTAATAGGTGATGGGGGAGGTGGCCCTGGAATATTGATTCGAAGACCCTATTGTTTCCAAAATATTGAAAAAGTCGAATTCAAAAGCTTTGAATCTCTTGAAGTGTCTGTTATCAAAATCTCACTGCCAGGTGGGGATAATCTCTTCGTTATCTCTGCCTATGCAACTGGTCGAAATGTTCTCAAGTTCAAGGAGGAGCTCAATTCCTTGTTTGAAATACTCGAATTGAATAGGCTGCATAATTATTATATTCTTGCTGGTGACCTGAACGCCAAGCAATCCAATAGGTGTATTCCTGAAATCATGGATAACAAAGAACCAAATTGAATACAGGTGCAATCTATATGGGTCAGAGTTTCCAACATACTCACGCACAAAT
Organism: Odontomyia ornata; assembly: GCA_963969285.1. Lineage (NCBI taxonomy): Eukaryota > Metazoa > Arthropoda > Insecta > Diptera > Stratiomyidae > Odontomyia > Odontomyia ornata. Next base: position 192,709,303 of record OZ017738.1, read on the forward strand.
TCATACTTGGACCTCTGCATTGCTGACGCAAGAATTCAGCTCAGCTTTAATAGTCCTCAATGGAAACTGCTGATGATTCCTTATGATAGCGACCATATCGCGATCGTAATGGAAATCAATCATCAAAGGGATGATCTCTTCCTCATTCCAGCTCAAAACGAAAATTTTCGGTTGAATTTAAAAAAACAGACTAGGGAAAGTTTCAAAAGAAATTTAACAGGCCAATTGAAAAGTCCCCAGTCAGATGGGGCCGTTTTTTAAAGATTTCATCCTTTAAACGATCCAATAACGCTATATAATAATCGCTGTGGATGGTCTGGCCCTTTTGGAGGTAATCAATGAATATTATACCTTGCGCATTCAAGAATACTGATGCCATAACCTTGCCAGCTGACTGTTGTGTTTTTCCTCGCTTTGGATTCGGTTCAACGTGTGCAGTTCACTCAGCTGACTGTCGATTGGACTCCGGAATGAAATGATGGAGCCGTGTTTCATCCATTGTCACATATCGACGCAAAAATTCAGGTTTATTGCGCTTAAACACTGCTCAGTGTAGTAGGAAATTTGTAGCCCACTACAGAGGTAAGACTTCTATATCGGAAAATGAATATACGATGAAAATCATCAATTTTTCAGCTCAATCTAATAATTAATAAAATTTTATTAGTAATTATGAACATTCCATTTGACATAGTTTAATGAACTAAAAAATATATTATTTTTTCTTACTTGACAATTCGTCTACGCCTACTATTTCTTTTTGTGTGGATTTTATGAAAATGTGGAATTTAATTTACAAGTAATGTAGAATACGCTACAATACTCCCTTTCATTAAACTATGTCAAATAGAATGTTCATAATTACTAATAAAATTTTATTAGTAATTATGAACATTCCATTTAACATAGTTTAATGAACTAAAAAATATTTTATTGTTTCTTACTTGACAGTTCATCTACGCCTATTATTTCTTTTTGTGTGGATTTCATGAAAATGTAGAATTTAATTTACAAGTAATGTAGAATACGCTACACTCAGAATCATTAACACGTTGTTGCTTTTGATCGATTGTGAGCTCGTGCGGCACCCATTTTGCACACAGCTTTCTCATGTAAAAATATTCGTGAATGATATGATGTACACATTCAGATAATATCTTCACAATGTCTGCTATCTCGATCAACTTCATTTTACGGTCATTCGAAATTATTTTGTGATTTTTTTGATGTTTTCATCGGTGACAGCCTCTTTTGTGCGTCCACTGCGTTCGCCGTCTTCGGTGCTCATTTCACTACGTTTAAACTTAGCATACCAATCAATGATGGTTAATTTCCAGGAGCAGACCCCAGAAACCCTTCATCAAGCCAAGACTTTGCTTCAACTTTTTTTTTCCCTTCAAAAAGCAATATTTTATCAGCACACGAAATTCTTTTTTTCCCATCTTTTTTCGAATAACAAAAGTAGCTACACTCACAACGCAATATCTCGCAAACTAATGGTCGGACTGCTGTCAAATTTTGACACGTATCGTTTAAAGGTTGGTACTAACTAAAAATTAAATGGATTTAATACTAGCACTGCCATCTGTGTATCATACCGGGGCCTGTTAATCAAGTGTACCATAAGCAACGTCCTCCTTCTAATGATGGCAATGCTTGCTCAATGGTTTCTAATGACAGAAATCCAACCAACTATGAAATAGATCTCTATTTGAGAAAGTAGTTCCCAAGATTAAACATCGAAACAACATGGAAGGATATAAAATACCAACCATTGCAAGGTTGAAAAGATTGAAAAGCCTTCTTCCCGCGTACGTCAACAATATTTATTAGCAATTTTTGGACTCGCTGGCTTTGTTGAAATCACACCTGAAGAATGTCCAGAACATAATCCGTTCATACTGCAGGAGTGAGGTCAGCAATCAATGAGCGGAAAAACTGAGGGGTATTTACCCACAGGACCCAGATGGCGTTTTCGTGAAAGTGAAAAGCATATTTTGTAAGAAGTCTTGAGTGAAGGTATCGAATCTTGAAGTCACTAGTGATGAGATAAATCTTCTCAATAGGGCTGGCATTGAAATTGATAGCATGACTTCGAATAGAAATGGAAACAGGATTATATGTGATGGATTGCATAAACTTGCCCTGATTGGAACACACTTTGAATTTGTTCATCTACCAAACCCTGAGAGAGGGAACGAAATATTTTCAGAGGTCGTTGAAGCAAAAGTTTCCGACTTTAAATCAAGCCTGAACGGCGAATGAATTCTTAATTTCAATGAAACATTAACATCTGACCTCATACCGACCTTGAATCTTATTGATTATTTTGTCAGTTATGAAGACTTGTATTTCATATTTGGCAGGATAAACAATTAGAAATCATGTGGTACTGATGGTATTCCAAATGTTGTTCTCCGAAATTTGCCTGAACTTGCAATTAGGAACTATTGCATATTGTTCAACAACATGTTGAGCAATTCATATTTCCCAAACGAGGGGAGAAAAGCCAAAGTATTTCCGATCTTGAAGAAAGGAAAAGAATCTTCATGCCCTAAAAGCTATCGTCCAATCAGCTTGCTGCCTAATATCAGCAAGGTGTTTGAAGTGATACTCAACAGAGTATTGAACGCCCACATTGAGGAATATGAGTTGATGCCGAGTTGCCAATTTGGTTTGACTATACATGCGATAACGAAAGTAACCTCAGACATCTGTTGGAAACTAAACAATAGAGAATGTATTGGAGCGTGTCTCATTGACATGGAGGAAACCTTCGATAGGGCGTGGTTAGATGGACTAATTTTTAAACTCCCACAGGATATGTTCCCCAGACACATTGACGCCATGATGTGCAATATGTTATACGCGAAATGATTTGTTGTAACTGATGGAAATCTGAAAACGATGCGCGAATTCAAGGTCTTGAATAGTCTACAGCAGGGAATAGTTACTGTGCCTCTACTTTTTTCAATACATTTAACGGCTATGATTATATCGTCTCGCCAACGTGATCATTGGTAGCGTTTGCTGATGATCTGATCATCTGTACGGCAGACCGAAAAGCTACAATAGTTCAGAACAATCTTCAAAAAATGTTCAATGATGTGCAGCTAGGTAGCTATATACTGACAATTGGCGAATGAAAATCAATGCGCAAAAGTACGAAACAATCTTGTTTCGGATAATGCTGCAGGGAGTCAGTCATGACCTGAAACTTAATTGGAAGGGTTTCCACATCATAGCTGGCGAGAGTAGTTCAGAACAGGTTCCACATAAATCCTCTGTTCGATACCTTGGTTTTAATCTCGATCAGTATCTGCATAATACTGAACATGTCAAAATAATGCTCAGTAAAGTACAAAAAGTAGTCATGGCCCTACGAAAACTCTTTTATTCCAGATACATTGATCAAGGGGTCAAAATTATCTGTTACAAGACCCTGATTAGACCAGTTTTGAAATTTGGGTGTCAGACCTAGTAAAGGTAATAGCCCGCTATTTTGGTCGATGTCACTTTTGAAGCTGTCATTTTTGACACTTGCCAAGTAAAAATTACGCTATTAATAAAAATGGAACAATACACGCTTCAACAATGCACTGAATTCACTATAAAAATTGTGAAAATTTAGCAGAGACGGTTCGTAAAACTCGCAATACAGAAATTGGTGGAACAATTCGAGCTGTTGGGACAATTTAGTGATGTGAAGGATAAAACCCATGCACGTCACTCAAGAACAGCCGAGAATATTGCTGCTGTAGCCGAAAGTGTTGAAGAAAACCCAGATTTGTCCATTCCTCGTCGTTCTTTGGAATTAGGCATTCCACAAACGTCATTACACCGTATTTTGCATAAAGATTTGGGTCTTAAGGCTTATAAAGTTCAGTTAACACAAGAACTCAAGCCTGTCGATCATCAACAACGTCGTGTCTTTGCTGATTGGGTCCTTGAAATGAATGAAAGTGATCTTGAATTCCACCGAAAAATCATCCTGAGTGATAAGGCCCATTTCTACCTCGGTGGCTTCATCAACAAGCAAAATTGTCGTACCTTGGGCTTGGAAAACCCAAGAGTTATTGTTGAAACGCCTCTTTATCCATGTGACTGTTTGGTGCCGTTTATGGTCCGGCGGAGTCATTGGATCTTACTTTTTCGAAAATGAGGCTGGAGCAACAGCTACGGTGAACGGATTGCGCTATTGAGAGATGATTAATGATTTTTTATTCCCAGAATTGGATGGTATTGATCTGGGCAACGTTTACTTTCAACAGCAACTTTACTTTCACAAGCAACGAAACCATTGAGCTTTTACGGGAAAAGTTTCCAGACCGTGTTATCTCTCGAAGAGGTGATCACAATTGGCCACCGAGATCGTGTGATTTAGCACTTTGCAACTTGCTCCTTTGGATCCACGTGAAAGAAAAGGTCTACGCCAACAGCCCAGCGTCGATTTAAGACCTCAAAGATGGAATTCGTGAGGATATCGATGACATAGGGCAGCCACTTTGTGATTTGGTTATGGATAATTTCACGAAAATGATATGGTCCTGTAAGCGTGGTCATGGTGGTCATTTGCCTGATGTTATTTTTGACTATACCTTCCTCTATATAATAAAATAAACATCCGATCATTTATATTAAAAAATGGCATTTTTCTTTAAATATCAAAATAACGCCTCTGATTGGAAAACCCTGTACAACCAGAGTGCTAGTACTATGGAAAAATTAAGAGTTTTCGAAAGGAAATGTCTTCCTGCATGCACTGGTTTATACAGCATGCCTGAGACGGATTGGAAGCATTATATATTGAATAGAAGAATTTATCAAACTGCAAAAGTAACGAGCGTCGATATCTTCATATTGAAACTCCTTCGGAATCATATCGCAAGATATGTAACTGCGAGTGAAAACAGCCGTTCTACCCTACGGATGGGTATATTGTGATTTGCCTCGCTACTGGCTTCGTTCCTTCATTTGCTTTTTTTTTTTTGATGAAATGTGTTTCACTGATAACATATAAATTAACAGAGCCATATAGGCCATTAGGTTTTGTATTGTTATTGTTTGAATAATAATAATGAATAACGCGTTTTTGACTTTGACTTTGAGGCCTTCCGCTTGAGTTTCCTATTTATGCTAAAGTATTATGTGATTTCATCATATAAGACTTTAACATAAATTTGAAACGTTAATATTTTTCATTTAAACAAAAAATTCATGCAAATTATGTTTGTATTTGGAAGAGGGGTGTGCTGAGACTTCGCTTTCACCTGAATGCTGAATAGTAAAGATGAGATCCTCTTGAGTCTCACTCGCGTCCACCAAGCCCAGTCAGTCGGTCGCTTTGGCAAAACGCATTCTTCCAGTAGATTATCTTGGCCTTGACACCTGTTGATCTGAATACCACGAGCAGGTCATTCGTGAATGCGAAGTTTTATGTAGTGGGCCCTTGTACAGAAGAAAAGAACCCGCCCCACAGTATCGCAATGCTAGCCTGCCAGCACAAATACCTTCGCTCGCCGAGGCGGAAGACAATCACTGTAGTCCCAAATGGATATTTTACATTCATAAATCACTATAAAATGGCGCCCAACGTGGAGCCCGAAAAGCCCAGTTGCATCAATAGTCGAGAGCCTGAGACAAACCATCGTCCCTAGGTTGCCCTACTATGTACCCAAACTTTTAGCGGGTAGGTAACTACTCAAGGAATTTGCACTAAACGGGCCCCCGTATCCTTAACAACTTCTGAACTTTGTTTTGTCCTCGGACATCAATATCGTTTGAACTTGCTTTTGAATTATACCTTGGCAGTTTACCACCATTGTCAGCGACACCGGTGGAGCAAGAGCACTACCAGCAGTTGGACCTGATATTGAATCCTTATCATCGGCTTCCCATATTGCGCAGCTGCTGGTTATAATGCAGGCAATGGTTGCCAGCATGAAGCAAATAAGGCAGCAAATGAAAAGATTATCTGTCACAAAACCACCGGTCCAGCCTTTTATCCTACCATCACGAGTAGACAGTGCGGGGAACGTAGAACTGCCCGTTACTGGACCTGGCTAGCACCTCTTAGGCTCAGTGGAGTGCTGAACCCAATGGTCCCAGAAAATAGGCCCAGACTTTACGTCCACACCACCAGGATAACATGAGTGCCTGGAGTCCTGATCGACAGTTGTTTCAACAAATATACCATAACCGTGGCTCAATACCCTGGTACACTTCGGATCTCCTGGCATCAACTCGGCCAAAAAGTTACCGAACGGAAAGGTCTACGCACTAACGTGAGACAGTGCCAAGACTACGCAGCAGTGAACGCGATCGTTCCCCGTGCACTATCCCACCATCTAAAGTGGCACATATCATAGCTAGCTTAAATTTTGTGTTTTTGGGCAGAATGACCCTACAAAGGGTGGAAAACATGATGTTGTTGAACTTTTTTTTTGTGGTAGGGAGGTGAAGGCATTTACGCTCGCCGAGTCTGGCAGTGTGGGACTCCCATGGAGGATACCCTTGGACTACCCACTAAACACCTCCCCTGTCAACCTGAGAACCTAGCCTGGAACCGTTTGACACATTACTTCGGGCCAGGTCTCGTTTTGTTACGCCGTGGGGCGCCTTCAAGCTGGTGAGTCCCTTTCCTAGCGGGAGGGGAGAGGGGAAGAGGAAATGCCAGAAGAGCGATCCCCCAGCCCCAGCGCCCCCCGCTGCTGTGAGTCCCTTTTATATTTTAGGACTGCCCGAGCATAATGTGCCACCTGGTTCTATTTGTCAACCGATTCGAGCATCACCGCAACTATATTATCCGGGGTGAGCTCTCCCGTCTCCCTGTAGAGTTCCCTTCGTAGCCTGACCCATTTCGTACACGCAAAAAATGTGTGACAGGCATTGTCCTCCTCTGCTGGGCAAAACCGACAATCGGGAGACCGTGACTTACCGATCTTGTGCAGGTAAGACTGAAAACACCCGTGCCCGCTCAAAAGCTGGGTCGGATAGAAGTCAGTCTCACCATGCCTTCGATTTAGCCACAGTCTCACATCCGGGATGAGGCGCGCAGTCCACCTTCCCTTCGTGCAATTCACCCAAGACTGCTGCCAATCGTTGAGCGAGCGTTGTCTCTCCTCGCCGACAACCATCTCCCTCGCATCCTCGTTTCGGCGCAGGTAAATAGCGTGGCGCTCTCTAGCAAGGAGGGCGACACGTATCACGCCTGCAATCACTCTCACCGCCGAGTCAGAGACTGTTGGATACGAAGATGCAATTCTCAGTGCTCCTCTTCTCTGTACCTGTGCCAATTGTAATAAACATAAGCAGTCGAGCAGCCCCGTGGTGATCAGGAGTGGCTGCTCCTGAAGAGATAAGGTGGTCACCCCTTCGAAACTGCTTAGATCGTTGTTTTACTAGTGTAAAGTAAACTACATCCGTCAAGTTTCCATCCTTTAGGCAGAGATGAGTGGTTCACTTCAGCCACTTTAACATGTTTAGGTTTGACATTCCCCTTGTAATGCAACGACCTTATTCGGTGAAAGTAACGGTTGCTTTTTGTGTAATGCTTGCGTTTGTCTCAAGCCTCCGTGTCCGCTAACTTTAACGAGGCAAAAAAATATTGAATTACTGTAGAGTAGCTTAATTGACACCTAATAGAACTTTTCTAAAGACAATAAAAATTGATTGGTGCGTCTTGTAGAGTAGAGTACGCGTGATAAGTATTTTGTAGTGTAGCTTCGTGGCTCGACAAGAACCCGCATCATATGATCCCGCAAAGGCTAGCCGTCAAGCACGCGTACGCGGTTGTAAAGCGAAGCTAGTTAGCTGAGCTCGGTGTTGTTTATAGCTCGCTGACACTTATGCCAGACCATTGGCACTCGTAGCATACACGGGCATTTAAAAAAATCATTACACAATCGTTTTCGGTATACCTCCTTGCTGAGAGCGTCGCCCCATACCTCTGCTCCGTACAGTAGCACTGACCCTACAGCTCTCATCAAGAGGCGTCTTCTTGATGGGCTGGGTCCCCCTACGTTGGCCATAAGTCGACTCAGGGCCGATATTCCCGAAGCAGCGTTCTCAGCAGTTGCCCCGATTTGCTCAGAGAAACTCATCTTCGAGTCGATCAGTAGCCCCAGGTACTTCACCGCTGGCTTTGATTCGATTTGTATATCTCCAATACTGATCATCCTTACTCTAGGGATTCTCTTTTTTGTCAAGATGACCACTTCGGTTTTCTCCAGTGCTAAACTGAGCCCACGAGCAGTCATCCAGTCCCTCACTCGGCGCATTAGCATACCTAGCCTAAGTTGCGCTTGTTCAATGGTGCGTCCGGCGACTAGAGCCGCAACATCATCCGCATAGCCGACCAAGCGCGACTCATCTGGCATCTCAAGTCTCAGTAGCCCGTCGTAAGACACGTTCCACAGGTCCGGACCAAGGATAGATCCCTGGGCAACACCCGATGTAATTTCCATCCTTCGTTGGTCCTGTGTCGTGTCTAGCATGCATAACAGGCGGTATGCAGACGGTGATTCGGGATTTTCCTTCCCCTTGCTGATCAGCACGAGCCTCGCCACCTTCCATCGTACCGGGAAAACCCCGTCCCGTAGGCAAGCGTTGAATGTGCTGAGCAGCAAGTCAGGACAATGGTGATAGACGAGCCGCAACACCTCAGCTGGAACACCATCTGGACCTGGAGCTTTCCTCGCTTTCAAGGAGAGGACTGCCTCCTCCAATTCCAGCTGTATGAAGAGTGGGTACTTTACTGCTGTTTCACCATGGACAGCGTCAACACGGACGGGATGGGCGGGGAAGAGTCCCCACACTATCGCATCCATCTTTTTCCACGTCATGTATCCAAGGCTTCCGTAGGGCACCAAGTTTCCCCATGACCAGCTTGTAGCCAAGGCCCCACGGATCCTTGTTCACACTGTCCACTAGGTCTTGCCAGCAGCGAGCCTTGCTACTGTTGATTAGTTTGCGAAGGCATTTCCTGGCCGACTTATATGCTGCCACCTGGTTGCATGCCTCGTCACGGTTCTGCGCCCGTTGAGCCTCACGCCGAAGCTTGTGACACTCCCTCCGCTTTTCAGCGATTTCAGTAGACCACCAGTACACTGGGAGCTTGCCGTGCCGGGGTCTTCGACGGGGCATAGAAGCGCAGCAAGCAGTTGTGATTATGCTCATGGTAGAGTTCACCACGTCTTGAGCTGCCAGTTCTTCCGTCCCCTCCGGAGCTCCCTGCAGCGGCTCACCTGCTGTGAAAACCTTGACGAACCTCTCAACGTCCATTCTTCCTATGTTCCATCCAGTTGTAGAAGGCCGAGAGCACGGACGTCGGGAGACAGCATCACTTATCTCAAGCAGAATGCACTAGTGATCACTGGCTGAGTAGTCCTCTAATACTTTCCAGTTGTGTATCCTCCGTACTAAGGACTCCGAGGCGAATGCCACATCCGGTATAGTTCCCTCACAGCCAATACGGCGGAAAGTCGGCGTATTTCCGGAGTTTAGTACGACGAGGGCCGTCCTGGCCGCCATTTCCAGGATTCGTTCCCTCCGCGGATCCGTCTGAGGCATGCCTCATTCAATTGCTTTAGCATAGGTCTTGCCAGCAGCGAGCCTTGCTGCTGTTGATCAGTTTGCGAAGGCATTTCCTGGCCGACTTATATGCTGCCACCTGGTTGCATGCCCCGTCACGGTTCTGCGCCCGTTGAGCCTCACGCCGAAGCTTGTGACACTCCCTCCGCTTTTCAGCGATTTCAGTAGACCACCAGTACACTGGGAGCTTGCCGTGCCGGGGTCTTCGACGGGGTATAGAAGCGCAGCAAGCAGTCGTGATTATGCTCATGGTAGAGTTCACCACGTCTTGAGCTGCCAGTTCTTCCGTCCCCTCCGGAGCTCCCTGCAGCGGCTCACCTGCTGTGAAAACCTTGACGAACCTCTCGACGTCCATTCTTCCAATGTTCCATCCAGTTGTAGAAGGCCGAGAGCACGGACGTCGGGAGACAGCATCACTTATCTCAAGCAGAATGCACTGGTGATCATTGGCTGAGTAGTCCTCTAATACTTTCCAGTTGTGTATCCTCCGTACTAAGGACTCCGAGGCGAATGTCACGTCCAGTATGGTTCCCTCACAGCCAATACGGCGGAAAGTCAGCGTATTTCCGGAGTTTAGTACGACGAGGGCCGTCCTGGCCGCCATTTCCAGGATTCGTTTTCCCCGCAGATCCGTCTGAGGCATGCCCCATACGATTGCTTTAGCATTGAAGTCGCCCCCAACGAGCACTTTACCCTCTGCGTTCGAGACAGCGCGCTCCAGAGCATTAAGCTTGGCTTGGAAAGATGATATTGGCTCGTTAGGCGTTAGGTACACACTAAAGAAGGTGATCCCCCGTCCACAAATCTCCGCTTGAAAGTCACTGTTCTGAACCCAGATAGCGGCAGTACCAGTTTCATCAGAGTACCAAAATGCAGGACTTTTATTATGGTGTTGCTCACTCAGCAGCAAGAAGTCGGCTTTCCTGTCCCTTGCAAACTGCTCAAGCAGATTTTGGGCGGTTGAACTGCGGTGTAGGCTTAGCTGTAGGATGTGGGTCATCGAAGCTCTGATTTTGCCTTGGCTAGGGCTTCCTGGAACACCCGGCATTTTCCTGATCCCAAGACGTGTCCAAAATCAGGTTTTGGATCAGCATCCTTGCAAAGAATACAGTGTGCCTCCTTCGTACACTCTTTTCTTTTATGTCCCATTTCACCGCATTTGTAACATAGGAAACTCCTATCGGGTCCTTTGCATACTTGTGTGGTGTGACCATAACCAAGGCATTTGAAACATTGAAGAGGCGTTGCTCTTCACCGTATCCTACAGACAACCCACCCTATTCGTACTTTGCCCTTGTTCAGGAATTGTTCGGCGTCCTTTTCGGTCAAGTCAACTATGGCCATGCGTTGTCCCCTGTTGTTTTCTGGTGTCAGTCTCGCTTTGATCCTTCCCACGCTAGGGAACTCCCTTTTGATGGCCTCTTCTACCTCGGCCAGATCCGTCACGCAGTCTATGTCCCGTATTTCGATCGTTGCCATCGGCTCGAGCGGGGCTGTAGTTGCGCTTTTGCCGAGGACTTTCTTTACTGCGTCACAGAATGCTTCTTTATTCCCGGCCTCTGCTCTGAATTCGACCAGTATGTGGCCCGACCGCGTTGGTCGTACTACTTTAATGGTAGTATTGGTGTCTTCGGGCCTTGCGTTTCCCCTGATGTCCCGCAGCACCTCCGCGTAGGATCGGCCATCTTGGGGCTTTACAAGCAGTGCCTGCTGCCGGGTCTTTGTCGGGGCTTCTGCCTCTCCTGTTTTGCATCAGGTCCTTTTTCTAATTTGGCGTCCGTGCGAATTTTATTTTCTGGCTTTTTTTGAAGGAATTTCTTTGCGGCTTTCTTCGCTCCTTTTGTAAGCACTGTCTGGAACCCCCGATCTGGTGCTCCACGCCCGTCAAGTGCCTCTTCCTTCCTTCTTTTATCCCGATCTCCTTCGATTGGGCTAGACGCCATTCTTTTATTGACTTTTAATGATGGAGCTATCTGCATGTCGCCTTTAGATTTCGCCCCAAGCGCCTCTTTAGCCTTCTGTTCATCTTCGGCCCTTAACCAGCTCCGCCGATAGTGCCCTATGCGATCTAGGAGCTCCTCTAGTTCAAGGAGCCCTTCCTTTGCTACTTTGCTAATTTTTGGGGAGTCGCATACAGCTTGTATTCTTTTCAGAACATCTCCCGCTTTTCGAAGTAGTCTTTCCTCTTCGTATCGCTGGGCCGCAACCATCCTTGGGAGAGGTTTTCGCGTTCCCTTTCTGAGTGCAGTACTTCCGCCACATTTTCAACGGTGGCGGTACAATCACGCGGTGTCTGGTCACTCTTTGCTTTTAGTGCCGTAATCTCCTCGTTTGCTTCTGGATTTTTCGTTGCAATGTCGGGATTTGTGACCCTTGCATTGGTCGCTTTAGTAACGATCGCAGCCGTGACAATCGAATTTTCGGTGTTCTTTACGTTATCTTCCACTGCTCGAACACCTGAAGCATCTTACTGAGTCTCCCGCTTCTCCTTAACAGGACGCTCGGGCGTTCGCATAATTTTTTTGCTGCGCCCATACGCCGCAGGAATCTCAGTCTGCACCAGACTGTCTGCTGTTCTCCGTTTTTCGTCTAGCGTCACTGTCGTCGTGTTAGTCTTCGTTTTTTTCGTGGTTAGTACAGCTCTCGATGTACTGTTGACAACGTGGCTGCGACCGCTGGTTGCGCCGTCGTTATTATTTTTGGTTTCATTTGTTGGATGTTTTTGATCTGTTGATTTTGTTTGCTCCATTTTATTGGGTCCCCCTCGGAGCTGCTATCTCCGTTCGTGTGTGTAGTCACCTTTTTGGTCCCATGGTTATCTTTGCAGAGCAGGGAGGCCATGCGAGGGTTGGCACGAGCCCTTATGGGGACAAGTGCTCAGAGCCAGACCAGGGCTAATCGGGAGTCCGTCTCAACCGAACCTACACCACCAACCCAATGGTGCGAACTTCGAACGTACTCCGAGGCCTGCCAAGGTTTAACCAGGACGGAGACGGTATGATAGTTGAATTGGAGCCGTTCACACACGAGTTTCACCTCGGCGCTACAGTGTAAAGCAACTAGGTCCAAACCATCACATCCGCCAGCCCAAAGCGTCAATTCCAGTTCGTTGTCCAAAGCGCAGTCCAGATACAATCAGAGTCGTTACCTGTCATCCCAGGAGGGAGCCTCATGGCACCCCCATATCGTCGGGTCCGTGGGGGCGGCACTCCCCAAAGAATGCTAGCCTCCAAGAATGTTCTTGTCGACCGGCTTTCTCCCTGCAGGAATCTCCTCGGGTACGTGGGGCGGAACACCCCAAAGAATGCTAGCCTCCAAGAGTGGTCTTATCGACCGGCATTCCCCCAGCGGAGTTTCCTCGGGTACGTGGGGGTGGAACTCCCCAAAGAATGCTAGCCTCCAAGAGTGCTCTTGTCGACCGGCATTCCCCCTGCGGGGGTTTTGTTGAACCTTGGAGGAAACATGCGACTAGTTGCGCGCTCTGCCCAAATGATGTTCACTGGGAGAGCGCTCCAATGGTTCTGGCGTTTCGTTGACACATTCCCAAAATTTCACAGGGAAACTTTAAGGCATGCCGCATCGTCGTAATTCACACCAGCTGAGGGTGATGATATATTGAAATCAAGGCTGCGAAGTAGACATTTATGGGTTCAAAAGACAGTAGATGACTACTACAAAGCTCTATGCTGCCTATTGGCACGATTAATGAGCCCCATGGCGGAGTCAGAGTTCCTAAGTCTCTTTTGAGTAGAAACCGGGCCAGAGTTGTGAGAACGTTTGGTCTTTGCTCTTCGCCTTAATTAACATGCGCTTCGGCAAAGGCGCTGGAAGCTGTCCAACACTCCCAGCGATCAACACCCCTTAGCAAATTCTGTAATCAAAGAGAGCAACTGTAACGATACACAGTAGCTGAGCTAGAACACAACGTGCCTGCCCTACTTACACCACCTTGTTTCATACCACCCATAATGGACAGTGCTTTGGAAACAATCTCTCCATCACGCATGGAGCTGGACAAAGAGCATTAAATATAAGTCTATGAACTGGCACCTAAGACACTACTCACCACGTGTTGGAACTGCCGACAGTCGGTACATTGCTTTACCACATGCCAGGCAAAGGCGGGCATCTTTTGTTTCCATTGTGGCAAGCCAGATGCGTATGCTCGAAGTTGCGTCATTTGCAAAAAGCCAAAAAACTTGCAATCAAGTGCCCACGACAGCCAGCAGCACTCATGACAGACCCAGTAACGGAACGTGACTCCATCCTGTTCACTAACAGTTCCATTACGACAAGTTCTTTGCGAGAAAATAATAAAGATACAAAGATATTGACACCATTGGTGCTCCATGATGCTGCAGATTACACATCCCTTCTGGAGGCCTCTCCAAGGACATTTTTGAAGCGACACCTCAGGTTCTACGTGAAGAAGCCCGACAGCCATGGATTCCTACGTTAAAATCACATCACATTAGGCTGCAGGAATATCTTACTGTACGGAAGAGGATTTTTGCTTCAGAAGAGTCCACCTTGCGTCAGTATAAGACTAAATGGTCAACTCATCGTTGCAGGAGCATCCGTAAGAAAGTGTACACCTACCACCAAATCCTGAACGTATGCAAGATCTCATAGGTTTCCAAGAATGACCTTACGCACCAATCAAAGTGTTTGGCAAAATCACTGTTTCGTTAATTGACAAGGGTGTAATTATTAGCTGCCTTGCTTCGAGCCACGGCTCAAACGTACTCCATCAATACCCTACGTTGGTAGAACCTTAACGCTCTGATATCAGCACCGCTGATGGCACCAAATATTCTATCAAGGATAGATTGACAACACCCGTCACGTCAAACTAAGGATATCACATTTTTCATCATCCCCTCACTGACTCTGAAGGTGTACCTTGGCGCCAATTATGTCCTATAATTTGCTTTGGCCACAGATTTATTCTTGGATTCACACTTTAACACTAGGCACGTCCATGAACGTACTTTTATACCTGACAGACACGAATTAATTCCTAACCAACGACAATGCCTGGAAGCATCCATTGCTATTTTTCCATCTTACTTTACGCGAGGGCTTGGCCGCACCACTCTGCTCTCACATGTTATTGACGTTGGCGATAGCAAGCCAATCAAGCAGAGATACTACGCCATCTCGCTAGCCATGGAAAAGCTAGTGTATGCCGAGTTGGACAAGATGCTAGAATTGGGGGTTATAGAGGAATCTCAAAGTGCCTGGTCCTCACCGGTAACCTTGGTGGTGAAAACAGGTAAAGTTCTTCTTTGTATAGATCCCCGGAAAGTCAACGCAGTGACCGCTCAAGACACATATCCTCTTCGGCCCCTCGATAGAATATTAGGAAGACTTTCGAAAGTGAACTACATTACAAGGCTCGACTTGAAGGATGCATTCTGGGAAATTTCACTCGATGAAGGGTGGAGGGATAAAATCTCTTTCCCAGTGCCTAGCCAAACCCTATAACAGTTTGTCACAATGCCTTTTAGCCAGTTTAATGCTTCGCAAATGATGACTCGGTTGATGGACAAAGTTATTTCAGCTCACATGAAACACCAAGTGCTCGTTTAACCTGGATAACCTGCTACTCATCACAGAAACAGCACATCGGGAGCGGTACTAACAACGACAAAAAGGACGAATGATACAATGACAATTACGATGCATGAAAAATGGAGATTAACAGACACGCTGCTCCAGATCGAGATTCCTGCGGCGTTCAGGCCCAGCAAAAAAATGATGCGCATGCCAGAGCGTCCTCTAAAGGAAAACCGGAAAAGTCTGCAGGACGCGCCAGTCGTTCGAGTGGTGGAAGAAAGTATAAAGATATTCGAGAATTCAATGGTCACTGCTACAATCACTACCGAAGCAATTGAAGCAAGGGTCGTAAATCCATAATTAATAAAGAACTATCCTGAAGTCAACGAGGAGATTACGGCAGGAAAAGAAACGAGTGACCAGGCAAATAAAGCAATGATGTGTGATTTCATCGCTAAAGTCGAAAAGGTACAGTACTTCGTATTCGGAAACAGAAGCCGATAACTTCTCCCAAGGACAATGGTTGCAAAGTACAATTACCGCCCAGCGTCATGAAGAAGAAAGGCAATTCCGAAAAGTGGGAGTTGTTCTAAAAAGAATACAATTCGCATGTGACTCACCAAAAATCAGCAAAGCAGTAAAGATTGGGCTCCTTGAACTAGAGGAGCTCCTAGACCGCACAGGGCATTATCGGAGGAACTGGTTAAAGGCCGATGATGAACAAAAGGCTAAAGAATTGCTGGGGGGAAAATCTAAAGGCCACTTGCATACAGCTTCACCATCAAAAACCAATAAAAGAATGGCGTCTAACCCAGTCGAAGGAGATCGGGATAAAAGAAGGATGGAAGAGGCACTTGATGGGCGTAAAACGCCAGATTACGGGTTCCAGACAGTGCTGACAAAAGGAACGAAGAAAGCCACTAAGAAACTCCTTCAAAAAGTGCCAGAAAGTAAAGTTCGCAAGGATGCCAAACAAGAAAAAAAACCCGATGCAAAACAGGTGAGAAAGAAGCCCCGATAAAGACTCGGCAGCAGGCACTGCTCGTAAAACCCCAAAATGGTCAATCCTACGTGGAGGTGCTGTGGAACGTCAAGGGAAACGTGGGGCCCAAAGACACTAACACTGCCATTAAAGCAGTATGACCAACGTGGTTGGGCCACATACTGATTGAATTAGGAGCAGGGTGTATGAAGGAGGCACATTGTATTCTTTGCAAGGATGCTGATCCAAGATCGTGGGGATAGCGAATCCTAGAAATGATGGCCAGGATTACGCTTGTCGTACTAAAGACCGAAAATGCGCCGACTTCCCGTCGTATTGGCTGTGAAGGAACCATACCGGACGTGACATTTGCCTTGGAGTTCTTAGTACGGAGGATACGCAATTGGAAAGTATTAGAGGACTACTCTGGCGACTGGCGTTGGTTGTTCGTCACCTTGTCTCGTTTGTACGTGAATAGCCGGGGTCACAAACAGTTGTCGCATGTCGACGCGAGCAATTCGTGCATGTAATTGCAATTCTACACTTATGCGACACATGCCCTCTACCAGTACAGCGGAAGCAGCTACCGTTCCATTGTAGGATGGATTGTGATGTGGCTATTCGATAGACAAAAAAGGCACTTCATTGCATTGCTAACAGTCACTAAACCAGTAGCAGTAGATACTGAAGACTTAGTTTTGTTAAGTGAAATATGTTTGATTGCTCTATTCCGTGATGCTCTTTCCAGTGATTCTACTTCACGTTTTAAATATATAAGTAAACCTTTTACTTGATTATCATCATCCAAAGAGAAATTTGAAGGGCTTCCGCTAACAGATTCATAGTCATCATTTTTCATATCTGTTGGGGCTGCGTCCATACTAGCTCGCCGGTTCTCTACAGATTCGGAGTATTCGTGATTGCGAAAATAACCAGCTCTCAATTTATTCGGTAGTTATCGATTTCAGCATTATAGAATAACTGTTAGGTGGGACGTTCAATGCAGTCAAAGTGCGTGCATATGAAATGATGTTATTATATAAGCCACGTAGACTTACAACATCTATCTCGTTCGTCACTGGCGATAATAACATGAGTTGTTGGAACACGTTGTCAATCAATCTTTGCGTATCACCCATAGAGATATACACTAGAGACGGCGAGCTTTCGTTTCTCGTATAAATCACTGAAGTCTCTTAATAAATACTTAATACTACCATACATTTCATGTACGTACACACCAATTTTCGAAAGCTTTTGGGCTTTCACGAATGAGCTTTAGTATGATCGTCCAAACTCCATCACTGTTCGAAATTAATTTCGAAATAGCAAAAAAAGTTTACTATTTCCTACTTTGTTTAGAATAGTTATATAGTATTTGAAATATTAGACAATGTTTCCAAATATCATTTATCAAACTTCATTCCTCTTCATAAAATTGACAAACAAAATACAAAGTGCGCCATATTTAAAAAGTTGTCGATCGAAATTATCACCTGAGAATAGCTTGCACACCCCTGAATTCGAAGATGATCTTCAGCT
>OZ017738.1:192731976-192966976 GCA_963969285.1 Odontomyia ornata
AGGAAGGAAAAACAACCTCCACTAAAGGGGACGTCTGCGTGGATTGAGATCCCCGACGGGAAGGATCCTTGCACACTCCAGGCCAAATATACGCCTTCCGCCAACACTGCGCACTCCACGCGAAAAAGCACTGCTGAAACACTTCGCACAACATGAAAATTTTAACTAAGAAATTAAATTCTAACCCAATATATTTTCGGTTTAATGCAAATTATTATTCATGAATTAATAATCAAGTCTCAACACTTACACAGTTTTCTTACGTCCTACGTTTGGGGCCCCGTCGATGATTGAAATCTTCGCACCTCAACTCAATATGCCTGATTCGATTTCCTACGCTGGTTGTCTCGAGCAATTTTTCCCTCCCGAAAACGGGTTGATCTTCACTTTTTGATTCGCAAGATGTTCAAGATATTCAATTTTTCCCTTCTGAAAATGGGTTGATCTCCACTTGTTGATTCGCAAGATGTTCTGTCCTGCCGATGTCCTTCGTTGGCTAAGTATCCGTAAAAAAGAGATCGTTTCCATAGTCGCTGGCTCTTTTATCAACTTGGCCCAACGGCTCTTTGACTTGAGTTGAAGAACCGAAGTTCAAGGCCACAACATTCATGACGGCTGCCCAACCTTGCAGCGTTTATCTTGGGCACAAACCCAGTTTTTAATTTGGTGGCCATCTTCCTTTCGCGCACAGTACTGCATTATCAATAACAACCTTACCGATTGTTTTGATTGAAGTGTCAGTTGTGTTGATGCTTGCCTCGTCATTGCTTCACCACGAAGAAATAGAAAAGATAATATCATTCTCTCGAGGATTGTAACAACATCCATATCCATTGTTCACCAAAGGACCGTAACACATAAATGCCATATGTTTAGAAGCCATCTGACTTGTAGACATTCTGAAGTGGGCACTTCTTGGACAGCTGCGGATTTGTAGAATTCAGGAACGGGTAGATTGTTTTCGATGGCCATCAATTTCAATCCTAGAAGGTGCCAATCAACTCCTTGTTCTTTGAGTTTCATCAAAGTGTAGTTACGATGGGCATTATCAGCCATCTTAAGTCGTTTGACACTTTCTTCATCGGGGCAATCGGTAAGCATAGAACATGCAAAGCCAATGGACTCGGTGGAGTAGGAGCGAATTGTTTCAGTACGACTGTCAACATACATTCGAAGGTGGGCTGATTCGTATGGAGCGCCGGGTACTTTGTGCAGTGCAGTTTAAAGAAAGTATATTGCATGGCCATTTGAATATACCTGTCAGGACTGAGCATTTGGGATTTAATAAATTCCTTTCCGTAGCATTTATAATACAACACTTCCATTTTCCAAGTCACTTGCTAATTTGCCAACCCGTTCTGATGCTTCACATATGTGAGCTTTTGTTTTCTCACTCACATTAAATGGGAGCCTTGATCCTGTACCACAGTCACATGTGTCGACAGGACAATCATTCAATTTCCCTGATTTACAACAATTAATAATATAATCAGTCATAAAGGCCACGGGTTGTCCTTCGGCAGCGGAGTGTTCGTAGCACAATCCATTCAGGCCGTTTCGACTGATTACCACCTGAATTCTTGTATCCATCCAACGATTGCGGGCATTTTGTGTTGGACTTCCGCCGTGGGTCAATCGATCACTTGTGACTATCATATCATTTTCATCATGCTTAATGGGTACTTCTTGGCCCAGACAAACAACAAATAGTGACTTTAGTATTGCATCAAGTGATCGTTTGTTATTGAAATCATTTTGAATTTCTTCATAGGCAAGACTCCACGCATCACGACAATCCGTTGATAAAATTCCCACGGGTAACGCTGGTTCAGAATCAGAATCGACAATGGTTTTGAAAATTTTACTAAAGATTTTAGGATTCAGAATTTCGCCTGAGGGAGAGTATGCGGGTATTATATATGCTTTGACGTTGGATTATAAGTACAATTTCTTTTTTTTCTCTCTCTGAAACCCAGCGTGCTTATTTTGGCAAACATTTCTTTGGCTTTAATCGCTGCTATGTTGAGTTTCAATTCAACCTTATAGTTGCTTTTCTTTCGCTTAGTAATTAATAACTAACATTACTTAATGCTAATGATTTACATCGGTTATCCTAACCTTACTTTAGTCCTTCCCACCAGTACTTCAGCACGTGGAGTGGTTCCTTGGTAATATTCCAAATAAAATGCTGGACTGCAAGGAATCCTTCCCTTCTAGGAATGGTTTCGGGGTTTAATTTATCTTTCGTAACATTCTCCCCTACCTGAAGTGGATGTCCTCGAAATCCACTCTTCCAAAACATTATCTTCCGTGCTTGGGAGTTACTTAGCCGTTTCAGGAGAGACTATTTTAACCTTACTTGCCCCGATTCTTCTTAATTTACTCAAAATTTAAACACCTAGCTGCCGGAGAATCAAGGGTTCAATATGTGCTACGTTATCCTTTCAACCATTCTAACCGTATACTTTAGCAAGCAACCAATGAATTCTTGAATTCTGGGGTGTTTCCACGTACTGCTACGAGTATAACCAAAAGCAACCCTAATGTTCAATTACTCCCCGCAGGGGGAATGCCGGTCGACAAGAGCACTCTTGGAGGCTAGCATTCTGTGGGGAGTTCCGCCCCTACGTACCCGAGGAAACTCCGCAGGGGGAATGCCGGTCGACAAGACCACTCTTGGAGGCTAGCATTCTTTGGGGAGTTCCGCCCCCACGTACCCTAGGAAATTCCCGCAGGGAGAAAGCCGGTCGACAAGAACATTCTTGGAGGCTAGCATTCTTTGGGGAGTGCCGCCCCCACGGACCCGACGATATGGGGGGTGCCGTGAGGTTCCCTCCTGAGATGACAGGTAACGACTCTTATTGTATCTGGACTACGCTTTGGACAACGAACTGGAATTGACGCTTTGGGCTGGCAGATGTGATGGTTTGGACCTAGTTGCTTTGCACTGTAGCGCCGAGGTGAAACTCGTGTGTGAACGGCTCCAATTCAACTATCATACCGTCTCCGTCCTGGTAAAACCTTGACAGGCCTCGGAGTACGTTCGAAGTTCGCACCATTGGGTTGGTGGTGTAGGTTCGGTTGAGACGGACTCCCGATTAGTGCTGGTCTGGCTCTGAGCACTTGTCCCCATAAGGGCTTGTGCCAACCCTCGCATGGCCTCCCTGCTCTGCAAAGATAACCATGGGACCAAAAAGGCGACTACACACACGAACGGAGATAGCAGCTCCGAGGGGGACCCAATAAAATGGAGCAAACAAAATCAACAGATCAAAAACATCCAACAAATGAAACCAAAAATAATAACGACGACGCAACCAGCGGTTGCAGCCACGTTGTCGACAGTACATCGAGAGCTGTACTAACCACGAAAAAAACGAAGACTAACACGACGACAGTGACGCTAGACGAAAAACGGAGAACAGCAGACAGTCTGGTGCAAACTGAGATTCCTGCGGCGTTTGGGCGCAGCAAAAAAATTATGCGAACGCCCGAGCGTCCTGTTAAGGAGAAGCGGGAGACTCAGCAAGATGCTTCAGGTGTTCGAGCAGTGGAAGATAACGTAAAGAACACCGAAAATTCGATTGTCAGGTCTGCGATCGTTACTAAAGCGACCGATGCAAGGGTCACAAATCCCGACATTGCAACGAAAAATCCAGAAGCAAACGAGGAGATTACGGCACTAAAAGCAACGAGTGACCAGACACCGCGTGATTGTACCGCCACCGTTGAAAATGTGGCGGAAGTACTGCACTCGGAAAGGGAACGCGAAAACCTCTCCCAAGGATGGTTGCGGCCCAGCGATACGAAGAGGAAAGACTACTTCGAAAAGCGGGAGATGTTCTGAAAAGAATACAAGCTGCATGCGACTCCCCAAAAATTAGCAAAGTAGCAAAGGAAGGGCTCCTTGAACTAGAGGAGCTCCTAGATCGCATAGGGCACTATCGGCGGAGCTGGTTAAGGGCCGAAGATGAACAGAAGGCTAAAGAGGCGCTTGGGGCGAAATCTAAAGGCGACATGCAGATAGCTCCATCATTAAAAGTCAATAAAAGAATGGCGTCTAGCCCAATCGAAGGAGATCGGGATAAAAGAAGGAAGGAAGAGGCACTTGACGGGCGTGGAGCACCAGATCGGGGGTTCCAGACAGTGCTTACAAAAGGAGCGAAGAAAGCCGCAAAGAAACTCCTTCAAAAAAAGCCAGAAAATAAAATTCGCACGGACGCCAAATTAGAAAAAGGACCTGATGCAAAACAGGAGAGGCAGAAGCCCCGACAAAGACCCGGCAGCAGGCACTGCTTGTAAAGCCCCAAGATGGCCGATCCTACGCGGAAGTGCTGCGGGACATCAGGGGAAACGCAAGGCCCGAAGACACCAATACTACCATTAAAGTAGTACGACCAACGCGGTCGGGCCACATACTGGTCGAATTCGGAGCAGAGGCCGGCAATAAAGAAGCATTCTGTGACGCAGTAAAGAAAGTCCTCGGCAAAAGCGCAACTACAGCCCCGCTCGAGCCGATGGCAACGATCGAAATACGGGACATAGACTGCGTGACGGATCTGGCCGAGGTAGAAGAGGCCATCAAAAGGGAGTTCCCTAGCGTGGGAAGGATCAAAGCGAGACTGACACCAGAAAACAACAGGGGACAACGCATGGCCATAGTTGACTTGACCGAAAAGGACGCCGAACAATTCCTGAACAAGGGCAAAGTACGAATAGGGTGGGTTGTCTGTAGGATACGGTGAAGAGCAACGCCTCTTCAATGTTTCAAATGCCTTGGTTATGGTCACACCACACAAGTATGCAAAGGACCCGATAGGAGTTCCCTATGTTACAAATGCGGTGAAATGAGACATAAAAGAAAAGAGTGTACGAAGGAGGCACACTGTATTCTTTGCAAGGATGCTGATCCAAAACCTGATTTTGGACACGTCTTGGGATCAGGAAAATGCCGGGTGTTCCAGGAAGCCCTAGCCAAGGCAAAATCAGAGCTTCGATGACCCGCATCCTACAGCTAAACCTACACCGCAGTTCAACCGCCCAAAATCTGCTTGAGCAGTTTGCGAGGGACAGGAAAGCCGACTTCTTGCTGCTGAGTGAGCAACACCATAATAAAAGTCCTGCATTTTGGTACTCTGATGAAACTGGTACTGCCGCTATCTGGGTTCGGAACAGTGATTTTCAAGCGGAGAGTTGTGGACGGGGGGATGGTTTCGTGTGGGTTCGGTGCTAAGGGATCACCTTTTTTAGTGTCTACCTAACGCCTAACGAGCCGATATCATCTTTCCAAGTCAAGCTTAATGCTCTGGAGGGCGCTGTCTCGAACGCAGAGGGTAAAGTGCTCGTTGGGGGCGACTTCAATGCTAAAGCAATTGAATGAGGCATGCCTCAGACGGATCCGCGGGGAAAACGAATCCTGGAAATGGCGGCCAGGACGGCCCTCGTCGTACTAAACTCCGGAAACACGCCGACTTTCCGCCGTATTGGCTGTGAGGGAATTATACCAGACGTGACATTCGCCTCGGAGTCCTTAGTACGGAGGATACACAACTGGAAAGTATTAGAGGACTACTCAGCCAGTGATCACTAGTGCATTCTGCTTAAGATAAGTGATGCTGTCTCCCGACGTCCGTGCTCTCGGCCTTCTACAACTGGATGGAACCTTTGGAAGAATGGACGTCGAGAGGTTCGTCAAGGTTTTCACAGCAGGTGAGCCGCTGCAGGGAGCTCCGGAGGGGACGGAAGAACTGGCAGCTCAAGACGTGGTGAACTCTACGATGAGCATAATCACGACTGCTTGCTGCGCTTCTATGCCCCGTCGAAGACCCCGGCACGGCAAGCTCCCAGTGTACTGGTGGTCTACTGAAATCACTGAAAAGCGGAGGGAGTGTCACAAGCTTCGGCGTGAGGCTCAACGGGCGCGGAACCGTGACGAGGCATGCAACCAGGTGGCAGCATATAAGTCAGCCAGGAAATGCTCCAGGTCCAGATGGTGTTCCAGCTGAGGTGTTGTGGCTCGTCTATCACCATTGTCCTGACTTGCTGTTCAGCACATTCAACGCTTGCCTACGGGACGGGGTTTTCCCGGTACGATGGAAGGTGGCGAGGCTCGTACTGATCAGCAAGAGGAAGGGAAATCCCGAATCACCGTCTGCATACCACCCGTTATGCATGCTAGACACGGCTGGGAAAGTGCTAGAGAAACTCATCAAGGGAAGAGTCACTGACGCGATTCGTGCTGCTGGGGACCTATCTCCTCGGCAGTACGGCTTCAGAGCAGGACGTTCTACCATTGATGCGATTGCAGAGGTGGTGAACGCGGTCCAAAAGGCAGAGGCATATATTCGCACCAAGCGACGGATCGTCCTGTTGGTGACAGTCGACGTCAGGAATGCCTTCAACTCCGCTAGATGGGTGGATATTCTGGACACGCTGGAAAACTCTTTTCAAGTTCCAGAATATCTAATGCGGCTTTTGAGGAACTACCTAAAGGACCGAAGCCTGCTCTACGACACGACACAGGGCCAACGAAGGATGGAAATTACATCGGGTGTTGCCCAGGGATCTATCCTTGGTACGGACCTGTGGAACGTGTCTTACGACGGGCTACTGAGACTTGAGATGCCAGATGAGTCGCGCTTGGTCGGCTATGCGGATGATGTTGCGGCTCTGGTCGCTGGACGCACCATTGAACAAGCACAACTTAGGCTAGGTATGCTAATGCGCCGAGTGAGGGACTGGATGACTGCTCGCGGGCTCAGTTTAGCACTGGAGAAAACCGAAGTGGTCATCTTGACAAAAAAGAGAATCCCTAGAGTAAGGATGATCAGTATTGGAGGTATACAAATCGAATTGAAGCCAGCGGTGAAGTACCTGGGGCTACTGATCGACTCGAAGATGAGTTTCTCTGAGCAAATCAGGGCAACGGCTGAGAAGGCTGCTTCGGGAATATCGGCCCTGAGTCGACTTATGGCCAACGTAGGGGGACCCAGCCCATCAAGAAGACGCCTCTCGATGAGTGCTGTAGGGTCAGTGCTACTGTACGGAGCAGAGGTATGGGGCGACGCTCTCAGCAAGGAGGTATACCGGAAACGATTGGCACAGGTACAGAGAAGAGGAGCACTGAGAATTGCATCTTCATATCCACCAGTCTCCGACTCGGCGGTGAGAGTGATTGCAGGCGTGATACCTGTCGCCCTCCTTGCTAGAGAGCGCCGCGCTATTTACCTGCGCCGAAACGAGGATGCGGGGGAGATTGTTGTACGCGAGGAGAGACAACGCTCGCTCAACGATTGGCAGCAGTCTTTGGGGAATTGCGCGAAGGGAAGGTGGACTGCGCGCCTCATCCCGGACGTGAGACCGTGGCTAAATCGAAGGCATGGTGAGACTGACTTCTATCTGACCCAGCTTTTGAGCGGGCACGGGTGTTTTCAGTCTTACCTGCACAAGATCGGTAAGTCACGGTCTCCCGATTGTCGGTTTTGCCGAGGAGAGGAGGACAATGCCTGTCACACATTTTTTGCGTGTACGAAATGGGTCAGGCTGCGAAGAGAACTCTACAGGGAGACGGGAGAGCTCACCCCGGATAATATAGTTGCGGTGATGCTCGAATCGGTTGACAAATGGAACCAGGTGGCACATTATGCTCGGGCAGTCCTGAAATATAAAAGGGACTCACAGCAGCCGGAGGTGCTGGGGCTGGGGGATCGCTCTTCTGGCATTTCCTCTTCCCCTCTCCCCTCCCGCTAGGAAAGGGACTCCCCAGCTTGAAGGCGCCCCACGGCGTAACAAAACGAGACCTGGCCCGAAGTAATGTGTCAAACGGTTCCAGGCTAGGTTCTCAGATTGACAGGGGAGGTGTTTAGTGGGAAGTCCAAGGGTATCCTCCATGGGAGCCCCACACTGCCAGACTCGGCGGGCGTAAATGCCTTCACCTCCCTACCACAAAAAAAAATGTTCAATTACTACTTGCGCCGACCGCACAGCGTGGTGCTACAATTAGAATCAGCCGCCCTACCGACAATATGCGTAATGTAGATGGTTGCCTCGCAGTTCTACGCAAAAAAAAAAGGATGGAGGCTACTGAAGATAATAACTGGCTATTGGAAATACCTCTAATAAAAACCTAACTGCTACTTAACTCACTACACTATTCTAAGAAGGAAAAGAGGAAATTGTTCCACATGTCCTTATTGTATTATAATTCATACCAAACTGGTTTTGCCTACTTTCTATCTCTCTGAAACCCACGTTTGCTTACCTTCTAATACCCACCACCATGCTAAGTGACTCATCGTAATTTAAGCTATTATTCATACCACTACTAACTTCACTAGACACTTATTCTACTACTACATACTTCAATACATGTATCTGACTTGAATCCAAAACTAATCTATACGCAACATCTTGATTTTAGCCCCATCACCTACGACAAGGGACTTCAGAAGTCATGAAGGAAGTGACTTGTAAAAAAAAGAAAGAGGAGAAATATCGAAAGAGAAGCATCCTCGAAACTCAGGTAATGACCCTTTTTTTTCTTTGTCAAAGAATTAACTCCTACCATGAAAATTCACTCTAATTGCAACTGATATTTTACTCCAATCATTCAGCCTACCTCTAAACCCTAAACCAATTTAAGAAAGATTCCCATCCAAGTCACCCCAATTGCGCTGTTCGACCTCCCAATCACAAGAAACCACAGGTACAGTAATCCGATTCTACTTTCTTTCAGCAACCAACCACGCAACTGGGGGCACACCACCGAAGCAATTACGAACCGTACCGCCACGATAAAAAAAAGAAACGCAGCTTTAGGAGGACTTAAGTGGTTTGCCGTCGATCCCTTTTCAAAGGTAACTCTTTCATTTTCTCTTCCATGTCTTCTCTTGTGATGTCCATTTAGATCTTAATTTAATCTTTTCTTGGTACCTTATTTACACCCCTAACTTTCACTTTTCTGTTGCTATGATATGAGAGCCTGATTTAGACGCGCTGTGCTACGTAAGGTTTCAAATCCTTAGCGTGCCATAGACCCACTTCATCTCTTGCTCGAGTAACCAGTCGATACGTAGACGCTGACTCCTTCCTTTAGATTCTAAAAGGTCCTGAATATTCCGGTGCTAGCTTTGTGGAAAAATAGTTCGCGGCATCCGACTGAGTGAAGTTTCGTCTCCAAACCATATCGTCCACCTGGAATGGTCTGGTCCGCTTTCGAAGGTTGTATTTTTGTGAGCTTTGATCCGCCACCTTTCTCATGCATTCTTTAACTTCCTCACGCATTTCAGCCATCAAAGTCTCTCGTAAACTTGGATCATTTTGAGCCTCCTCTTCCTCTATTGGGTGAAGGTCTTCCCTTGAAGTAACCATATCGCGTCCAAAGTTTACAAAATATGGTGTCACTTCCATTGTTTCGTGAGTATACGTTCGCCGAGCACACCCTATTTTTGATATTTCTTTATCACATAACTTATGGTTATCACCTACGTACGATCCCAGTATCCTTTTAGTTCACCCGTTCTGCGGAATCAGCCTGGGAAGATGATAATAATCCGTATACTGAATCTTGGTACCACATGTGGTGACCAATCTCTGCTACTCTTTAGAGCGGAACTGTACCCCGTTGTTGCAGATTACTACCACTGGTACCCCAAATAATAAAAATACTTGTTCCTCCAATTCCGTGTGCTTGACGGAGCGGGAAGAACTTGCTAAAGTAATCCACGACGGTTAATACGTAGCAGTTCCCTAGGGTTAAACCAGGTGAGGGGAATATCAAATCAACGGATATTATCGTCTGGGGCTCCTTCGCCTGGGCTTCCCTAGAAACCACTGGGCCATATGGGCGTCTTCGTTCCACTTTGGTCAACTGACAGATCTGGCATCTTGCGACATATCGTTTAATATCGGCTCTCATTTTGGGCCAAAAGTTTTGCAGCACACGATCTTATGTCCTGCCACCTCCTATATGACCCGCCTTCAGATCGTTGTGACACTGTCGGAGTACCTTCCTCCATTCTCCCTTGGATATAACCTGTTTCCAGCTATTGCCACTTAATTCTGGGTACCTGCCCGTGAGGTGCTCCCATAGTTGTCCGTTTTCCACCCTCCAGTCCGGAAAGTTTTGTGGCTCTCTTCCCACGTCTGAAATCATCCTGTCTAGCCACTTGTCTTCACTGCTCGTCTCTGCTAGGACGATATCGACCTCGAGGACTAGCCGCGATAAGGCATCTGGAACGAGATGCTCTTTGCCCTTCTTATGCAGGACGTCGAAGTCAAACTGCTGGAGTTAAACAGCCCATCTCGCAAACCGTCCGTTTGGATCTTTAAGGTTGTTTAACCAGACCAACGAATGGTCATATCCGTGATCACACTGAACTGAGTTCCTTCTAAATATGGGCGCAGTTTTTCTACTGCCCACAGCGCCACTAGACATTCTTTTCCCGTGGTCGAGTACTTCTTCTCTGCTTTTTTCAAGGTGCGGCTGAGGTAGTAGACTACCTTCTCCCCCTCTGCGTCCTCTTGACTTAACAGTGCCCCCAGCATCGGTTTGAACCTTGAAGGGCTTGGTGAAATCAGGGCATGTGAGGATTGGTGCTGTAGATAGCTTGGTTTTACAACGCAGAAAAGCCTCCTCGCATTCGCCAGTCCCCACGAATTTTCGATTTCTCCTCAGCAAATCAGTCAGTAGAGCGGTTGGTGTGGCGTGATCCGGTATAAACCGACGGTACCACGATACCATGCCCAAGAATTGCCGCACTTTCTTCACGTTTGTAGGTTGTTTGATGTTCAGCAAACAAACCACTTTGTCTGCTACATGTAGCCTTCTGTCATCCACCACGTACTCTAGATATTCACGTTGCGGGCGACAAAAGTCACATTTTTCACATGATACTCGAAGTCCTGCTTCACGCAACCGGCGTAGCACTTCTCGCAAAAACTTCAAATGGGTCCTGAACTCTAGGGTCACTATGACAACATCATCTAGGTAGACGAATATGTAAGGCTTCAACTCTGGTCCCAGTTTTTGGTCTACCAATATTTGGTCTACCAATCATTGCCATGGAGTAGGGGCATTATGAAGACCAAACGGATAGTATCGTTGCTTTATAGGTGGAGAGCTGGTTCTAATCTCGTGTTCTACCACGCTTGTGCAACCAAGGCCTTCCCCATCAGCTCAAACTCCTTCTCTATCAACCTTTGAAATTCCTCCTCCTCAAGTTTCGTAAGCCGAGATCTAGCTTGGAGCACCTCCAGGGTAGCTGTGACGGCAAACTTCCACGACTCACTCTTAAGATTCAAAAATATCCCGTAGAACCGTAAAAAGTCTACCCCCAGTATAAGAAGCTGGTACTCTGCTGGCAATACCAACATCGGCATCCACTTTGTGTGGCCTTTGACTGTGAGGGTCACCCAAGCTTTCCCTTCTATTTTCGCCCTGGTATTATTAGCCATCTTTATTGAGACTTGTTCCACTGGATTCACTTCCATGCCTTGAGCCTTTAGCCTCTCCCAGGCTTCCCCGCCCAGAATTAAGTTCGAGAATTTGCACTCTTTAATGTAGCCGGTTGTCACCCGGTACCCTTCCCAGTGCATAGCTCAACATTCCCTCTTGGATAGTGGATTTAGCCTTTATCCCCGTGCCTTCTCCGCCACCTAATTAGCACGGTTTCCATTTTCCGACGGATTCGGCAAAGATTGTTCCCCCTTTGGTGTTGTTCAAGGAGGAAAACAAGTTAGGCAGCTCCCATGTTACCCCACCAGAGGTGTTGATCTCACTTAATATCGGCGTTTCAGCATATGCCAGGCCCGGTTCTAATAACCAGGCTGTTGTACGAATAGTTGGAGGCACAAAAGCTTCCACAGATGCTCGTGTTTCCTCCAACGTGCGACCCATATTAATTAGCTCCACCATCGACGCTATAGTTCTCATAGACAGTTGCTGCTGGTAGAATGGAGTGATGTTGCTCCGAAGCATCTTTAACTTTCATCTTTCCGAGGAAGGTCCCGTCAGCCACTGAAATAGCCTATCCATTACCGCAACGTAAACCCCGATCGACTCATGTTTGCCTTGCATTCTGTGATGGATTTTCTTCCCCAAGAGATCATCATAATTTGAAGGCAAAAACTCTTCCTATAATTCGCGACACAACTCGTCCCAACTGGCCACGCGTTCTCGAGCTGAGCGAAACCAAACCAGGGCTGCCCCTTCAAATAACTCCGCTACCATTCTAAACAGCTGAGATTTTCTGACTCCTTTTGCCACTCTTAGCTCCTCCACTCGTTCTAAGAAAGCATTGACAGACCCAGAGCGGTCGAAGGAGAATCTCACTCCTCATTTGGAGACATCCGGCAATTTTCGCACCACCTGTTCTGCTACGGGAGTCAAAAACTCCGGTAATGTAAATCTTGCTGGCATTCCTGGAATTTCTGGAGACCATTCCTCTCCTTCATGACCTCTTTTCATCCTTTTTTCTTCCCTTACCTCTCCAGTTCTTGTTCCCCCATCCGAAGTTATTGGTATACCAGGCTCAGCCATTCTACTAACACCAGCAGGGATTATATCGACAGCGCTTTCCAACTCCTTTCCTGCTCCGTCATCACTCTCTGCTTTCAGTAGCAGTTCTCCCATAATCATTATAAGCTCACCTCTAAGTTTGCTTGACTCCTTTTCCTGATCAACTTCCTCCGCATGAATATTAGTTATGCGTCAAGTACAAACTCAAATTTTGTCTTGATTTTCAAGAAGTCACTGCTATCTGTATCGCCTTTCCAATATCTTACTGCAAATGGCCTCAAAATCTTCGCTAGGCGTGTATGATTAGTGTTTTGTTTCTACCATACTTGTATCCATCGCTAGCTCTACCTGTAATGCCGCCTGTAAGTCCCTCCTTATTTCGTCGACTGTTCCTGGTGATTGGTCTCGTATGCAGAGCTCATACCTTAATTCGTCCTTAGACAACCTTCACCAAAATTTTGGTAGTACGAGACATTTTAGTGTTTTTTCCCCTTAATAAAAATTGACTTAGCCCTATTAAATAAAACGGCAAGATTCGCTGTTTTAAATTAATTCTTTTTCTTATACTACTTAGCTAAAAGAATATAACTTATTGTCACTTTCTTTTCACGGGTATGTACTTCAATTTATTATTTTTCAAACTCCTCTTGGTAATTTTCCCTGTTTTCTCGTTTTATTTCCTCTCCTAAGCCTGAGATAATTGATTGGTTTGTACGATCAAAATCGTTTGACAATCGATGTAAGACGGAGCCATTTTTTGAAATAAATAGCTGGTAGCTAAGCAATTACACCAATTTTGGGAGGATTTCACTCCCTTGTGATTTCAACACTTGCGCTTATTCACCAAGTCACTAGTGAAAAAATCATACTCCTGCAATGAGACACTATCACTTCACTTCTTTCACTAAATTGCTAGTAAAAATATCACACTCCCGCAATAAGACACTATCACTCCACTTCTTTCACTAAGTCACTAGTGAAAATATCACACTCCCGCAATAAGACACGATCCCTTCACTTCTTTCACTAAGTTGCTAGTGTAAAAATCACACTCCCGCAATAAGAAACTATCTCTTCACTTCTTTCTGGCACTGATTAAGCACTTTTACGATAAACTTTACTTAACTTGACTCGCGATTACTTTACCCCAATGAACGTTGAGCGCCAAATTGTCACGTAAAAAATGGGACGCTACGTCGCAACAAGCGATTTCGGTTGGGGGCCTTGGAGTTCCGACTAGCCCGTGGAGAGGGGATAGGTAAGCGCAACCCGCCAACCCTAGAATTGCCCCCAGGAGCCAATTGGCGAGCTTGAGGCTCCCTGAAATGGTAATTCCACCAGAATAACCTTTACTCGGCTCGTCAAGCTGCGTATCATCACTTTCACAGAATTCTACTAAAACCACTGAAATGATTTCTTATCATACTTAAATTCACCTCTAAGATGGGAAAAAGAATTAATATTATGGTGCCTACTAAATGCTATTCAAACCTATGCAAGCGGAGAATGGTTCCGCAGAGAACATGGCGAGGACATTACGTCCACTACGCCGCAATTTCTTCATCCGCAAATATAGCTTCGCGAACGAAAGACCTGCAATCAAAACGCCAAGACGGTTTAATCACAAATCTTGATTTTATTTAACCATTCTTCGGTATTTATACATTTTAATTTCACTTAACCTATGCCTTACACAGCTTATTTGTTTACTATTTTGTTTTTCTTCTTAAGTGTAAGCAAAAATTTATAACTTGACACAATTCTACCTACACTTTCCATATTATCGATTTGATTGCTTCATGAACAAAAACTTCCATATCATATTATCAATATGTCAACATAAACACTTATTCTCTACTCTGGATAAATTTTCATATTATGCATGCACTCGCATGTTATCAACCCATGCTCATACGTATCACTTGGATACGGTTACCAACCTCTAGATGAGTAATACAATTAGTGTTGAGTATGGTCAGGGAATACCTCCACACGTGATGGCTTATAATTTTGTCGCAATGTGATACTCTACATTCAGAATGAGCGTAGAGGAAATAAAAGAAAATTGCATTGCATGATTATGCAACTGGTATGTTAATATGTAGCCATGCGATCGGTTTGATATTTCATGGTTGTCTTTTTGTTTGCTGAGGTTAGACTTTTGTAGGCTTTTGTTAGTAAGCCAATGAATTGCATGATGTACAATTGAACATGTGTATATATCTTTGCTTATGATATGAGCATATGAATGTTGTTACGATTGTTGTTTTTGTTCATGATAGGTGAATTGAATCTACTATTATAGTAAGTGAATGAATGTGTACATATGTTTGCTTATAAATATTATTATGATTGTTGTGCTTTGATATGTGGATTCGACCTATTACACCACCAATATTCACTGAAGAGAACTACCTGCCACGAAGGAAGGAAAAAAAACCTCCACTTAAGGGGATGTTCTGTCCTTCCGATGTCCTTCGTTGGCTAAGTATCCGTAAAAAAGAGACCGTTTCCATAGTCGCTGGCTCTACTAGATGAGTCTTATTATATTTTAATTTTTTAATTTATATACTGAGACGAATCACAGAAATAATCACTTTATATTTTATGTGGTGTGGGCGGTTTTTATTCTTTACAATTAGAGAAAAGAAGAAAAAATATTTTTTTTTTGTTTTTAAGCTAACACAAATTGACATTAGTTTTATGTACATATTTATGTTTTCCATTTAATTCTATTAAAATGCTACTTTCTTTTATGCCTTTTACTTGATAAGGACCTTTGTATGGTTTTTGATGTTTCTTTCTGTTTTCTGTTTTCAGTAAAACCATATCTCCTATTTTGACTTCCAAAGGATTTATATACCTTGATTTATTTATCCGTTTTAGTTTAACTTGTTATATTAATTCTCGTGCTTTCAGGAGTGATGTTTTTAGTCTAATTTATGATTCATTTACGTAGTTATCAAAATCATAAATTTTTATATCATTTTTGATAATATCGTTAGGAAGGGAAGGCAGTTTTCCGAAGATAATGTAATGATTTTAGGTCTTGATCTGAACGAGGAACCGACCTCTCATCGGTTCATGACGGTAAGTCTGAGTAGTGCCAACGGATGGTATCAACCGGTCAACCAATCCGTGCACCGTAATCCATTTTCGCGGTGGCTGCTTGTCGGCCAGCTAGATCAGAGAGGATTTCGGTCGTAGGTCTCCAAATGGATTACGCTCATCTACAATTTTCAGCCACCAATAAATGCCCGTTTCCAAACGCGTCACAAATCACAATCATACGGAGAGGAAACCTACTTTACGTTACTCCGTATTTCTTCATTCAGCCAGTCAAGGAACAAAAATCTAATCTTTATTTCGCGTTCCCGAATTTCCGACGCGGTACCGAAAAATATACTACGCTTTCTCAAACCCGACGAAAGCTACGCTAGTAAAAATGCAAAACCAACAAAGGTACTGCGTACCGCGCGCGACGCGACGCCGACCTCAGCGGATTAGTCAAACCCTACCCTCGCGACGGCATACCTACCATGCACTCTACCTTCCGCTGAAAGAAAGGAACCACTGGAAAGGAAAGTCTAGGGTTAAATTAGAAATTCATAGTATTTATTGTCTTTTTTAAAATGACAAAAACACGCTTAAGCCTAAAGTAGCTTCACAAATACCAAAGTTTCTACACTGCTACAAGAATATTAAGCAACCTTTTAATATTTTCGCAAATCGAAAGCATCAATCGAAATTGTATCTTAAAATTGCAATTTAATTTTTAATTCATACAAGCAAATTTTGATTCCGTTAAATGTTAATCTGAAAAGTTTTTACAATTTATCGTGTTAGCTGTATTTCATATGTTTATCAATTATGCAATTACTAATCTATGATTTATAGGGGATTTGGAATCACTGAACTATTTAGACTTATTTTATTATTTTTCGTTAGAGTTTCCAGAGAGTTGGACATGTGTATTTATAACTACATTTTCATAAGATCCTTTTGGTTACTTAAAGCGTGCGCCGTAAAGTTCAAACTTTAGCTTGTGCCCAAAACTAATTTTAAACATGTAATGTATGCCTTATCCATAACAACGATTTGGTCGCCATATAAAGTTTTTTTTTGTTTCTAAACGCTTCTGAATAATAAAAGCGATTTTAGTTATTTTGGTTCTATTGTTTATATTATTTTACTAGAAAAATATATAAATTAATTAAAGTACATTACCCTACTTGGCTACAATTTTCATAAGTACGTGCTTCATATAACTTTATAAATTTAGGAGCCCATGTAAATATAATATCAAATAAACTGCTATTCGCATGCAATACATCAAACCGAGGTTATGCTAAAGAATCTGCCCAGCAGCTTCCAAAGAAAAATAATTACAACTTTTTGTGATTGATATTATATAAATTAGCAATGATTCACGGGTGCATTTCCTCATCCAAGCGAATCAATAACCTCAAATTTAGTATTTAAGATTAAGTATTGACTATCATTTCACTTTCTTCTTAAATTGAAGATATGTCCCTTAACTACTATACTTATTAGCAAGCTATTGAAATGAAATTGGCGAATAAAAGAAAATTAGCATTGTTCAACAGAAATTGATCTACATTTACTTTAAATAATTCTTTCCCTTAGATTTTAGTCTACAATTTATTTTAGTTTTTTTTGTTTCTTTTCAGTTGTTTTCTTATTCTCTGTTTGTCGTGCAATATTTATAATTCACAATACATATATGAAGTATTTTTTTTCTCAGTAGCTTTACTTTTTCCATCTTTATTTGCAAGTTTGTCGCATAATTATATATACAGTTTTTTTATTATTTTGTTCACCTCTTTTTTTTGTTATTGTAAATTCAGAATTTTATGTTTTTTTAAAAGCATACTTTCAATTTTTTTTACGTATCAAGTTAAAAGAATAAGGGATCCCAATAACTAATGTCCTAGTTCTTGACGATATTTTCTATTTGCTCGCAACAATGGAAGGGATTAAAAATTCAAATAACAAAGCTGAAAATGAAAACTTAGTCTAACCACAGTTAAAAACATTTTTAAAGTTCGCGACACAGGAATTAAAAAGACTAGTATAGGTGAGAACTTTTATGAGCAATACAGTACCCTTCTTCAAAGTTTGATTGAAGTGGAGATCTAGCAAAATAATGATATTCTTCGAACCGATTCTTCAGATATTTGGCTGAGAGACAGCGACTTCCAAATACGTATTATTAAGATGGGTAAGAAACTAGATACTAAGCACCTTATATAAATTTTCGCGAAACTTCCCAGAAGTCAAGGAAGCCGAGAAGAGCTAGCGACCACCTAAATTCAGACGGAGGATGCGAAACATCGTGGTTTAAGTCTTCATTGCGGCCTATACTGCTAGTTCTTGTGCAGTGAATTGTACTACTATACTAAACAAAACGAAAACAGGGTTTCGGACAATTGTATAATATAACGAATTGATAGCGTTTGAATTTCATCTTGACCTAACATAAAACAAACTAACTTATGCATTAAGCACTACAAATAAAAATCACTCCACTGAAGGTACTTGCAGCTTTAACCGAACCACACAAGTGATTATAAAAATACATGTTATACGAGTAAAGCGAAAAAAAGGCAAAAGAGACAACATCCGTTGTGGGGGCCCCAAAATAAACGAAACTTTATGTAACATCGGGCTGTGAGCTGGGGTCCACGGAGCCACAGAGCGTTAAAAAAAAATTGAAAGTATAAAAAGATGGGTTCAAGTATTGTTAAAAGTAAAAATTCACACAACTTGATGTTAAATGAATGGTTTGTTGTTTTCACGCTTTATCCTCCCATAAACAGGTGACGCTAACATTTTTTTCTACCAATCCAAATTTTAGTGGTTGTTTGCAATTGGGCTAGCGCGGAAATTTCAGAATCGATATTATACGCATATTTTACAATCTCCAATCAAAAGGGTGACATATTATGTATATTGGTTCGATTCACATCAATTTTACATGGTCTATTCCGATGAAATTATAAACAGATCGAGATCGTACGAGCGAAAAGGATCGCTTAACTTGAATTATTACGCTCGGAAATTGACGAGAGGCTTACAAGAGATCGATGGAGCTGAAGTATTAGTGTCAAGTTTCGATTTTTCATACATCATGAAGCATTGCGTGCTTCCGTTAGCTAAAAGGCCAATGTCCTCTATTCTGATATGAAAAGTCTAAGGTAGGTTGCAGTTAGTACAAATGTAAAAATAGGAATACGGATAAATAACGCGCTGCCTTTAATTAATATTGAGTGACAACTTTTCATCGCACAGTGACACCACCTCAGCACCATAAAGGACACCGTAAAGTTATTTTTATGGAGGCTATTGTTTCAACTTTTCTTGTGTGGTGATTAGATTTAAGTCATAGCAATCAATCAATGACGTTCGTATCCCAAACTATACCTCGTGTGGAATTATGCGTCTCTATTTTGAATACATCAAGTACAGCGCGAAACGCTCCTTCAGGGTGCCTCATTAGCCTAATATTGTTTTCGACTACAACCGTACAGGCACCAGTCGACCGCTATCACTCTTATAACAAAATACAGAATAGTTTAAAGTATTCATGCAAACCTGATGATCGCTTGTACTGAAACGCTTCCTGCATGAGCCTCTCCTTGCTTGATATTGCGCGATGCGTCGTTCGTCGAATGAAGACGATTAAGAGATGCTGATGTGATGTTAATATTGATGTTGATGATGTATTGCACTAGCGTCCTCGACGAGAGTGTTTCCTGTCTGTCACTGTTGAATTAATTACTGGATCTTAGAGGCTAGGATAAGTACGCCGAGTTGAAGGTGATGATCGACAGCAGCAAGACGATGTTAAAGCTCTTCAGAATGCAATCACCAGTGAGACTTCCAGCCCAACTGCTTTGTTTTTTTTCGCGTTCCTAAAACACTTCGAGTTATTTATTAAATTACTAATTGCATTCTGGGGTCACCTTACGGGTTATGATGTATTGTCTTGGGACATCTTTTTTTATTTGTCTTGAATGATGTTGTGAATACAAGCTGAATAGCGTACTTGAAAAAGCCTTCGCCGCCTCAAACGTTCTCGTTCCCGAAATAATTATGGCAATTTCTCGCAAGAAACTTTTCCACGACAACTGAGGCAACCGCGACAGAGAACCAGCGACACACTTCCCAACTCCACTGCCATGTGGCTGCCATTTCCTCTGCACATTCCACGACAAAATTGTCATGGGATGTGCACTCGTCACAACCAACGTGAAATGACAAGCCACCTAGCAGCGAGGTGTGTTAGTCGTGGTCGCCAGCGGCGTCACATGATTCATTACAGGGCAGTGTCCACGATGCCTATCAGGCATAGGGAGACTGGAGGAAACGCTGCTTGGCCCCATGATATTTTTTTTTCTTTTTCTCTCAGCGTCGTAGGTCTTTGGCATGGTAGACCCCCAGCTCCTTCCCGGACATGTCCGCAATGAGGTACCGCGTGGAACTTAAAACTTGTAAGACTCGACACTTCACGAACTTCTTATCTAGCTTGGCAGTGTAGTGCCGACCTGCTTCACTTTGTCTAAAATTCCGTCGGTAGATTTCGTCGCCTGCCTTGAAGCCAGAAGGATGGGATCGCAGATTGTAACGCTCCTCCCCCACCCATCTGCTGTCTTCAATCCTCTCCCGGATTTGTTCTCGTAGAATTTGGAACTTCTCGTGCGGCACCAGTACCACTATTGGGTCTTCCAAACCTTTCAACTGCCGTAGTAGCCGGTACGAGTTTCCGTGGCAGATCATATGCTGGCCGAACACGGCAAAGTATGCGGAGATGCCTGTGGTGGAGGGATAAGACAAACGCAGGGCACAGGTGATGGCGGAAATCCTACGGTCCCAATCCTTCTGATCCGGTTGGATGTAGGCCCGAATGGCGGCTATGAGGGTGCGGTTCAACCGCTCGGACGCATTGGCTTGCGGAGAATAAACGGCAGTCCGCTGATGTGTAATGCCATACTTTTCCATTAATTCCCGAAATCTAGACGAGGTGAACTGAACTCCGTTGTCGGAGACCAGCTTCTCCGGTACTCCAAATATATGGAAAACGCGATTTTCCAGAAAACTGACTGCAGGTTTCGAAGAGGTTCCACAAACAGAAAT
The DNA here is from genome assembly GCA_963969285.1 of Odontomyia ornata. Taxonomy (NCBI): domain Eukaryota; kingdom Metazoa; phylum Arthropoda; class Insecta; order Diptera; family Stratiomyidae; genus Odontomyia; species Odontomyia ornata. The sequence continues at coordinate 192,752,651 of OZ017738.1, forward strand.
TTGGACAAGTGGTCCAGGACCACGACAGCTCCCGCGTATCCCGAAGTTGAGCGAGGGTACAGACCGATGAGATCTATATACAGGCGCTGGAAGAACCGCTCCGGTAATTCGAATTTTCCCATCGGGGGCCGAAGAACAGAATTGGGCGCTTTAGTGCATTTGCACAGCTCACAGGTGGCTACGTACTTTTTCACTTGCTGCGCCATCTTAGGCCAAAAGATGTAAGTCTTCAGTCGCCGAAGCGAACGATCATAACCGCCGTGTGCACTCAATGGGTGGCCATGAGCCCGCTTAATCAATTCGAAGGTCAATTCTTCGGGCACCCATAACTTCCACTGTTCCTCTTCTTGGATGGGGTCTCCGGAGGCGTGTCCCATCCACTTGTATATTAATTCCTCCGTCACCCGTAGTTCTGGCAGCTGAGGCAACTGGTTCTGAATCGTATTCATCAGCTGGGTATAACAGGCTGACTTGAAGGCGGGATGGTCCAAGTCGATCCATAGGGGGCAGTCGTCCTCCTGGGCCAACTCGGCTCCTTCAGGGGCGAACATCCTTGGTAATGTGTCCAGTACCACGTGCTGACTCCCCTTGCGGTGTCTTATCGTGAAGTCAAACGCCTGTAATTTCAAGGCCCATCTGGCCAAGCGGCCGTGGAGATCAGTTTGGCTCATCAGCCATTTCAGTGACGCATGATCAGTGACGATTTCAAAGGGATGTCCCTCTACATATGCTCGAAAACGTTTCACTGCCAGCACAGCCACCAGGCATTCCTGCTCCGAGACCGTGTAGTTCCGCTGGGCCTGGTTCAGCTTGTGGGACATAAAGGCTATAGGCCTCTCCTCGCCGTCTTGTGCAACCTGGACTAAGACTGCTCCCACCCCATGTTGACTCGCGTCACAATGGATTGAGAACGGTTTGTCAAAGTCCGGGCTGTGCAGTACGGGGGCTGTAGTCAGACTCTTCTTTAGCTCTTCAAAGGCTCGCAGGCTGGGCCCTTCCCAGATGAACTTACGTCCTTTACGCAGCATGTCGGTCAAAGGAGTGGTAATGGTGGCAGAGTCACGCACGAAACGCTGGTACTATCCGCATAAGCCTAGGAATCGGCGTAACTGCTTGGTGGTCTTGGGAAATGGGAAAACGTCAATCGCTTGAGTCTTGTCCGTGTCGGTCTTGATATTGCCATGCCCAATGATGTGACCAAATACTTCACCTCCGTCATCATTTACTGACTCTTCTGTATGTTGATGGTTAACTCTGCCCTACGGATGTGCAGAGCCACCTCCTGAAGCAGGTCGATGTGTTCGTTAAAGGTCTCGGCTATAAGCAGCAGATCGTCCAAGTAAACGAAAACTTGGTGCCGTAAATGTGGTGGTATCACCTTATCCATAAGGCGCGTCATTATTTGAGGGGCGTTGCACAATCTGAATGGCATGGTCACGAATTGATACAGGGGCCAAACTGGGACTGTGAAGGCTATTTTTTCCTTTGAACCAGGGTCTAAGAGAATTTGACAGAAGGCGTCCTTGAGGTCTAAGCTCGTGATGAAGTGGGCTTTAGGCAACCGACTCAAAATGCCTTCAATCAACGGTGGAGGGTATGCGTCCTTGACAGTGACGGCGTTCAAGCGTCTGGCATCTAAGCATAACCGGACCTTGTTCGGCTTGACAACTAAGGTGACCGGGGAAGCCCACGCGCTCTGCGATTATTCGATCACGTCTAATGCTAGCATTCGATCAACTTCGGCATATAACAACTTTTCCTTCGCCGGAGATATGGCAAAATGTCTCTGTTTTATGGGTTTATCATCCCCCACATCTATTGTGTGTAACACCAGGGCCGTCCATCCGAGACCTTCCTTCTCATGCGATGGAAAATCCGATATAGCCGAGTCAAGTCGCAGTTGTTGATTCACATCCAGTGTATGTCGTAATAAGTGAGTGGTTTGAGTTTGGTCAGGAACAGTGGTGACGGACTCCAGGGTCGTGCCGGAAAACAGTGCCGGGGCCAAGTTAAATTTTCGAACGAAATCTACCCCTAGATAAAGATTCTGGGTTAATTGAGGTATGATGTAAAATTCGAGAGATTTAGTTACTCCTTTAAAGGTGACATCCGCCGTAATTTTTCCCACTACAGAGTGACGAGTTCCGTCCGCCGTGCTCAGCCAGGTGTTAAAATGGTGGATTTGGTCCGCGTGCATTGCCAGTACCTGCCCTGCAAAATCGGCTGATATGCAATTCACACTGGCTCCCGTATCGACTAAACCTGACAATCGTTTTTGCAGGAGGTGTACTGACGCATATGGCTGAACGTCATCCTTCAATAATTCGTCTAAGTGTATGTCCCTCAGTACCTTCCTCGACTGCCTGACCCTTCTGCAGAAGCTCCGCATCCGACGCGTGGCTCGCTTTCTTCGCGGTGGGACAGTTGTAGCCAACTCCTCATGGAAGATGCGCTGTCGGGTAGCCAAATAATTCCGCAGTCTGACGTGGAAGGGCTTGGCATGCCAAGGAACCTTCGCCTCGCTATTATTTCCCTGTGCGTCCGCCTCGACAAAGGATGACATCGGTTGTGGAACTTCGGGAGAACTGTGTTTGGTGGTGCGAGTCAGCAGAATTGGGGTCATGTCTGGGGCTTGGTCATAGCTAGAGATGGGGTCAGCATTAGTTCGTCCGGGTTTTAGGAGTGCCAACGGATGGTTGCGGCACTTGCTGGCAAGTTTTTTCGCAATTTGCAATTTGCGCAATCAGGTGCGAAAGTGTCTGCCTTCCCACATCGGTAACAGAAGATCGGCGGTTCCGCTGGACATGCATAGAACCGATGCCCCGTTTGTCGGCAGTTCCAACAAACCGTCGGGCTTGTAATTGCTTCAAGGGATGGTCCATCAATCATTGCTTGTTCCTCAAGCACCGGTGGTGCTCCGCTCCTCGGTACTGGTACTGGGTCAGCAAGTAGGTGGTCCGCTGCCATCAACTCCGCGGTGTGATGATTTCGTGGATTTGGTCCCGTTATGTGAGGTTGTGGACGGAAGGTACCTCGCCGCTCATCCAGCTGTTCTTGCCTACAGGTATGGAGGCGTAATCCCTGTATGGTGTTGATGGGAAAAAGCAGAAGGCTGTTCTGAAGCTCCCAACGCATATTCTCCCTGATAATTTCTACCAGTTCGTCCTAGGGCATGGTTGTTCGTAAGCGAGTGCTCAATCTCACTATGCTTGTCTAGTACTGGTCGATCGGTTCGTGAGCACCTTGTTTCCGTTTCTTTATATGTTCCCTTAGTTCTCTTTCAGTGAAGCCGTCATCAAATCGATTGCGGAAGGCTGCACTGAAAGAATCCCAAGTGGGACGTGGTGTCAACTCCTTAAAATTTCCAGTACCAGTCGGCAGCATCTCCGCTGAACAGAAGGTGTGCATAGTGGAGGAAGGCCGAGAAATCACATCCCAGGGTGCTGGATACTAACGCCTGAATCCTGAACAGGAACCGGTCCGCTGATATCATCGAGTTGAAACCCGTGAAGTTCAGGCGCCAACTCTCCATGATACGAGGCGTCGGGTCTCGGAAAGGTGTCAATGCGTTCCCGGGGGGAATCGCATCTTCGATTGACCTGATGTAAGGGACTGCCTCGGGGACTGGAGGTACCAACGGAGGTGCGGTGCTGTGTCGTGGTCGATACTCGGGAGCTCTGGGGTCCATTCCCGAGTTCCTTGGAGGTAGGGTCCATTGATCAGATGGTCGAGAGTGGGGCATAGCCACACTGGGATTGGGCTCCCAGCCAAGCGGAGTTCTCACGTGGCTGGGGGGTTGGCTCATTGGGAGGTCCTGGAGCCTTCCCTCCAAGTTTCCGATCCTCTCAGACATATCTCGCATTAAAGCCACGAGGGTGTCAATGGAGTGGGTGGAAGGCGCGGTTGTAACCTCAGCCGTGACAACTGCAGCAGGAACTTCCCCGCCCACGGCTCCTTGCAAGTCCATCAGTGTTTTGGGTGGTTCGGCATCTGGGGCCCCTTTTGCCACTGCTCCACGCGTCGGGACGTGCGTTCCGAGGGGGGCATCTACGGCTGTCCGCTCTATGGGTCGCCGGCATAGTGGGCAAAGCTTGGACGTTAGGAGGAGCTGTTGGACACAGGCACGATGGAACAGGTGTCCGCACTTCAATCGCACGCTGTGTACGCCCTCCACTACGTCTTCAAAGCAGATCCCGCAGTTAGCTGGTTGGACCGTTTTAGATCGGGTCCAACGTTTGTCTGGGGTCCGCTCCGTTGCCATTTTTACGTTTAATCCGGGTTGATGCTAGATATGCCTAAAAAGAAACGAGAAGAAAAAAATTTAAACTAAGCTTATCCTAATATATATGTTTATATACAATCTATGAAATGGAGTGGCCGATAGTGGCGAGCTATTTAAAATGACCAAAATAAAAAAATTATTTGATACACACTTCTCTTTCCAGTAGTCGACTCCTCCCAAGGAAAATGAGAGTGCGTGGTAGTCTGCTGAAGAAAGGGTGCTTTCGGTCGATTTACAAAAATTAACCCCATACCCACATACATTACAAAAAAACCGTCTCTAAACTACGTTAAATGACTCGACGAGACAAGTGGAAGAGCTACCGTAACAGCTTAGTACGCGGTCAAAACTCCCGACGGGTGGAAGCATCCCGGACATCGCAACTCCAGCATACGCCACCGAACGTTGAACCGATACCACTCGTCTATCACGCATACGAAATAAGTAGAATCCTCCTGCGACATAAAGGCAAGGTAGCCTTCTATTTTCTTGAGAGTCCAGGCCGACAGGAGAAGAAAAAAAAAACCCCATCTAGCTGACAGTTCCATCAAGAAAATAGAAGGTCCTTAAAGGGGTTAACCTGGGACAACACATCGGAAGGATTCTGTCACGAGAAAAAAAATCAAACAAAAGAGAGCGGAAGCTAGAACTCATGTGAAGCGACTGCTAGTGTGTATCACACAACTCCACTGCTCCTGTTTGTGAGGCTCGAGTACCAAGGTACCTTACATCCTCCGTAAAGGACCAACTCGTCAGAAGACGCGAATCTTTTATCCCCTTAGGATGTTTTGGCCCCACGTCGGGCGCCATTTGTAATGTTTTTAGGTCTTGATCTGAACGATGAACCGACCTCTCATCGGTTCATGACGTTAAGTCTGAGTAGTGCCAACGGATGGTACCAACCGGTCAACCAATCCATGCACCGTAATCGATTTTCGCGGTGGCTGCTTGTCAGCCAGCTAGATCGGAGAGGATTTCGGTCGCGGGCCTCCAAATGGATTACTCTAATCTACAATTTTCAGCCACCAATAAATGCCCGTTTCCAAACGCGCCACAAATCACAATCATACGGAGAGGAAACCTACTTTACGTTACTCCGTATTTCTTCATTGAGCCAGTCAAGGAACAAAAATCTAATCTTTATTTCGCGTTCCCGAATTCCCGACGCGGTACCGAAAAATATACTACGCTAACTCAAACCCGACGAAAGCTGCGCTAAAAAAAATGCAAAACCAACAAAGGTACCGCGTACCGCGCGTGACGCGACGCCGACCTCAGCGGATTTAGTCAAACCCTACCCTCGCGACGGCATACCTACCATGCACTCTACCTTCCGCTGAAAGAAAGGAACCACTGGAAAGGAAAGTCTAGGGTTAAATTAGAAATTCATAGCATTTATTGTCTTTTTTAAAATGACAAAAACACGCTTAAGCCTAAAGTAGCTTCACAAATACCAAAGTTTCTACACTGCTACAAGAATATTAAGCAACCTTTTAATATTTTCGCAAATCAAAAGCATCAATCGAAATTGTATCTTAAAATTGCAACTTAATTTTTAATTCATACAAGCAAATTTTGATTCCGTTAAATGTTAATCTGAAAAGTTTTTACAATTTATCGTGTTAGCTGTATTTCATATGTTTATCAATTATGCAATTACTAATCTATGATTTATAGGGGATTTGGAATCACTGAACTATTTAGACTTATTTTATTATTTTTCGTTGGAATTTCCAGAGAGTTGGAAATGTGTATTTATAACTACATTTTCATAAGATCCTTTTGGTTACTTAAAGCGTGCGCCGTAAAGTTCAAACTTTAGCTTGTGCCCAAAACTAATTTTAAACATGTAATTTTTTTTCTGGGAATGACGACTGCATTTCAACAAAGTAGAAAATTGGATTGAATAGAAGTAGAATTTTGTGTCTTTATTTTCCATTCATTAAGGATTCTCATCACAGAATATTTAAATTTGGTTTCAAAAAAAAACTTTGGTATGCCTTATCCATAACAACGATTTGGTCGCCATATAAAGTTTTTTTTGTTTCTAAACGCTTCTGAATAATAAAAGCGATTTTAATTATTTTGGTTCTTTGTTTATATTATTTTACTAGAAAAATATATAAATTAATTAAAGTACATTACCCTACTTGGCTACAATTTTCATAAGTACGTGCTTCATATAACTTTATAAATTTAGGAGCCCATGTAAATATAATATCAAATAAACTGCTATTCGCATGCAATACATCAAACCGAGGTTATGCTAAAGAATCTGCCCAGCAGCTTCCAAAGAAAAATAATTACAACCTTTTGTGATTGATATTATATAAATTAGCAATGATTCACGGGTGCATTTCCTCATCCAAGCGAATCAATAACCTCAAATTTAGTATTTAAGATTAAGTATTGACTATCATTTCACTTTCTTCTTAAATTGAAGATATGTCCCTTAACGACTATACTTATTAGCGAGCTATCGAAGTGAAATTGGCGAATAAAAGAAAATTAGCATTGTTCAACAGAAATTGATCTACATTTACTTTAAATAATTCTTTCCCTTAGATTTTAGTCTACAATTTATTTTAGTTTTTTTTGTTTCTTTTCAGTTGTTTTCTTATTCTCTGTTTGTCGTGCAATATTTATAATTCACAATACATATATGAAGTATTTTTTTTCTTAGTAGCTTTACTTTTTCCATCTGTATTTGCATGTTTGTCGAATAATTATATATACAGTTTTTTTATTATTTTGTTCACCTCTTTTTTTTGTTATTGTAAATTCAGAATTTTATGTTTTTTTAAAAGCAGACTTTCAATTTTTTTTACGTATCAAGTTAAAAGAATAAGGGATCCCAATAACTAATGTCCTAGTTCTTGACGATATTTTCTATTTGCTCGCAACAATGGAAGGGATTAAAAATTCAAATAACAAAGCTGAAAATGAAAACTTAGTCTAACCACAGTTAAAAACATTTTTAAAGTTCGCGACACAGGAATTAAAAAGACTAGTATAGGTGAGAACTTTTATGAGCAATACAGTACCCTTACAGTACCCTTCTTCAAAGTTTGATTGAAGTGGAGATCTAGCAAAATAATGATATTCTTTGAACCGATTCTTCAGATATTTGGGTGAGAGACAGCGACTTCCAAATACGTATTATTAAGATGGGTAAGAAACTAGATACTAAGCACCTTATATAAATTTTCGCGGAACTTCCCAGAAGTCAAGGAAGCCAAGAAGAGCTAGCGACCACCTAAATTCAGACGGAGGATGCGAAACATCGTGGTTTAAGTCTTCATTGCGGCCTATACTGCTAGTTCTTGTGCAGTGAATTGTACTACTATACTAAACAAAACGAAAACAGGGTTTCGGACAATTGTATAATATAACGAATTGATAGCGTTTGAATTTCATCTTGACCTAACATAAAACAAACTAACTTATGCATTAAGCACTTCAAATAAAAATCACTCCACTGAAGGTACTTGCAGCTTTAACCGAACCACACAAGTGATTATAAAAATACATGTTATACGAGTAAAGCGAAAAAAAGGCAAAAGAGACAACATCCGTTGTGGGGGCCCCAAAATAAACGAAACTTTATGTAACATCGGGCTGTGAGCTGGGGTCCACGGAGCCACAGAGCGTTAAAAAAAATTGAAAGTATAAAAAGATGGGTTCAAGTATTGTTAAAAGTAAAAATTCACACAACTTGATGTTAAATGAATGGTTTGTTGTTTTCACGCTTTATCCTCCCATAAACAGGTGACGCTAACATTTTTTTCTACCAATCCAAATTTTATTGGTTGTTTGCAATTGGGCTAGCGCGGAAATTTCAGAATCGATATTATACGTATAGTTTACAATCTCCAATCAAAAGGGTGACATATTATGTTTATTGGTTCGATTCACATCAATTTTACATGGCCTATTCCAATGAAATTATAAACAGATCGAGATCGTACGAGCGAAAACGATCGCTTAACTTGAATTATTACGCTCGGAAATTGACGAGAGGCTTACAAGAGATCGATGGAGCTGAAGTATTAGTGTCAAGTTTTGATTTTTCATACATCATGAAGCATTGCGTGCTTCCGTTAGCTAAAAGGCCAATGTCCTCTATTCTGATATGAAAAGTCTAAGGTAGGTTGCAGTTAGTACAAATGTAAAAATAGGAATACGGATAAATAACGCGCTGCCTTTAATTAATATTGAGTGACAACTTTTCATCGCCCAGTGACACCACCTCAGCACCATAAAGGACACCGTAAAGTTATTTTTATGGAGGCTTTTGTTTCAACTTTTCTTGTATGGCGATTAGATTCAAGTCGTAGCAATCAATCAATGACGTTCGTATCCCAAACTATACCTCGTGTGGAATTATGCGTCTCTATTTTGAATACATCAAGTACAGCGCGAAACGCTCCTTCAGGGTGCCTCATTAGCCTCATATTGTTTTCGACTACAACCGTACAGGCACCAGTCGACCGCTATCACTCTTATAACAAAATACAGAATAGTTTAAAGTATTCATGCAAACCTGATGATCGCTTGTACTGAAACGCTTCCTGCATGAGCCTCTCCTTGCTTGATATTGCGCGTTGCGTCGTTCGTCGAACGAAGACGATTAAGAGATGCTGATGTGATGTTAATATTGATGTTGATGATGTATTGCACTAACGTCCTCGACGAGAGTGTTTCCTGTCTGTCACTGTTGAATTAATTGCTGGATCTTAGAGGCTAGGATAAGTACGTCAAGTTGAGGGTGATGATCGACAGCAGCAAGACGATGTTCAAGCTCTTCAGAATGCAATCACCAGCGAGACTTCCAGCCCAACTGCTTTGTTTTTTTTTCGCGTTCCAAAAACACTTCGAGTTATTTATTAAATTACTAATTGCATTCTGGGGTCACCTTACGGGTTATGATGTATTGTCTTGGGACATCTTTTTTTATTTGTCTGGAATGATATTGTGAATACGAGCTGAATAGCGTACTTGTAAAAGCCTTCGCCGCCTCAAACGTTCTCGTTCCCGAAATAATTATGGCAATTTCTCGCAAGAAACTTTTCCACGACAACTGAGGCAACCGCGACAGAGAACCAGCGACACACTTTCCAACTCCACTGCCATGTGGCTGTCATTTCCTCTGCACATCTCACGGCAAAATTGTCATGGGATGTGCACTCGTCACAACCAACGTGAAATGACAAGCCACCTAGCAGCGAGGTGTGTTAGTCGTGGTCGCCAGCGGCGTCGCATGATTCAGTACAATAAGCTCATAAGGAGAATATCCTGTGTCGACATGTGGAGTAGTATCATACGCAAAAGTGTAATGCGATATCCATTTGTCCCATTCATGATCATCGGTGAAAGAATACATGTATTCATTCAGTACACGATGATTACGTTCAATCGCTCCTAAAGTCTCGTGATGATATGGAGTTGAAAAAACATGCTCAATTTTTAATAATTCACATATTTCTGCTAAAAGTTTGCTCGTATATTCCGTGCCTAAGTCCGTTTTTAGCTTACTAAATTTTCCATACCTTAAAATAAATTCGTTAACTTTATCTAATGCTACTGTTTGTGCTTCTTTATTTTCTAAGGGAAGTGCTACCACGAATTTTGTTCGCTCGCATTGTAATGTTAATATATATCTATAACCGTTTGAGATACGAAGTGGACCTATGGTATCTACTTTGATTGTCTGAAAACTTGAGGATGGTGTGTCTGTCTTCAACATCTTGTCAGATGTGTGTCTGATTTACTGGCTCGTGCGACAAGTTTTGCAATTATTAACATGACGTTTAACCATTTCATTCATGTTCTTCCAACAGAATTTTTGTTTAAGCTTGAGTAACGTTTTTCTTACCCCAAAATGTCCTCCATGAGGTGTATCGTGATAATCTTCTATCAACCTCTTTTGTTCTTTTTCATCGGTTATTTTTCTGGGTGGCTCATAAATTAATATTTTTAAATTCGAACATGTACTTCCTTGTTGCAATCTATTAAAAATTCTTTTAAATTCATTCTTATCGATGGATTTAAATATCTCATCGGTAGAAGATAATGAGAGTTCACTGATGTATTCCTTCTTAGCAAATATCAATAGCTTTTCTAACGTTGAAACGAATTTCAAATTAGACTTATCGCTATTGCTCTCGTTATTGTTTATGGTACCATTAGTGTTATCAGTTGATAGCTTAACATTGACAGAAACGTTTTTCTCGCCAGGTTTATCGCTACAACACACTTCAATATATTTATTTGTATGTACTATTTTATCATCCGTATTATGCAACATAGTAAATTTCTGCTTTGGTATACCGGTGATGTCAGACAAACTAGTGCAATCCCAACGATAGAGTTGATCAGGTTCTATTTTGGCGTTGGTTCATTTGTTGATGAGTTCAGTTTTCTTCTTATCATTCTTTGCCATGCCCCTGGTTACTACTAACAATTTTCGTTTGCACTTTCATCAGTGTCTGGAGGAATCATTGCTTTTAATATGTCTGAATCTAATTCGATTCTAGTTAAGGCGTCTGCATTGGTGTTCATGCTGCCCTTTTTATAGACTATCGTAAAGTCATAACCAGCTAGGTCTGCACGTATCCTTGTTAATTTTGAAGAAGGGTTTTTATGATTAAAAAGTGAAACAAGTGGCCTATGGTCAGTAACCACTATGAATTTCCGACCGTAAAGGAAAGGTTTAAAAAAATTTATGGCCCAATGGATAGCTAGCAACTCTTTCTCTATGGTAGGTTTGTTGATATCATGCTTTGCCAATGATTTACTAGCGTAAGATATTGGAAGGTCGGAACCGATTTCACCTTGCGACAGAACTGCACCCAATGCATAATTAGATACGTCTGTAGTTAATATGAATGGTTTATCGAAATCCGGATATTGCAGAATGGGTGGTTCGATGAGTTTTGCTTTTAAAGTTTCATAGGCTTTCTGACACTCTTCTGTCCAATTGAATCTAACATTTTCTTCAAGAGAAAATTTAAACATTTGGATGTTTCAGCAAAGTTTTGGATGAAACGTCGGTAGTAATTACAAAAAGTTACGAATCTACGAGCTTCATCTGCGTTTTTTGGCACTGGATAATTTTTGATCGTTTCGTACTTTGATGGGTCAGTCTTGACACCTTTACTAGTGATCAAATGTCATAGGTACGCTACTTCCGATCTTAAAAATTGACACTTAGATGGGTTTAATTTTAGATTATATTTACGTAATCTATTCAATACCTTGCGAAGATTGTCATTGTAGTGTTTAATGCTGCAACCAAATACTAATATGTCGTCTACATAAAGAAAAGCCTCATGACTTAAACCACTAAGTGCAATAGTTAACATCCGTTGGAAACTATTGGACGAAATTTTCAAACCAAAAGGTAATCTTTTAAATTGGTAATGACAACAGTTTGTTGAAAATGCTGTTAATGGTCTAGAGTCTTTTTCAAGTTCAATTTGTTGAAAAGAACTGGTCATATCTAGAGTGGAAAAATATTTAGCCCTTCCAAGCTTATCCAAAACGTCTTCAAGTCTAGTTAGAGGGAATTTATCGTTAACGATTTTATCATTGAGTTTTCGAAAATCGACTACCAATCGCCATTTCTGTTCTCCACTATTCGCCTTTTTCGGGACTACCAAAAGTGGTGAATTGTAGGGACTAACAGATGGTTCGATGATGTCGTTAGATTGTAGCTATCATTGATGTTGGTTATTAAGTTGGTTATTTGACCTTTGTCTACAAAATCTATAAGTAGAGATTTGCCGGTCGGAGATAATGTAGAGTCGAGTGGTTCTATAATTTTTAGGAATGATTCCAATTCTTTCTATTTCCCCTCGAAAGTTGAGGTAATTTTAATTGCGGTCTCAATTGAAAACTCAGCCATTTTCTTTCAGCATAGGTAAAGTATCGATTTGAACGTTATCTTCGGTGTATCTTTGTCTTCTTAACTGTAGCCAAAGTTCTCCTTCAAGTATGGCTGCTTCGGCTCTAAACTTAAGTTTTAAAAACTTCCGAATTGCTCTCTGAAAGGTCATTGAATAGAACTTTAAATCCTTGCTTTTGCTTTTTAAGTAAATGCAACTTCTCTTGTAATGTTGCGAAGGTATATAAACTCTTGGGGCTTTTTTTTAATTTTTCAAATTTCTTTCATTGTACTGAAAAAATTATATTTAAAAAAGCAATTTTAAAATATCTATTATCATCAAATATAGTCTCAATTGATTTCTATTAACATTCAATATTAATATCTGTTTTATCTCTTACACAATTTCTCTAAATGCAACATATTGATATGCATGAATACATTTTTCAAATATTTTACTTTCTACTTAAAAGTAAAATGATGTTTATAAATTTCTCACAAGAGTCGAAAGACAACCAAAATGATTGCGTGAATAGTTTTCGATCAGCATAGTCTGAAACAATGCCTTTCACGGCTTCAGTCGTCGTCTTAAGCTGATAGCCTGTCGATTTCAATTTGGAATTGTCTGAGTTTATCATACAGAAGCTCTTCGTCCATATATGGAGTGAGCGGAGTATTTTGGACTTCATCCTCTCCAAATGATTCCCTGAATTTCGCGTTAAGTTTAGCAATCTTGCAGGTTCGCAGGATCGCCATGAAATGATTTCTTATCATACTTAAATTCACCTCTAAGATGGGAAAAATAATTAATATTATGGTGCCTACTAAATGCTATTCAAACCTATGCAAGCGGAGAATGGTTCCGCAGAGAACATGGCGAGGACATTACGTCCACTACGCCGCAATTTCTACATCCGCAAATATAGCTTCGCAGACGAAAGACCTTCAATCAAAACGCCAAGACGGTTCAATCACAAATCTTGATTTTATTTAACCATTCTTCGGTATTTATACATTTTAATTTCACTTAACCTATGCCTTACACAGCTAATTTGTTCACTATTCTGTTTTTCTTCTTAAGTGTAAGCAAAAATTTATAACTTGACACAATTAATATTATGGTGCCTACTAAATGCTATTCAAACCTATGCAAGTGGAGAATGTTTTCGCAGAGAACATGGCGAGGACATTACGTCCACTACGCCGCAATTTCTTCATCCGCAAATATAGCTTCGCGAACGAAAGACCTGCAATCAAAACGCCAAGACGGTTTAATCACAAATCTTGATTTTATTTAACCATTCTTCGGTATTTATACATTTTAATTTCACTTAACCTATGCCTTACACAGCTAATTTGTTTACTATTTTGTTTTTCTTCTTAAGTGTAAGCAAAAATTTATAACTTGACACAATTCTACCTACACTTTCCATATTATCGATTTGATTGCTTCATGAACAAAAACTTCCATATCATATTATCAATATGTCAACATATACACTTATTCTCTACTCTGGATAAATTTTCATATTATGCATGCACTCGCATGTTATCAACCCATGCTCATACGTATCACTTGGATACGGTTACCAACCTCTAGATGAGTAATACAATTAGTGTTGAGTATGGTCAGGGAATATCTCCACACGTGATGGCTTATAATTTTGTCGCAATGTGATACTCTACATTCAGAATGAGCGTAGAGGAAATAAAAGAAAATTGCATTGCATGATTATGCAACTGGTATGTTAACATGTAGCCATGCGATCGGTTTGATATTTCATGGTTGTCTTTTTGTTTGCTTAGGTTAGACTTTTGTTGGTACACAAATGGATTTTTTTAGTAAACCAATGAATTGCATGATGTACAATTAAACATGTGTATACATCTTTGCTTATGATATGAGCATATGAATGTTGTTACGATTGTTGTTTTTGTTCATGATAGGTGAATTGAATCCACTATTATAGTAAGTGAATAAATGTGTATATATGTTTGCTTAGGATGTGTACGTATAAATATTATTATGATTGTTGTACTTTGATATGTAGATTCGACCTATTACACCACCAATATTCACTGAAGAGAACTACCTGTCACGAAGGAAGGAAAAAAAACCTCCACTTAAGGGGATGTTCTGTCCTTCCGATGTCCTTCGTTGGCTAAGTATCCGTAAAAAAGAGACCGTTTCCATAGTCGCTGGCTCTTTAATCAACTTGGCCCAACGGCTCTTTGACTTGAGTTGCAGAACCGAAGTTCAAGCCCACAACATTCACCACGGCTACTCAACCTTCCAGCGTTTATCTCGGGCGCAAACCCAGTTTTTAATTTGGTGGCCATCTTCCTTTCGCGCACAGTACTGCATTATCAATAACAGCCTTACCGATTGTTTTGATTGAAGTGTCAGTTGTGTTGATGCTTGCCTCGTCATTGCTTCGCCACGAAGAAATAGCAAAGATAATATCATTCTCTCGAGGATTGTAACAACATCCATATCCATTGTTCACCAAAGGACCGTAACACATAAATGCCATATGTTTAGAAGCCATCTAACTTGTAGACATTCTGAAGTGGGCACTTCTTGGACAGCTGCGTATTCGTAGAATTCAGGAACGGGTAGATTGTTTTCGATGGCCATCAATTTCAATCCTAGAAGGTGCCGATCAACTCCTTGTTCTTTGAGTGTCATCAAAGTGTAGTTACGATGGGCATTATCAGCCATCTTAAGTCGCTCGACACGTTCTTCATCGGGGCAATTGGTAAGCATAGAACATGCAAAGCCAATGAACTCGGTGGAGCAGGAGCGAATCGTTTAAGTACGACCATCAACATACATTCGAAGGTGGGCCGATTCGTATGGAGCGCCGGGTACTTTGTGCAGTGCAGTTTAAAGAAAGTATATTGCATGGCCATTTGAATATACCTGTCAGGGCTGAGCTTTTGGAATTTGATAAATTCCTTTCAGTAGCATTTATAATGCAACACTTCCATTTCAAAGTCACTTGCTAATTTGCCAACCCGTTCTGACGCTTCACATATGTGAGCTTTTGTTTTCCCACCCACATCAAATGAGAGCCTTGATCCTGTATCATAGTCGTATGTATCAACAGGACAATCATTCAATTTCCCTGATTTACAACAATTAGTAATATAATCAGTCATAAAGGCAATGGGTTGTCCTTCGGCAGCGGAGTGTTCGTAGCACAATCTATTCACGCTGTTTCGATTGATTAGCACCTGAATTGTTTTATCCTTCCAATCGTTGCCATCTTACTCAGGCCGATAAGGAAATCAATTAACGTACCTGACGTCACATCCCGTACCGGAAACAGCTGATCAGTAGCTCTAAATTTCGATAAAAAGCTACTTTTGAGATTGTCAAATATGACAAATATGGATCGAAATACATATATTTGCGCGCTAATGTCTTCGACGCCTCATATTTAAAATAAATCGTTGACATAGTACTGATAAAATTTCAAACTACAGTCATATGTACTGTCGAAAATCTTTAAACAATTTGTTTGATGTAAAAAACACTAGATGGCGCTGATTAGGCTACTCGAAGAGGTTAGTTCGCGACGTGACGCGGTGTTTCCGTTTTTGGGCCTGAGTAAGAAGGCAACGATCCAATGCTTGCTGGAACACATCACATGGGAGAAACATTGTAAGAACTTTAAAACTAAAACCAGTGTACTACATAAAACCAGACAAAAGCAATGCCGTTGTAATTATTGAAAAACAAATATTCGACGAAATGGTTTTTAAATGCATATCTACAAGACTGTATCTAGAACTCCGCAATTACCCTCTGCCAGATTCTATAAAAAGAGTAGAGAAGACTCTGAATGAGTGTAAACGATTATCAGTCAACGCAAAAAAATTAAGAATGCCAGATCCATCGCTACGACGTATAAAGATTCAACCAAAAATCCACAAGAGAAGTGACAAAGTAAGAGAAATCATAGCTGGCTCCAACTCCTCGACAAACACCGCGAAATGGCTAACAAGTGAAATAAAGAGCTAAACATAAAGATAAGCAAGAGAACAGTCACCAATTCAGCTTCAGTAATTAACAAACTCCAATCGGAACCATAAGTCAAGATGAAATCTTCGTGTCAATCGACGTAAAGTGGTAATTTCCAAATGTTTCAGTCAAAGAATCTCTATACTAGCTCCAAGAATAGATGATGAAGATTGATAACTGAGAAGAATGAGGAAAACAATCAAATGCTACATGAAACTGGCCGAAACATATATGAATGAAAACTATTTCACGTTTCGCCGAAAGTTTTACAAAAGAAAGTCAGGCACAGCAATGGGAAACCCACTATCCCCCTTAATAAGCGGAGTCTTCATGGCAAACATCGAAGACATCATCGAAAAAGCAGGCTTGATGCCTAGACTTTGGATACGCTATATTGACAATTTACTTGTAATCATCCCAAAGGAAGAACTGGAGAATACTTTCCAACGAATAAACGAAATCCACTCAAAAATTGAAATCTCGATGGAAATAGAGGAAAATAATAAAATCCAATTCCTTGATCCAAAAACTATTTGTAATAAAGATAAAATTGAATTTTATATTTACAGGAAACCGACAAGTACTCAGCAAGCGAAACCAAAGCTTTGGACAAAAACTGGCAGCATATCATGGGTTGGCATATAGGCTCTTGATGCCACCACTAAGCAGTGAAAGATATGAGAAGGAGAAAAACTGCATGATGCAAACAGCAAAAATTAACGGATATTCAGCAGAAACGATCGATTGAATCATCAGGATGAAAACTGCAACATTAGAACGAAGGAAACCAACAAGACTGAGTCAACAAAAAGAAAATACGAGGCGTATAGCAATCACAAGATTAAGAATCTGAAACGATATCGAGCGAATCCTCAAATGGAACAATATACGAAGTGTCACATCAAGCCGAAGCCTAGCATTACGAAAGCATTTGGAAGCAGGAAAAGATCCAAGAATGATGGAAGAAAGTAGCAGCATCTACAAAATATCATGCAAAGATTGTCAGAAAGTCTATATAGGACAAACAAAAAGACTGATACCAGTCTGATTCTAAGAACACATAAGTGAAGCGGAGATAGCAAAAACCGCATCGACAAATATACGATCAACGGTTGCAAAGCATATACTTAGCAAAAATCACAACATCAACCTGAAAAACGTCAGCATAATTAAGCGAGTCAACAAGGCAGTTAAACTAGATGCATTGGAATCAATTAAAATATGGCATGTATCTCAAGGAATGCGAATCGATACGGATCTGGAAAATTGCAGCTCATCCTTACTAGAAGAAATAAAACCATAAAATTCATTCATCAAAGAATTACTAAATTTATAACCCGTAAAAAGAAACTGCAGTCGTTTTATTTGCCATGTAATTAGAGTAGTAAAATTTTGTAATAAAAATAAAAGTTGACTTCCAAAATTCAGTGTACTGAGGAAGACTGTAAATAGCAGTCAAAAGCGTGCTCTACATGAGAAAAATAAAAACATCCTACGTTAAACGGAACACAATAGTTTTTCGTTCTTGCCATAAAGGCACATAGGAAAAAATTCCGAGATAATTAAATCAAATATTTAAAATAGCTCAACGTTTTCAAAAAGTATTATTGCCAATGTCCAATTTATGACATAGATATCTAATTTCTTTTGTGATGCATGTTAATGCATTTTTCTTCAAGAAAATTTTCTATCTCACAAAATTTAATCAGCTATTGCAGTCAAATGATTGATTTTAAATTTTAAAATATGGTTTTGCTTCCTACAATTTCAAATCTTAACAATTTTCAACAAACATAAAATTAGATTAGATTTAATTAACTCTATTCAAATATGACACTAACAGTCCAGAGTGGTGACTGGAGCGGTCTGTATATCCGTTTATACAATTGCTTACAAATTTTAATTGTTTTGTCTCCTTTTTTCCAATCATCGTATGAAGATAACAGTTAGATAAACGATTTTTTCTCTTTGTCTTTTCTAATAATAAAAGCATCTATTAAAAATAATAAGGCTGAATTTTAAATTACGTTATCGAAAATTGCGGCAGATAGACCTACTAAATAAAGTATGCTAGTAATAGTGGTTAATAACAATATTAAATTTATTGGTTCATGCACCATACTACCAAGATTTTTAAAATTTTAAGTACCCAGGGTGGGTAAGGCCTGCAAAATTCTTATATGGAGCAAATGTATTAGTTGTACAAACGCACTCCTTTGTCCAGGTTTTGCGTTGTTTGTCAAACCATAAATACATCATCTTTACGGAAAACAGGATGTGATGATAAAATTTTTATGAGCCGATATCTTCATTCATCATGATTTACAATTTAAAAGCATTTATCTTTTATCACCCAGAATTGGCGGAGCTTTTATTAATCTGAATCGCTTTTAACTACAATCAAAAAAAATTTTCTACACCCATCTGTATCACTTTTCCCATTAATCGGAAAAAATTTACACTGCTCTTTGAAATTCGAAAATAAATAACAAAACGATCATTTCAAACTTGTATATACTGGTAAATATCATCTTCTCCTTCTTTTTAGCACTACAGCCTCTCTCGGGCCTTCGCTTAGAAATAGTTAGAGTATCTCATTTTCATGACCATATTGATTTTTTTTCAGAAGTTGGTTTGGTCAGTACCATGCTCCCGCGTGTCTGCTCAGCTATGATATGATCTGATTAAATCAGTGCATATCACCACTGAGGGAAAGTCTGTCCGAAAAATCCCCTGAACTAAATCACGTTCTTCACTAACGAGATTTGAACCTGCGACCTTCGGCTTATGCGTCTCATGCTCTAACCACTAGACCACGCAGGCTACTCTAAAATAGAATATACTATATCAATTTTCATTAACATAAATTATTTAAGAACAATGCTTCTCGCTCATCTTAGCATTTTTCACATGCACACTAACAACACGCAAGGAATTCAATTTTACCAAGTACTTCAAATTAAAGATGAAACAGATGCGAATACGAAATTGCTGCCGTGAAGTGGAGGCGAGTTGAGTGTGTGAAGCTAGCTTTTATATCCCTGATGACAATGTTGGTTTGATTTTGTTTTTTTACCTTCCCCATTGTTACAAGTGTTGTATCAAATCAGGGTAAGTAATATCAATGATTATTTGCCCTGCACAAACTTTCGGAATTTTTATGTGAGTATCTTGAAGATTGAGACATTTTCACTGGAAAGTTTTACAGATCAAACAATTTGTTAAAGATGTTTCATCGAATTTAATTAATGAATCACTGATTTTATCTTAAAACTTTATACGGACACATTTTCACAGATCACCAGTTTGATATCCTTGACATCCACATGGTTTAATCAATAAAATCCAAACAATCTAGTACACACAGAGTATTAAATGTTGTCTTGTCATTTAAAATTTGCCCATGCTACACAAATCCATCGATAGGAGATAACATTTTGAATTCAAATGTGTAAATATCGATCAGGTGCCGAGTTTGAAACAATCTCCCAAACTTCCCGCAAGTCGCCCCTTTGACGCACACGCGTTACTTATCTCCAAGAAACTCACCCTGGCAACTGAGGTTTACTTGGCGAGCCCCCTGCCTGGCGGGGATGGTGGTTTCTTTTCGACCAGATAAACTGCAATTCTTAATCTTTCGTGGGGCTTGTTATGAGGACATTTTTGTCATCATGCTTGAAAGACAAGCTCCACGAGTACCATATGGTGACAAATTATATAGAATTCACTCTCTGGGGAGGGTTAATGGTACTTTATATGTGGAGAACAGAAAAGTGTCATCAGTCACGTACGATTTTATTACAGTTTTTGAATTTTGAATATTAATAGGACAGTCAAAATAATTAATCACTCAGAAAGAAAATACCCACAAAGGAATAACTACATTTGTAAGATGGGTAAATCCACTCGAGTCACCGACCGAAGGGAATTACTAATTTACCATTCTTAGCTCGTCAGATTGACATATAGTAAGGGAGGTGATTCATCTCTCACCTGAGAGATTTTACCCCATGATCCACTATATACTTATCATCTTGAAATATGTATTAATAAAAAAAATAAAGTGTTCAATGTGTTTATATAAAACATAATATAATATGTATTTATATATATATATATATATATATATATATATATATATATATATATATATATATATATATATATATATATATATATATATATATATATATATATATATATATATATATATATATATATATATATATTATATATATATATATATATATATATATATATATATATATATAAATATATATATATATATATATATATATATATATATATATATATATATATTTTTTTTTTTATACAATAATTAAATTAAAAAAAAATCAAATATCCTAATTTAAAATTTAATTATATTATGATAATTCTGGCTAATCAGTTATGATAGTTCTGGCTAATCAATTACGATGGTTCTGGCTAATCAATTATGATAGTTCTGGCTTATCAATTATGATAGTTTTGGCTAATCAATTATGATAGTTAAAAAACAAAAACAAAAAAAAATCTTACTTAGGATCCCAATTGAAATTGATCTTTTTCATAGATTATTGAAAAAAATCTTCTTCTCGATGTTCTAATTCCGACTCTTTTCTTTTTTTTTTCAATAAATCGTCTTCTGCTTTTCAATTCAGATTCGTTTGATGACATTTGCCATGAAGGTATCCAAGTATACAAGGAAGGCAAACGTGTGCTTTGGGAATGGCAGTGATGTACTGACAGCCAGGCGCGGCTTCATCTCAAGGAACACGGGCACACGCTGAAAGTTGAAAGTTCCCGTAAAAATACACCACACTTATCAATTGGCTCCACTGGCTCGTAATCACTCAGTCTCTAAACGAAATCGCGGGTAGATTGCACGGAATTGGAATTGACACCACACCACTAGGCGAGAGTTGTAGAAATAAAATGTTTTGAGAACAGTCAATCAAAGCTACAAAGTCCGACTCGAAGCGAACGCGGAAGTGTCTTGATTTTCGTGGGATAAGAACGTCCCCTTTGTTTGGTGATCAAAGTCTGAGAAGTCAGCAAACTATACAAGGCAGTCTCGAAGAGTATTAGTACTCTCCGCATCGACCAACACGTCTGACCACGGTAACAAAGCAGTACTTGGGAGCTTCCGTGTTTATTGTCGTCTCCACGATCAACTCTTTATCTTTATACATCGTAGCTCCACTGTCAAGTATACCCTCAACTGGAACGGATCCGAAATACACTTTAGCGAAGGGTCGGGCATCGTTAGTGTTTTGTATAATGCTCTCTACCATTATTAATTTTTTCTTAATTCTTCTTTGATGCCAATCCCTCAACCGCTTAGTAGATCGTGATATTTTGCTGTCGCTTGACTTGCCAAAATTTTGGATTTTACAGTTTCATAATTTAATTTCCGTTCATTATAAGATTTTAAATATAAAGGAGGATCTCAACATGTTGAGTGAAGATTAGAATTTGGAAAAGGGTCTAAATTATCTTGGTTGAATGATATTTTATTAATTTTAAATGAATGATTGGAAAGAGAATCGTTTAACGAGGACCAGTTCGAGGTTTCTACTGGCCTCTCAATTCGTTTTCCTTACATCGAGAACATTTAGTAGAGACTACCACTGTAAATCCACATCTGTAACAAAATAGATTTCGAGTTGGAGAGGAGCAATCTTGGAATTTGTGACCAGTTTCGTCACAGTTCCAACATCTTAACTGTCGTTTTTCGACTAAATTTACTATAGCTTCGGCATTATCTTCAACCTGTTCTTTTTCGGAATTAGGATGTACTTCAGAAGTGTGAAATTTTGAAGATACTGGTTTTAAGTTAGCTTGAGATCTTCTCAACAAAAGTTCAGCTTCTCTTCCCTTGGTTCTTAGCTCATGTAAGGCTTGACAATTTGTAGCAAACAATAGCTGCATCATTGAAGAAGTCAAGTTAGCAAGTAAAATTCTGATTAATTCCTGATCAGGTATTGGATTTTGAAGTTGAAGATTTAAATCAACAACAGCTGATAAATAATCATCTATGGTCTCGTGATTACCTTGCCTTCTTCTTTCCATAGCTTGTAACATTTCCGAATCAGAACTCCATTGGCTGAATCGGGCTTTGATTGCTAAGCAAAAATCAGACCAGGAAACGTTGTAGGTTTGACGATGATACTGCCAGTACCAAGTACTGGCCTTTCCGAACATGCAACGATGGATATTATTTATCCAATATAAGTCATCAATGCCTTCTGAACGACGAAGATGCTCTATTCTTTATAAAAACTCATTCAATGGAGGAGTCTGAGATGTGGAATCAAATTTAATATGATTTTTGTTCAGGGGGCTGGATGATCTAAAAGATTTTTTATTATTTCTTTCGGTAACATTTGTTTGTGAGGTAATTCTGGTATTATCTTCCGATGGAGCAAGCTTCTGAAAAGCATCACTCAACTGAGAAACTTGACTCATCAAAATTTTCAAACTTTTCCCCATCGTTCGCAAATCAATTTCAGAAGCATTATTGGAAGCATTTTCTTCCGAAGCTCCGTTAGTCTGAAAATGCCCTTCTGGGTCTTGTGGATTATTCAAGCGATTTCCATCACCACTTTCTGCCATTTGTTTAGATTTAAATCGGGTTAATGGCCCACCAGGTAACATTATTAATTAACAACTTCGTTTCAATTAAATTAATTTTATCAATTGATAAGGTTTGAAATTCCTCATCTCCCATACCAGAGCCGTCTGACAATATATTACTAAAGATTATATATATATATATATATATATATATATATATATATATATATATATATATATATATATATATATATGTATATATATATATATACATATATATATATATATATATATATATATATATATATATATATATATATATATGTATATATATATATATATATATATATATATATATATATATATGTCCAAATAAAATGTGGTCGGTGAAATGTGATCGGTATTAAGACATCACCCAGTGAGCAGAACCATATCATAAATATACATTCATGCTCAGTAGGCAATCTCTCAAAACCAATCACAGCTTACATCTGTTTAGTTCCTCACACTACTTCATAACACAAAAACTCATGTTCTTCGTGGTTAAAGAGTTCCTGCTTGCGCAGCATTAAACCATGAAGACTCCCGACTCTTGGTAAAACAACGTGAACAACCAAGAAGATCAGCTTTTCTCGAATGAGTGTTGGAATCCTGTCAGCAAAGAACCCGAAATCCCCAACGCTCTACGAATACCATCCTAAGAGGTGACTAGGCATTGGTACATTAAGAGGCTATTCACTAACTAGGATCCAACTCTATTCCAGCAACTGACAAACTCTGATGGTCAAATTATTGAATATTATTCAATATAATTTCTCTAAAACACATCAGAGTCAAACAGTTACCAAAATGGAATACCCACTCCACTATCTAAGGAAATATAAAGTTAAAAAAAAAAAAAAAAATAAAACTGAAATAACATTTTATTTAATTTAAAATTGCCTCTAAATCGTTTAGACAAAAGACAGAAGAAAGGATGAGAGGACTTAATAATTAAGTTGTATGAGAACAACTGAAAAGAATTAAAAGATATAATAACCTTCGAAATAATTTTGAGTTACGAGAAGGTCTTCATTGTTTGCCAAAAACCGTTTAGGAACAACAAACTATTTATCAATGAAGAGGCTGTAGTGAATTAGAAGTTTCAAAATGTCCGTAAAGGACTGCAGCGATGTTCTGCTCGGCAGAAGAAGATGGAGATATCTGCCGAGAATGCCCTCGTCTGGGGACGCGTGAATGCGCTGGCAGGCTAGCATTGCGGTGTCGTGGGGCGGGTTCATTTCCCCAGCACAAGGACCCACTACAAAAAATTTCGCACTCACGAATTTCTTGTGGTCAAACTAAAACGAGGCGACTGAAGTCGCAAAAAGTGTAGGTAACTACACCGAGAGAAAAAGGACTTGTTCCGAGAACAAGTGGAACATATAAAAAGGGGCGGACTTAGGGTAACTTCGTCGTTACCCGACGAAGCTCATGGCCCACAAATGAGAGAAGGGCAACCGGGTGGTGATGGAGCCCCTTCGCACCCACCCAACCGGAATAAATCCATATTTGTTGCAGTGGCCAGGTATTCCTCTTCTGAGTGGAAAACTCATTGTAGAGTGTGATAATACACACTATCTAAAAATAAACACAATAAGAATTAACGAATCACTCATTCATATTCTAAAACAAATTACCCATTATCATTGTCATTCAAATTAAATTTAAAATTTAAAAACAGGAGATTAAAATTTAAAAACAGGAGATTTGGTACTTGTGAAAGAATATAATAGAAAGAAACATGAGACTCCTTATACAGGTCCATACACTGTAATTGAAATTAAAGGCGTTAACATTGTAATAAGTATAGATGGAAAATTAAAAGAAGTTCACAAAAATAATGTAAAATTGTTCAAACATAATTCTAAAATTTGAGTCCGCAAAAATAATTTAAAATTGTTCAAATTTAATTCTGAAAATTAATTAATTAAAGTTGATATTTGAGCATTTAAGATAATGAACTTAATTAAGTAAACATGAGTAATATTAATACAATAAAATAAAATTATTTATACATGTTATGTAAAATTAGTAGATAAAAATTTACCATAAATGTTTGTATTATATCTGTAATGTGAATAAGACTCACGATAATTCGAGTGTTCCATACTAAATTTGAATCTAGTACTCCACACTTTTTGGGGTATGGGTGTAGAGTGTGATAATACACACTATCTTAAAAATAAACACAATAAGAATTAACGAATCACTCATTCATATTCTAAAACAAATTACCCATTATCATTGTCATTCAAAACCAAAACATGTGACGGTAATTCATTTCCGTACACAAACGCCTTGACATTGAATTCAGAGCATGTATACATATCTCAGATTACAAGAAATGTTCTCTACAGTACATTGCGATCATAAAATGTTTTCCCTTTTGCATTGTACTAAGCTTCATATTGCACCACTGCTAGAAGCACGGCTAAAGATATTGTATTATATTTCACTACTGAATTTTCATTCATAGTCTTGGCGATTGAGTCATTATAATGTTTGTAAATGATAATTAGAGTATGAAAATGCAAAATGAGGATTTGTGAGTTAGCAATTTAGTAAATTGTATTGATGACACATTGGTCACGTGAAGAAGTCTTGTTCACAAATTAGTCATTAAAGAATTTAGAAGTAATTAATTAGGTCATAGATTTTGTATTTAAGGCAATGTAAAACTGATTGGAAAATACAGTCGATCACTGATCGTTATAAAGTATACTGCCACAATTGGCGTGACTTTGATTCAGTCTTCATTTCTGTCTTTTAATTTCTTTAGAAATATCGGCTCTTCGGATGCCATCAGCGTAGCGCTTGCGCTACATAGGTAATTAATTGAAGTCCCTTATAAAGTAACCCCTAAAACTACTATATGGCGATCCTGCCAACTCCTCTTAGGTCGAGCAAATATGAACGGTCTTGAGGAATTGTGGGAAGAACTAAGACCGAAGCAGAGCCCGCCAGAGGAGTACGAGCCCGGACCGGTAGCGGCGAATATACCACAACACCAATCAGCCGCAACGGTATCAAAAGAAGTAAAAATGGGTAACAGCTATTCTACGAACGTAAACGAGAGCATTTTCGTCGAATATCGGCAGGCAACAACAACCGCGGCGGTTATTTTCATAGTTTTAGTTTGCATTTATGTTTACAATAGATTTCACACAAAATATGTGAACAAATAAGTAGCCAGAGTAATAAATGTATAGAATTTCGTAAATAATTTTTGTAAAATTGCATATTTTTTGGAAATCAATGGAAGTTATAAAGGAACGTATAAAAGAAATAGAAAAAATTTTGGCAAATGAGAAAAAGAGCATAAATAGATTGGGTAATACTGAAACTTTAAATGAGAAACTAAACAAACTAAGAGAAACTGAGAGGAATTTGCGACTGAGTTAGAGCAAATATTAAATAGTAAATTAGAGAAAATTGCAGTTGCACAAAGAACCAAAATGAGTGACTTTGATTTACATTTAGCGATCAAGTCTATTCCGGTGTTTGACGGAAAGCCAAAAGAGCTTAATGCATTCCTTAAAATTGTGGAGTATATAGATAAAACTTTATCAAGTGAGGCAAAACCACAACTAATCGATTTTGTTTTAAATGTCAAACTGGCTGATAACGTACGAACCGCTTTGAGTACTGAGACTCCGCGTACTTTGAATGAGTTAAAGACAACTCTGACGACTAGGTTTAAACCCGCAAACACAAAAGGGAATATACATACTTCATTGAGCAATGTGTCTCAAAGAAAATCTACAGTGACTAATTATAAGGAGAAGATTTTATCTTTGGTTAGTGAATTGAATCAGCTACAGATAAATGAATTAGTCGATAACGTCACACCTGCACAGAAATAGGTTATCTCAAATCTGAACGACAGTTATGCGCTAACTGTATTTAAAAATGGTCTGAATGACCAATATAAAATTATTCTTTTCGCAGCAAGACCACAGAACTTTTTGGATGCTGTAAACCTTACACTAGAGTTAGAAAAGAATGAAAACATCCAAACGAATAATGTGATGTATTATAGTAGAGGTGATAACCGACGTTATAATGATCGAAACAACGATCGCAGGGATAAGAAAAATAGGAATAACAGGAATAGGGATAATGATAGTAGCAATAATGGAGATAATCGTAGCAATACAAATAGTAACTACAACAATCGTAATGGTGGTAATCATGATAGCAACGGTAGTAGAAATTATAATAGAGATAATACCAATAGGAATAGAGTTAACATTGTCCAGGAGCAGGGAAACGTACAATCCTCCGGAGAGTAGTAAATTAAAAATAATTCAGACCCTCCCGGAGTAGCAGACACAGAAAATAATCCTAACTCCGGCAAAACAACGTACAATGCATATACGGTGACAAAAAATTGTCCAAATTTTATTAAGTTATATTGTAAGAAAGCAAAAGGTGATTTAACCTTTTTGATAGATACAGGAGCGGACATATCAATCTGTAAGATAAATAATACATTCAATGGTAATATTAATGGAGGTGAGAAATGTAAATTTACCGGAATAACAAATCAAGTGATTACCTCTTTGGGTACTACTAATTTGAAGTTGAATATTGGGAATCACGTAGTAACTAACTCATTCCAGATAGTCGAAGAATCATTTCCGATAAAAACAGATGGTATTATTGGGAGAGACATCTTGGAGAGATATCTTTGTAAAATTGACTACGAAACGTATACAATAGCCTTCAATATTAGCAATGAGGAAATAATAATTCCTTTAGACATTAAACCACTGAGTACTTACAAGATTGACGTACCCGTGAGAACTGAAATTATTTTACCAATCGAGTTAAATAGAGACGAGGATCGTATCATCCAGAATAGGGAGATAGAGAATGGTGTTTTCATAGGTTATACTATTGTACCAGCTAAAGGTATCTGTCACATCAAAGTCTTAAACGTTAATAATTATCCAGTTAGTCTGAACGAGTTTGATGTTGATTCTGAACCTTTAGATAATTTTTACGTACTAACTAACACCAGAAAAAGAGACAAGGTAGATACAAACAGACTTAGTAAATTAATACAGAAGATCAATGCAAACAGTAAAGACGAGAGAGCGATGCGTAGCCTCATGGATATAATTGAAGAATTTCAAGACGTATTTCATATGGACGGTGATAAGTTGACAGTCAATAATTTTTATAAGCAGAGAATTGAACTTGCGGATAAAACTCCTGTGTACATCAAAAACTACAAGCTGCCTCACGCACAGCTTGAAGAGATTGATGATCAAATCAGAGAGTTAGAAAATAACGATATTATAGAACCATCTATCAGTCCGTATAATTCACGACTTTTAGTAGTTCCAAAAAAAAGTTCAGGTGACAAAAAGCAATGGCGATTAGTCGTAGACTTTCGGCGACTAAATAATAAAATTGTAAATGACAAGTTTCCATTGACAAGACTGGAGGATGTATTGGACAGACTGGGTAGAGCTAAATATTTCTCTACACTAGATATGACCAGTTCATTCCATCAAATCGAGTTACAAAAGGAATCAAGGCCTTTAACAGCTTTTTCCACGGGAAATGGTCATTTTCAATTTAAACGGTTACCTTTCGGATTAAAGATTTCATCCAACAGTTTCCAGAGGATGTTAACAATTGCTTTGTCAGGATTGAACTCGGAAGCATTTCTCTATGTTGACGATATTATTGTCTTTGGCTGTAGTATTGATCATCATAATCGGAATTTAACCAAAGTTCTACAGAGATTACGTAAGTATAATCTCAAGTTGAACCCGGATAAGTGCCAATTTCTTAGATCAGAAGTTGTATATTTAGGCCATCTTATCACGGAACTATCTGGGGGTTATAATTAACTCCCGTCTTTCTCCTCTCCCTCAAATAAAAAAGAACATTTGTAGGGCCACCACGGCCTTTCACTCACTACTGCCACTCATCCACTACAAAACCACCTATCCCATCAAGACCAGAATCCTTTGCTACACTTCACTAATCCGCCCCGTCCTATCCTATGGCTTTGTCTTCTGGTGCGACCTGTCATCAGCCCATATGGAGAAGCTACGCACCAAAGAACGTCAGATCCTTCGTCACTGTACAAAAATTTGGAAGAACCCTGTGACAGGTCGAATGGTCCGTCACCAAAAAGTCTACGACAAAGCCCAAATCCCTCGAACAGACTACTTCCTCACCAAAATAGCCCTCAAGCTCCTCCATAAAGCCGAATCCCACTCCAATCCCTTAATTACCCAATCCCTCAACACTGACCCCGACTTCCTAGATACAATACGCTTCCCAAAACACTTTCCCCAATACCTTTCGCTTCTCAACGACCGCGGACTCATCTTCGACGCTGAAGGTAAGATCACGCTCTACAACAAATCCCGGCACGGGGAACCGAAGTTCTCTGAGTCACAGTTTGTGCCCCCGAGCAAAAGCCCTGATGACAGACGCTCCCATCACCCCTTTTAGGAATACTCTACTACCCCCTAAACCCCCAAACCCCCATTCCCATCCCTACATCCTGGCTCTTTGCCATCCCTGCCAATTTTCCTGCATGATCCCCCCCTGGTGTTATTTAACTTAACGTGTTTGTCCGTTTGCGTTTCTTTTTTTTCATTTCAGCATCAATGGATCGGAGGCACCTTCCGCTGCCACCGATATTAGTTCAGTAAGGCTATAGGTTGAGTAAAATGAAATGTAAGATAACTAGGTTAAGACAAACCATAGATAAGGAAATAATCCGCTAGGTTAAGCATAAATTAGAGCTAAGTTTGATATGTAAGTACTACTTAATTGGAATAAATGAAATGAAATGAAAAAATGAAGTTATTAGAACAGATCCTGCGAAAAACGAAGCAGTCAAGAACTACCCCATTCCTAAGAATGCAGACGAAGTTAGAAGATTCGTAGCCTTCTGTAACTATTACAGACGTTTTATACCAAACTTTGCGGATATAGCAAAATGTTTAAACAATCTTTTGAAAAAGAATGTTACCTTCGAATGGGATGAAAACTGTCAACAGGCTTTCGATGATTTGAAGAACAAATTACTTCAACCACCAATTCTTCAATATCCAGATTTCAGCAAACCATTCGTTTTGACTACAGAGGCATCAAGCAGTGCTCTAGGAGCTGTGCTCTCACAAGGTGAAATTGGATCAGATTTACCTATATCATATGCTAGTAAATCCCTTGGCAAGCATTACTTAAACAAGCCAATCATTGAAAAGGAATTACTCGCAATACATTGGGGAATAAATTTCTTCCGCCCGTACCTATACGGTAGAAAGTTTATTGTGGTAACTGACCATAGACCTTTGGTCTCTCTTTTCTCTCATAAGAATCCATCATCCAAATTAAGAAGAATATGACTCGAGTTGTCTGATTGTGATTTTGAAATCATATTCAAGCAAGGAAAAATGAACTGCAACGCAGACGCACTATCGAGAATAAGAATTGATTCCGATATACTGAAAACAATGATACCGCTAGAACGAGATGAGAAGGTGAAAAAGATATTAGCGTTGACTCGGGGAATGCCTGCTAAACAAAATACAGACTTAAAAGGTAAAAATAAAGACGATGAACCCAGGACAACTGTAAAGCCTGATCAACTTTACGTTTGGGATTGCACGTCACTATTGGACATAAGAAATGTCACGAAATTGAAATTTATACTGCGCAATAATCATCAGTTTGAAATTGTCCGGACAAACGGTGATGTAATTGTATACTGTAATGGTGATAAATCTAACGAGAAACAAGTTTCCGTTAATGGCAAGCCTACAGTACTTACAAATACAGAAAAACCTTGTAAAGCAATCTATAACGATAATTCCAGTATGATATACGTATCTACCATGGAGAAGTTATTAGATGAATTAGTTGAAATGAATATTCATGAACTAGCCTTATCAAGTGATGATGAGATATTTGAATTCATGCGTGAGGTTGAATTCAAAAGTATAATTAATATGTTGCAACAAACAAATAAATATAAAGAGCGCGCAAAAGTCAGTATAATGATTTATGAACCCCCCAAAAATATAAAGGATACTGAGGTACAAAATCAGTTAATACGCAAATATCATGATACACCGCAAGGAGGTCACTTAGGTATTAGAAAAACTTTACTTAAGTTGAAGCAAATATATTGCTGGAAAAACATGAACAGCATGGTCAAAAGGTATGTCAGCAATTGCGAAAAATGCAAGATGAATAAACAAGTAAGAAACACCAAAGAAAATATGGTGAAGACTGACACACCAACGACGAGTTTTGAAACCATAGCTATGGACGTTGTCGGACCTCTTAGAATCTCGAATAACTATAGATACATTCTAACTATGCAGTGTGAACTCACAAAGTTCGTAGTAGCCGCACCTATGGAAACTAAGGATGCGAGAACAGTAGCTTCTACGTTAGTCAATGAGTTCATACTAAAGTATGGTCATTTCAAAATTTTAAAATCAGACCAAGGTACTGAATTCACTAACAGCTTGATGCAGGAAATCTGTAAACTATTGAAAATCAAGCAAGTTTTTTTCCACACCATATCACGACGAAACGTTAGGTGCCGTAGAACGTAACCATAGAGTATTAAATGAATACATTATAGCATTCTCGGAAAGTTTTGACTGGGATAAGTGGATTTCATATTATACGTTTGCGTATAATACTACTCCCCATGTAGATAACAATTACTCTCCGTACGAATTAGTATTTGGAAAATTACCTTATCTACCGGATGACATTTTAAGCAAAAACGAAAAATTTTACGACCTAGATAACTATGCTAAAGAGTTAAAAATTAGATTGCAATATGCTCTTAGAAAAGCGCGAGAAATGATTGAGATAGTAAAAGAAAAGCGAACAAAAGATACCCAGGCTCATCCAATAAATTTAAAAACAGGAGATTTGGTACTTGTGAAAGAATATAATAGAAAGAAACATGAGACTCCTTATACAGGTCCATACACTGTAATTGAAATTAAAGGCGTTAACATTGTAATAAGTATAGATGGAAAATTAAAAGAAGTTCACAAAAATAATGTAAAATTGTTCAAACATAATTCTAAAATTTGAGTCCGCAAAAATAATTTAAAATTGTTCAAATTTAATTCTGAAAATTAATTAATTAAAGTCGATATTTGAGCATTTAAGATAATGAACTTAATTAAGTAAACATGAGTAATATTAATACAATAAAATAAAATTATTTATACATGTTATGTAAAATTAGTAGATAAAAATTTACCATAAATGTTTGTATTATATCTGTAATGTGAATAAGACTCACGATAATTCGAGTGTTCCATACTAAATTTGAATCTAGTACTCCACACTTTTTGGGGTATGGGTGTAGAGTGTGATAATACACACTATCTTAAAAATAAACACAATAAGAATTAACGAATCACTCATTCATATTCTAAAACAAATTACCCATTATCATTGTCATTCAAAACCAAAACATGTGACGGTAATTCATTTCCGTACACAAACGCATTGACATTGAATTCAGAGCATGTATACATATCTCAGATTACAAGAAATGTTCTCTACAGTACATTGCGATCATAAAATGTTTTCCCTTTTGCATTGTACTAAGCTTCATATTGCACCACTGCTAGAAGCACAGCTAAAGATATTGTATTACATTTCACTACTGAATTTTCATTCATAGTCTTGGCGATTGAGTCATCATAATGTTTGTAAATGATAATTGGAGTATGAAAATGCAAAATGAGGATTTGTGAGTTAGCAATTTAGTAAATTGTATTGATGACACATTGGTCACGTGAAGAAGTCTTGTTCACAAATTAGTCATTAAAGAATTTAGAAGTAATTAATTAGGTCATAGATTTTGTATTTAAGGCAATGTAAAACTGATTGGAAAATACAGTCGATCACTGATCGTTATAAAGTATACTGCCACAATTGGCGTGACTTTGATTCAGTCTTCATTTCTGTCTTTTAATTTCTTTAGAAATATCGGCTCTTCGGATGCCATCAGCGTAGCGCTTGCGCTACATAGGTAATTATTTGAAGTCCCTTATAAAGTAACCCCTAAAACTACTATATCATACAACTTGACTTGTATAAGCTTTCCCATCAGAAGAGGAGTTCCCCGGTGACCAATTTATGCCATAGAATTATGCAATTCGATTGCATAACTCTATGTCATAAAGAGGCACTCTGCTTGGGCCACTCAACCCGCGACGTCACCTGAAACAAAAGAAGGATTAAAGAGTACCCGGCGGCTGGCTCATGTTTTGAGGTGGAAGCCTGCCACCGTACCGGGTCCTATACCCGGTTAGAATTGGAAGAAAGGAAAGACCGAAAGGAATGGTATTAATTCATTTTTTTATTTTTTTGTCATATATATATATATATATATATATATATATATATATATATATATATATATATATATATATATATATATATATATATTCTCGTATATATATAATTATTTTGAACGGTTTGTTCTCATTAAATTTGCCTTTCTCTAGTTCTTTTTATTGTTTAAGTAATTGTTACAACGATTAGATTTTAAAGATCAACTTCTCTCGCATTTCTTGTTGTGAATGTACTTGTATGTATTAAAAACCAAGTCTCTTCTCTCTTGGATGTAAAACGATTATACTCGTATGCTAAATATTGATTCCTATTCACATCAAGTGCAAATGTTATATACAAATATCAGCTTGCTCAATGCGTATGTGATCTTGCTCTAGCGTTTCGGAGGTTATTGTCGTACATTAAATATTGGATTCATAAAAATTTGATCGCTATTTAATGTCAGAGGACCTCAATGTTTTTTTTCTTTTTTTTTTTATAATGTTCTTGACTTTTGACTAGAAATATTTATCATTATGAACATCTTTGTTTTATTTATTTGATTACAAGAGCTACCTAAAGCCGTAATTTTTACTCTCGTGTAATATGTTTTTTTTTTTAATAATTTAGATATTTCTTAATTTATTTCAAAGTGTCGTAGAGCATTTTTAAACGAAAGAGTAAAATTTTCATAAATATTTTTTTAATTTATTGAAATGATTCAAGTAGAAATATTTTTATAAATTCCTTTTTTTTTTAAATAGAAAAACATGCAAAAAAGATTTGATAAAAATGGAAAAACATGCAAAGAAAAATTTGATAAGAAAGGGTACTTACCCAGACCTCCTCCTACGAGCGCTCGTGTTCGGGGCGGGTAAAGGCCTGTGACTATTTTGGCAATTATTAAATTTTTTTTTTTTAATTTAGACTGAACCTATGTAAATTAAAACTCCGCGATCAACAAATCTTCTCCGACACGTTTTACGTATGATTAAGACAACAAATTAGTTAAAGTGTTCTACGTGAACTTAAATTAAGGTTGATTGAAAAGTAACTGGTTGCTGTTCCGAACTCCGCTTTGCAACGATTTGGTTTCCGATACTTAAGTTGCTTCCGAAATTTGCATGAATTTGTCTCAATGCTTTTTCCGATTGTCGAGGACCAGAGGATGATACGAAAGATACATAGGCGAATAGATTCGCGCTTCCAAACTCGATATCTCGCACTTTGCTGCCCACACGGAAAAGTGATTTTCATCGATGGGAAATTGAATGGGAACGAGAGAAAATTTATCGAGAGATGACCGGAGCAACTAGATTCATGCACCAAATTCACTGTTATTCCCGTTACAGTTGCGAGTTTTGCGGCACTGAACTTTGGGATTATGTTTTACTGCTGCAGATCTTACAGATACTTTCCGCTAAAACCTCTGAAGATTCACTGAGAGAATATGTGAGTGGCGTGCACTGCTTAGGCCGCGACTTCTTAGTTTTCACACGAATTTCGACTATCTCGAATTATTCGGCAAATTACTTGGCATAGGAAATAATTACAAATCCTAAAATATATTCAATGGCGGGTTACGGGTTGATGCTTTTTTAATAGCGACGACACACACGCATACACGGGACGTCAACCAGACTTTTTGATCTCATATATTCCAACGGCTTTCCGACCACCCAACGGGTTTTATTCAAAGAGATATTCTTGTCCACAAAGGTTTCAAACTTTTGCACAAAATAATACATGGGAAATCCGTGCAACATTTTACAAGATTTGTTTAAGACGGGCCAAATGATAATTCTCCGCAGATACGACCACCTCACACAAAGCTTGCCGCCGGACTGCCCAAAACCTCTTGACGACAGCACCAGCAACACAAGCAAATCCCACTCCCGCTATCGCCACCGCTATCGCTGGCATTCAATTTTTCCAACCAATATTCAGCATCTTGTTTATTCACTGGACGTGTTGTAGTTGACGACGATCCAAAGTTTGAATCCCATTCCTTTGATTGATCTTTACCAGATGATGAACCGGGGGGGGGGGGGAGGGATATAAAATTTTCTTGAATGATGATGCGTTTCGAGACTTTACCATTTGAATGGGATTTTGTGTTGCTTGATTGCTGGATTTATGTGAGGGTAAATGTTCGTACGTATTGAATGAATGCTGAATGCAGTTTGTTTTGCTATGAGACAAAATGTTGTTTTTAATGCATTTATTATTTCTCTTTCCTCTTTTCTCAATTAATTGTAGTAATAATTTGTTTCTCTCTTATTTTATTGTTTTTATTCATATAATGATAATGATCTTTGAAGAAACACATATCATTTTTGGAATATGAAATCATATTTTTTTTGGTGTTCTCCCTTTTAACTAGGTTTTTGATTTCGTACCATATTGAGGATATACTGGGATTTAGGATTGGTGTAAAACATGTTAAATATAAATGTGCCATTTTGGTTTTTGTAGAGAAGACACCTCTTGATGAGTGCTGTAGGGTCAGTGCTACTGTATGGAGCAGAAATATGGGGTGACGCTCTCGGTAAGGAGGTTTACCGAAAATGCCTGGCACATATACAGAGAAGAAGAGCACTGAAGATTGCATGTGCGTATCCGACAGTCTCTGATTGGCCGGTGAAATTCATTGCTCTATTTATCTACGTAGAAGCGGGGATGCGAGGGAGATGGTTGTCTGCGAGGGCAGACAGCGCTCACTTAACGATTGGCAGCAGTCTTGGGTGTATTGCACGAAGGAAAGGTGGACTGCGTGCCCCATCTCCGATGTGTGACCGTGATTGAATTCAAGGCACGGTGAGACTGACTTCTATCTGATGCAGCTATTGAGCTGGCATGGGTGTTGTTAGTCTTATCAGCACAAGATTTGTAAGTCACGGTTCCCCGATTGTCGGTTTTGCCCAGGAGAGGAAGAAAATGCCTGTCACACATTTTTTGCGTGCACAAAATGGGTTGGGCTGCAAAAGGATATTTACGGGGAGGCGGAAGAGCTCATCTCCAGCGTTAAACAAATGGAGCCAGGTGACACATTTTGTTCGGGTAGTCCTAAAAGTTAAAAGGGACTCACAGCAGCTGGGGGCGTTGGGGCTGGGGATCGTTCGTCTGGCACTTTCTCTTCGCATCTCCCCTCCCACTAGAAGAGGTATCTCCCAGCTCGAAGGTGCCTCACGGCATAACAAAACGAGACCTGGCCCGAAGTAATGTGTCAAACGGTCCCAAGCTTGGTTCTGAGGTTGAAAGGGGAGGTGGTTAGTGGGTAGTCCAGTCGCCTTCTTTGAAGTATGGAAGTCCGACACTCTGTGCGTAAAGGGGCATTCACCTCCCTATCATTATTTGCCCCCGAGAACATTTACTACCATTTGATCGGGGGCTAAGAATAAAGAATCATAGGAGCTGTGGGTTAGGAAAATAAGGGGTCCCCTCCTCGTTTTTCAAACGGGCTTGGGCCCTTCTACGATCGGGTTATTACTTGTTTTTACTTTCTCCCACTCGCGGATATAACGTTGCGATCAGCAAGTGCCAGATGTTGGAAATTTATTCCCTTCTTACTGAATTTTCAATCATTAGCAATCAAGGCTTGAAAATTCAAAAGACCAAAAGTTGCTAATTAATAAATATCCAGCCTGGAGTAACTTCTTCCCAATGTGCAACAACAACAGCAACGAATATTTGATCGCGTCAGTCAATAGTCGATTTTTTTCTACTATTTGTTGGGCTCCTGAACCCTGAGCGCCCATCACGGCCTGATCCGGCAGCATCAACGCTTAGTTATTTAAGGTTAATTCACCGTAGTAATTAGCTTATTTATGATAAATTCGATTGATTTATCAATTGATCGATCATTTTAACTCAATTCATCAATCGATTGATCAATCATTCACTGTTCCCTTTAAGAACAATTGAATTTGCCTTTCGCCGGCATTTCACCCAAATTCAATAATTTTATTCAATTCAAATATTTTAATTCAATTCAATATTCATGAATCCTAAATTTTGCCAAACACTGTAATTCAAATTGCTATTTTCATTTCCCAGCCAAATTGCTGATCCATGCACATTCAGCGAGTACATTTGTCCGTGAAGTGGATCCGTAATCGAAGAGATAGGGTTACATTTCATGGGCAAAGGCAGGCATGCCATCGAAGAGACGCAAATTCAGCGTTCTTTCTCTGGCGTGTTTTTTGTCTGGTCAGAAAATCGCGTTGGCAGTTTGAACGTGGGTGAAATGCTCGGCGAATTGATAATTGCAGTCGAATAATTTTGTTGAACTCGTTAAGTAGCATATTTTTAAAACATAATCTGTGTCACCATTTGTAAAGGTTTCAGTTTTGTATTGTAACTACCAGGTATAGTTGAATTTGCCGAACATCAATAAAATCAGATTGATTCAATTCTTTCTAAATTATAAAGAAGCGTCTTTGTGATATCAAGGAACGGAATTTTATCAAAAGAAGTTATAAACTGCCAGGCCAAAAGACCCCTGGCAACAACATCTGGAGACCCCGGTGAGATCAGCCTTGGTATTTACTTTGCAGTACATATCTCTAATTAATTGTTTCTTCCCCGGTGAACAGGTCGCGAAGTGCTGTGTGGTGCTTAATCTAGTATTGTGGTGTACCTGCGCTTTCTGTTTCCGCCCATTTTCTGACATTCTGCTTGATGGCGAATGTGGATTGCCTGATCGAGGACCTAAAAGGATTGGTTCAATTCGTCGAAGGCGTCATCTCGAATTAGAAGAAGCATTCGCCCTCAAGGAAGCCGGGTATTATGCGGAACGACTGGAGGCTGCGTGGGAGGATTTTGAACGAGGCAATAGTCACATCCGATCCCTACCGGACGTCGCTCCGTCGCACAGGTACTTTACAATACCCAACATATATACGACACTACCAAAGGCAACTACCTCCGTTACCAGCAGCACTTCCGCGATCAAATGCGTGCTAAAACACACGTGGACACGCCAACTGGCGAACAGCCCCCAAAAAGGACCGAAACTCAGGATAGCGAGGACAAGGACAGAAGCTTCAGCACCAAGAGATGCCAGTGTGGTCAGGATGCTGCGTCGCTACGAAGTCATGCCAGGCTCGTTGAGGAGGATCATCGACCGTTTGGACTTCAAGGGGGTCACTCAAATTTGGCGCAGGAGTAAACTCATGGCCCTCCAACGAGGTTGGCAACAGTTTTTTTTTGTGGTAGGGAGGTGAAGGCATTTACGCCCGCCGAGTCTGGCAGTGTGGGACTCCCATGGAGGATACCCTTGGACTACCCACTAAACACCTCCCCTGTCAATCTGAGAGCCTAGTCTGGAACCGTTTGACACATTACTTCGGGCCAGGTCTCGTTTTGTTACGCCGTGGGGCGCCTTCAAGCTGGGGAGTCCCTTTCCTAGCAGGAGGGGAGAGGGGAAGAGGAAATGCCAGAAGGGCGATCCCCTAGCCCCAGCGCCCCCGGCTGCTGTGAGTCCCTTTTATATTTTAGGACTGCCCGAGCATAATGTGCCACCTGGTTCCATTTGTCAACCGATTCGAGCATCACTGCAACTATATTATCCGGGGTGAGCTCTCCCGTCTCCCTGTAGAGTTCCCTTCGCAGCCTGGCCCATTTGGTACACGAAAAAAATGTGTGACAGGCATTTTCCTCCGACAATCGGGAGACCGTGACTTACCGATCTTGTGCAGGTAAGACTGAAAACACCCGTGCCCGCTCAAAAGTTGGGTCAGATAGAAGTCAGTCTCACCATGCCTTCAATTTAGCCACGGTCTCACATCCGGGATGAGGCGCGCAGTCCACCTTCCCTTCGTGCAATTCCTCCAAGACTGCTGCCAATCGTTGAGTGAGCGCTGTCTCTCCTCGCGGACAACCATCTCCTTCGCATCCTCGTTTCGGCGCAGGTAAATAGCGCGGCGCTCTCTAGCAAGGAGGTTGACAGGTATCACGCCTGCAATCACTCTCACCGCCGAGTCGGAGACTGGTGGATACGAAGATGCAATTCTCAGTGCTCCTCTTCTCTGTACCTGTGCCCATCGTTTTCGGCATACCTCCTTACTGAGAGCGTCGCCCCATACCTCTGCTCCATATAGTAGCACTGACTCTACAGCACTCATCAAGAGGCGTCTTCTTGATGGGCTGGGTCCCCCTACGTTGGCCATAAGTCGACTCAGGGCCGATATTCCCGAAGCAGCTTTTTCAGCCGTTGCCCTGATTTGCTCAGAGAAACTCATCTTCGAGTCGATCAGTAGCCCCAGGTACTTCACCGCTGGCTTCCATTCGATTTGTATGTTTCCAATACTGATCATCCTTACTCTAAGGATTCTCTTTGTTGTCAAGATGACCACTTCGGTTTTCTCCAGTGCTAAACTCAGCCCGCGAGCAGTCATCCAGTCCCTCACTCGGCGCATTAGCATACCTAGCCTAAGTTGCGCTTGTTCAACGGTGCGTCCAGCGACCAGAGCCGCAACATCATCCGCATAGCCGACCAAGCGCGACTGATCTGGCATCTCAAGTCTCAGTAGCCCGTCGTAAGACACGTTCCACAGGTCCGGACCAAGGATAGATCCCTGGGCAACACCCAATGTAATTTCCATCCTTCGTTGGCCCTGTGTCGTGTCGTAGAGCAGGCTTCGGTCCTTTAGGTAGTTCCTCAAAAGCCGCATTAGATATTCTGGAACTTGAAAAGAGTTTTCCAGCGTGTCCAGAATATCCACCCATCTAGCGGAGTTGAAAGCATTCCTGACGTCGAGTGTCACCAACAGGACGATCCGTCGCTTGGTGCGACTATATGCCTCTGCCTTTTGGACCGCGTTCACCACCTCTGCAATCGCATCAATGGTAGAACGTCCTGCTCTAAAGCCGTACTGCCGAGGAGATAGGTCCCCAGCAGCACGAATCGCGTCAGTGACTCTTCCCTTGATGAGTTTCTCTAGCACTTTCCCAGCCGTGTCTAGCATGCATAACGGGCGGTATGCAGACGGCGATTCGGGATTTCCCTTCCCCTTGCTGATCAGTACGAGCCTCGCCACCTTCCATCGTACCGGGAAAACCCCGTCCCGTAGGCAAGCGTTGAATGTGCTGAGCAGCAAGTCAGGACAATGGTGATAGACCAGCTGCAAAACCTCAGCTGGAACACCATCTGGGCCTGGAGCCTCCCTCGCTTTCAGGGAGAGGATTGCCTCCTCCAGTTCCAGCTGTGTGAAGAGTGGGCACTCGACTGCTGTTTCACCATGGACAGCGTCAACACGGGCGGGATGGGCGGGGAAGAGTCCCCGCACTATCGCGTCCATCTTTTCCGCGTCATGTATACAAGGCTTCCGTAGGGCACCAAGCTTCCCCATGACCAGCTTGTAGCCAAGGCCCCACGGATCCCTATTAACATCGTCCACGAGGTCTTGCCAGCATCGGGCCTTGCTCTTGTTAATAAGCCTGCAAAGATATTTCCTGCCGGACCTGTATGCTGCTAGCCTCGTGTCTGCCTCCTCCCGTGTTCGCGCCCGCTGGGCCTTTCGCCGAAGTTTGTGACACTCGCTTCTTTGTTCGGCGATCTCGTTTGACCACCAGTATACTGGAGGCTTACCGTGTCGGGGTCTCCGACGGGGCATGGAAGACTCGCAAGCAGCTATGATGGTACTCATAGTTGAGTTCACCAAGTCCTTGGCTGTAGGCCCTCCACTCCCTGGCGGAGCTCTCAGCAACGGTGCGCCTGCCGTAAGCGCGTCAGCAAACCTCTCAACGTCCATCCTCCCAGTCCTCCATCCGAGGATTGAAGTTTGGGCATATGCACGCAGAGTGGCACTGTCGTGAATCTCAACCGCTATATACTGGTGATCACTAGCCGAGTAGTCCTCTAGTACTCGCCAGTTGTGTACTCTAGGTACCAGGGACTCCGAAGCGAGTGTCACATCGGGTATGGTTCCTACGCAACCCCAGCGGCGGAAAGTAGGGGTGTTACCAGTATTTAGGACAAAAAGCGCTGTTCTGGCCGCCATGTCCAAGATTTGCTTTCCCCTTGGGTCGGATTGTGGCATACCCCATTCAATGGCTCTAGCGTTGAAGTCTCCCCCGACCAGCATGTGGCCCTCTGTATTCGAGACAGCGTCCTCCAGGGCATCGAGTTTGGTTCGAAAAAATCGCATTGCCTCGTTAGGCATCAGATAAACACGGAAATATGTTATCCCTGAACACCGCACCCACACAAAACCATCCCCGCTTCCATGGCCCTGCACCTGAAGGTGGGCGCTGTCTTGAACCCAGATGGCCGAGGTACTAGATTTGTCAGGGTACCTCGCTTGCGAGTCCTTGTTATGATGTTGCTCGCTCGGCAACAGGAGGTCAGCTTTCTTATCCCTCGCAAACTGCTCAAGTAGGTCCTGGGCGTTTGTGCTTCGGTGCAAATTGACCTGCAGGATACGGATCATTTGAGTATCGATTTGGCTTTAGTTAGGGCCTCCTTGAAAACCCAGCATCTCCCTGTCCCCGGCTCATGTTTGAGGTCACCGGGTGCTAGCTTAGCATCCTTGCAAAGAATACATTTTGCCTCGTTCGTGCACTCCTTCCTTTTGTGCCCCGTTTCACCACATTTGTAGCACAGAGATCTCCTATCGGGTCCCCTACAGCCATACGCGGTGTGTCCGTATTCGAAGCATCTGAAGCAGCGGATAGGGATCGCTCTTCTCCGTATCCTGCAGATCACCCAACCTATCTTAATTTTGCCCTTCGCCAGGATTTGCTGGGCGTCTTTATCAGCTAGTTCGACAATAGCCATGCGTTGCCCCCTTGTGTTTTCACGTGTCAATCTTGCCTTGACTTCACTTAAGCTGGGGAACTCCCTCCTAATGGCATCCTCTACTTCAGCTTTGTCCGTGACGCAGTCAAGGTCCCTGATTTCCAGGGTGGCCATTGGTTCGAGCGAGCAACCGTTGCCGCATCGCTTTGATGGCAGTTTTGGTGTCGTCTGGCTTGACCGCTCCTTTGATTTCACGGAGGACATCTGCGTAGGTTCGG
The DNA here is from genome assembly GCA_963969285.1 of Odontomyia ornata. Taxonomy (NCBI): domain Eukaryota; kingdom Metazoa; phylum Arthropoda; class Insecta; order Diptera; family Stratiomyidae; genus Odontomyia; species Odontomyia ornata. Next base: position 192,794,831 of record OZ017738.1, read on the forward strand.
CCCTTAGTGGGTTTAATAAGCAGTGCCTCTCGCAAGGGTTTGCGCCGCGGTTTGCTTTTTGTTTTCTGCGGTATATCGGGGGGTTCTTTGTTCTTTTCGTGGTTGAGCTCTTTGTCTGTTTTTTCTAGGAGTAGCTTTTTGTCCGCTTTTTTCGCTGCCTCGTTTTGCACCACAGGAAACTCCTCGCCTGGAGTGTCAACTTCGTTTATGGTCTCGTCCTTCCTCCTTTTCTCATGGTTGCCTTCAATTGGGCTACCGGCCATTCTTTTGCTGCTGCTAGGACCCACTGATGCCTCGAGGGAGAGCGTGTCTTATTGTTGCTTTTCGGTTGCAAGCCACCTCCGCCTGTAGTGCGTTATGCGGCCAAAACTCCTCCAGTTCAAGAATACCATTCTTGACACTCTTGCCTATGTTTTTCTGCACTTCGCAGGCAGCCCTCAGTTGTTTGACGATATTCCCCGCTTTCCGAGTAAGCCGCTCCTCTTCGGCGCGGTCAAGGGCGATTGTGTTATTTGGCGCCACCTCTTGGGAGAGGCCTCCGTTTCCTAGCCCTTTTGCTTCTATCGCTTGGGTCGCGTTTGAAGTGGCATCGGCCAACGGCAAAACTTCTCCCTCCCCCAGTCTTACATGGCTTTTGTTGGTGCCGCAGCTTGATCCGGATTGTGTACGTCTTGCACTGGACGCTCCGGGGTGCGCATAGTCCTTCTTCTGCGCCCAAAGGCCACAATGATGCCAGGTTGCACAACGCACTCTGCCTTCTTTCGTTCGTTAGTCCGTCTGTTGTCTGTCTCCGATGATTTAACCTGTGATGTTGACTTTGACCGTGTTTCTGGGGTTTGCTGCCTCCTCCCGCAATCGGTGACTTGTTTTATCGGTGTTCTTGCCAACAGCGGTTTTTGCCTGAAAGGGTTCTCCGTGCTAGCGTCCTGTTTGCTTGTAGTTATATCTGTTACAGAAGCCAAGTTCACCACTTCTATAACATTGCAGTCGCTGGATGACGACGGCCGGGAGCCTGCTCGCTCACTACCCTCTGCCGCCGGTACTGGGGATCCGACCCCCTGCACCGTAATTTGGTTCCCCTTGTGGACCTGCATGATTTGGTTTTCTGTCTGGGTTTCCGTTCCCATAGCATTTTACCTACTGCCAGGATAAATGGATAATTGATGACGCCATATATTTCATCATATCACAGTGAAGATCATTGACACTCAGGTATTTGTCCTGAGACTCTCCCTTCACTGCCGACCATTGACCGCGGCTGCTTATTGGTTATTCGCAGCGAACCTTTCGAGAAAGGTCTTCCCCTATCCGCAGCCCTGGGGACGCGTTTGGTTCCCCGGTCTGAGGGTACTATCGATAAATCGATAACAGTTGGATGAATATCACCTGCAGATGGTCGAGGTCCATGACGATCCTGAAGCGTATGGTTTCAACGTGCAACAGTATATTCATTTAGAAGAGCTTACCCAAGATTGGGCCATGCGTCTGGAATCGAAAATGGATGAACTTAGCACCACACCTGCCTCGGCGGTTCTGCCTGTGACTCCTCTTACTATGCATCTGCCAAAAATAAATCTCCCCTCTTTCGATGCTACCTATTTACATTGGCAACAATTCCACGACTTGTTCCTGCAAATGGTGCATAGCCGACAGATGTCCAAGTGCCTGAAGCTATGGTATCTCAAGGCTGGTCTCATCGGAGAAGCGAAGCTTTTGATTCGAAATTTTAGATTTTCTAATGACAGCTACAAGGCGGCTTGGACACCCTTGAAGCAAACGTACGACAACTGGTGATTATTGGAAGTGACGCCCATCAACAAATTAATGAGTCAGCTATATCATGGCAATGAATGCCCATCAGTGGCAGCAATATAGGCTCTACATGGCACCACACAAGAGTGCCTCAGAGGCCTGGAGAACCTGCAAGTGTCCACAAGGGACTGGGATCCGTTGCTGCTACATGTGCTAATCCAAAAATTGGATCCAGTGACTCACGCATCATACGAACAACCTTTATCCTACCCGCGTGTGCTACCACTCTTGAAGAGTTTGTTGGGCTTCTTGGAAACGCGTTTCCATGCTCTCGAGACACTCAGCCATAAAACAAAGGAACCGGAGATCAATCGTTGGAAAGTCATCAAGTCAATAGCTTCTCGGTGCTTAATGTGTAAGCAGGATCGCCCGCTTTACTACTGCCTGGATTTCCTCAGGATTACTGCTGCAAAGAGACTAAGTTTCGTGTGCACTAAGAAGTTGTGCGTAAATTCTTTTCAAGAAGGACATCAGGCTTTCAGCTGCGCGGCCAGAAGTTGCAAGCAGTGTTCCAAAAATCACAACACCCTGCTGCATCCGCCTGGAGACAACAAGCTCAAACAGACCAAGATGATATCTATGAGCACGACAACGTCGAAACAAGATTCGAAACTGCAAACGAATGCAGAGTTGCCATCGCTCACGTTAACGACTCTGATGGGACCGCGTCCCCAAGGACAGGTACTTCTGGGTACAGCTGACATCAAGCTGGTCACCAACAATGGGAAGACAACGGATTGTCAAGCTGTGCTGGATCCGGGCTCACAAATAAACGTAATCACCAAAATAATAAAAATAAAATAAAATAAAAAAATGGGTTTATCATAGTCACCTCATCTTGCCCTCATTAAACGGGTTGGCCCTAGTACTGAGAAGGCATACCATAAGGTGAACCTCAGCCTAATATCCAGATTATCAGGATATACCACGCAGTTGGAAGCCTACTTCATGGACAAAATTATATCACCGCAACCATTTCAGAGCTTGAACACATCGGGATGGAACATTCCCAAAACCATAAGGCTGGCAGATCTGGACTTCCACCGAACAGAGCGCATCGACATGTTATTGAGTGCTGAATATTTCTATAAAGTCCTAGCTATTGGACAAATAAAGTTGGGCCCACAGTTCCCAGTGTTGTAGCCGGAAGAGTGATCACACCCCAAGTGTCTTCCGTCACATGCGGCATCATGGCAGAAGATAACCATCTTAATCAACTCATCAAGCGATTTTGGGAGGTCAAGGAAGTACAGGAGCTGCAGCACAAGCTTACATTAACTGAAAAGGCTTGTGAAGCACATTTCTATCAGACAATGACAAGACGTCCCGATGGCCGTTTCTTGGTTAAACTCCCATTCAGCAAGGATCCTGAGACGTTAGGTGATTTCCAAGCTGTGGCCACTCACAGATTCATTGCCTTGGAGGGTCGACTGGAGAGGAACCCTGATCTTAGACGTCCATACAAGAACTTCATGGAGGAATATATTCGGCTTGGGCATATGGAGGAGGTGAGGTCACAGCAGCGAGAGGAATTACGATAATTCCTTCCACATAATTGTGTCCTGAAGCCCGACAGCGGTACAACCAAGTTGCGGGCGGTTTTCGCTGCGTCCAGTAAGACGACCACAAATGCCCTTCATACAGAGCCTACTATCCAGGATGACCTTTTTTCGATTCTCCTGCGTTTCAGAGTGCCTTGCTTCGTATTCACCGCCGACATCGAAAAGATTTATCAGCCGTCGGTACCATTGCTTAATTTGGAGAAATAGTTCAACACAACCAGTGCAATACTATCAGTTGAAAACAGTAACCTACGGTACAAGGTGAGCCCCGTATCTAGCTACAAAATGCCTACAGGTTCTAGCACAGGAGAACCGGCAGAAAAGTCCCCTGGGCAGCAGTGCGTTGGAGAAGGATTGCTATATTGACAACGTCATGGCCGGGGCAGGCAGTTTGGAGGAGGCGCTTTGCAAATAGGTGGAGCTATGTATCATGATCTCGAACGCAGGTATGCATTTGCGCAAATGGTGTGCGGTTATTCTCTCTTGTTGAAGCAGATTAAACCTGAGGACCAACAGGTGCAGCTGGACTGCAGTAGTTTACACGAGGAGTTTATTAAGACATTAGGACTCATCTTGCGTCCAAAGACTGACGAGTTCCGAATCCAAATCAACCTGGATCCAACCGAGGCGAAGTTCTCCGAGAGAACGATGGCATCTGATATAATTAGAATGTTCGATCCATTGGGCATTCTGGCTCCTGTGATAGTGGCAGCCAAGCTATTCCTGCAGGAATTGTGATGGTTGGAATTGGACAGTGATGTAGCATTACCAGTGGGGATCCATATCCAGTGGTCCAATTTCCAAAATGGTCTGCCATCATTGCAGCAGACAGATCAGCACAGGCGAGATACCCGTGCAAGTACTATTGCAGTGATATACATGCGGTCAACACTGAGGAGTCGTCATCAGATTGCTGTGCGCCAAGTCAAGAGTATACCCGATCAAAACATTTACTGCTCCCTACCTGGAGTTGTGTGCAGCAAAACTAGGCGCTGAACTCACAAGACGAGTTAAGACAGCGCTCAATTTGCAGGAGTTTTTTCCGGTGTTCTGGGCCGATGCCGAAATTTTGTCGGCGTGGATGCACTCTACTGCGTCATCGTACAATACCTTTGTGGCGAACAGGATTTTGGCCATACAAACGCTCTCAAGGCCAGACCAATGGTGACACATAGCCTCTGAAGATAACCCAGCTGACATCCTGCCACGTGGGATAGCGTGGAATTAAGCCGCTGTAGTATGCGGTGGCAACGACCATCATTTTGACCCAGGGCAGAATCAGTTTGGCCTTTCAAGTATCGGAGTGGGGGCCCTTGCCACTTGGAGACGAAACGGACCAAGACCGCGATAGTAGCGGCAGAGGCTCCTGAAACACACTTTATTCAGCGAATCCAACACGGCAACTCCTTTAAGAGGCTGCAGCGCATAGTGGCCTTCATGATGTGGTTTATCTGTGGTGTCACTGACAAATCAAGCGCCCAGGAGTGATGAGCCCTGGAGATCATCGTGAGGTATGTACAATCACTAACTTTTAACTGCGAAATTTTCGACATCAGGTCGGGGAGACAAGTCTCCAAGCACAGTCCATTGGTAGGACTGGTGCCATTCCTGGATGCAGAGGGCATAGTCCATGTTGTTGAGAGGCTGCCAAAATCACGTTGAATGCCAAACATTCCGTTGTACTACCATTCAAACATCCGTTCACCAGACTGCTGATGATGGACATCCATCGCGACCACTGCCATCTAGGCGCGCAATCACTGCTCACTACCACTAGACAGCGGTTCTGGCCGATTCAAGGAAAACAACTCGCGAGATCGATCGTTCAACGGTGCGTGTGGTGCACCCGAGTCAAGCCTAAGCTGTTTTCACAAGTCGTGGGAAACCTGCCGAGCGCACGTATTCAGCCGGCCCGTCCTTTAGCGTGGATTTCTGTGGGCCTACGATGATCCATTACCGAGGTAGAGGTTCCCGACCGCAAAAGGGGTAGCTAGCCATATTTTGGTGGTTCACTACAAAGGCCGTTCATCTGGAGCTAGTCAGCGATCGAAGCATAGAGGCATTCCTCTGTGCTCTCAAACGTTTCATTGGATGACGAGGACACTGCCGAAACCTATTTTGCGACAACGCCACCAACTTTATAAGAGCTCACAATCAGCTATCAGAATTGTCATTCTTATTATATTCCAATGAAGCGCGTCAAGAAGCAATAACAGCATGCTCCAGCCGGGGAATCGATTTCCGTTTCACCCCTCCTCGCGCGCCTCATTTTGGTGGCTTGTGGGAGGCGGCGGTCAAATCAGCCAAAAAGTTGATCCGTCGAGGCGTTTCGTTGGCGGCTCTCCCCTACGAGGAGCTGCATACCTTGGTGGTTGAGGTGGAAGCTATCTCAAATTCTAGACCACTCGCTCTGATGTCAAACGATCCCAATGAATTGGCAGCCTCAACTCCAGCACACTTTCTCATCGGAGAACCCCTCACAGCTATGTTGGATGGTCACGCAAAGCCAGTCACCGGAGGTCTGCATGCCCGATGAAAGCCAATCAATCACCTTAAACACAAATTCTGGAGATGACGGTTGCACGAGCACTTGGCACAGTTGCAGCATCGTGTCAAGTGGAGACAATCACACCCCAATACGGTACCGGGAACAGTGGTCATCATAAGCGAAGATGACACCCCATCGATGAATTGGCCACTGGGGCGAATCATCAAAACGTACGAAGGCGCCGATGGTTTTGTACGCGTCGCGGATGTCAAAACTACCTACGGAACCTTGAAAAGGCCAATACATAGAACCTTATAAAGGCCAACACTGGCTCCGTTACCAGTACTCGACGACGCACAGTCTAATGAAGAACCATCTCAAGCAACTTCCCCCCACTTGATGAAAGAAGGGTTCCAGATTATCGGTGACGACATCCCAAGGACAAGGCAGCAATCGATACAAACCAGCAAGTCAACTGTGGTGCTCCTCTTGATGTAGCTGCTAGCTCCCATAGCGCACGCCTTTCCAACACAAGGGTCAAGAACCAGACCCCATATAGGTCTGTATTTTCAACCATTAGGTCGAGCCTTATCTTCCAACGAGTGGAAGTTGCTCATTTATTACGATTTGGGACCGTATTGGAGGGAATCGGCTGTTCTACAGAATAGGATGAACCTCTTATAGCAGGTGTACGAAAGTAGAACCATGCAGACCAACTGCCTACATTATAGATCATTTCCGGCACTTTGAAAGGCAATTCTCGGGCATCAAATAAATCTTGAGAATCAGGTTCAAGAGAGGTGCTATCAATATCGTGGGTGGCCTTGCAAGATTATTGTTTGGCATTCTTGATGACGACTATGCCAATCAAATGGCCCCAACCATCAAAACCATGCAAGGAACACAAGACAAGCTGCACTCACTGCTAATTAACCAAACTTCCACCATCGACTCAACACTGGACATCCTTGGGAAAACCGAACAAATTTCCCAAAAACGTTTCACAGGAATAGAGCTGAATTTAACCAGACTGACCAATGCCATCAAAGCTCCTCATCTTGAGGGAAGCCAAGCCCCGATGCTCGATTGGATCACCACACTCTCCTTGCACATGACACTCATCACCACCAACTTGCAGGGAATGCAATCGTCCGTCACCAGCTAAGTCACGGAAACTCAACACGGGCAGTTCAATTCCTTGTTATTACCACAGCAACAATTGAGCACAGAGGTGGCAAAGATCAGAGAGCATCTACCCGAGAACCAGCGGCTAGTTATACACCAAGAGAATGTCCTACAACTCTTTCAAATAACTATTACCGTTTTACCAAGGGGTGCTCCGGTCAGGCTCCGTCGGCCCCGCATAGCTACGTCGGAGATGGCGCAGGTTCCGCCAAACAAGGTTACGGCTCCCCGGAGAACAAAGAATAAAATTCCACCTATCTCAGGTCCTATTCTAACAATTCTTAATCCCTTACAACACCCGGAAAAAAGAAAACATGGGAAAGCCAGAAAATAACTTTAATCGCGAGGTAACCACGCCGAGTGCTTGGCAACCTCGCGACTCCAACACGACGCCAGTAATTTTCCTTCTTGAGGAACAAAGATATCTTCCCGCTCATGAGCACACACACACAATTCGCAATTCGGGGAAAATAAATTAGAAAAAGTAAAAGAAACAACCGAAATAAATTCACTACTATTATTCTTTAACGTTCAAATTTCGCAAGAAAATATAATAAAATTTTAACAAGAAAATCTAATGAAATTTGCAAGAAAATATAACTTTAGAATTGCACCAGAAAATATATCTATTATAAAAAGAAAAACGGTTGTCCAACATTTACGACGGTTATTTTGCTACCACTGATGTGAGGATCCCCAAAAAGTTGGTTTTTGCTGTTTACTTGATGATATTTCCAAATCTCCACTGCCAATCTCGTTGATTTTCTTGGTAGATCTACACTGTCAATTTCCTTGATTGAATCATCAGATCTCCACTGCCAATCTCCCTGATATCTCTTCTCCACTAGCTCCGTGTATCGACTCGCAGCTCTTCACCAGATGATTCTTTTGCCAACAAGAAGAACTGGACACCCTTCCAGCCCCCTTTTATTAGCTTCTCGGCCAATGGCTCATTCGGTCGAAGACCTTAAAATTTCCACTACGTGCGGTCGGCTAGGTAGTTTCCCACCACTAGAACCGGCGCTTTTGGGTGTTCATGAAATTTCACTCCTACTAAACGAGTTTGGAGAAATGTCAGTAAGACAATTTATTGACAGTTGGGGTTTGTTGATGTTGCCGCTGCAGAACAATTTTAGCGGCGGCATTTGACATGGGTTTCATTTTGGAGTTGCTGGCTGGACTAGGAGTGGAGGATGCTGCATTTGGCCACAGTTGCCCATAGATCTCTGGAGCTAAACTAGATACAAAACATTCATAGAAATCTTTGTGAGAAAGTATTTCCAATTCTTCAGGAGTTAGTTCTGCTTCTTTTGTGGACTTCGCTTCGTCTTTATTTATGCAAATGATGCGGTGAGCATCCACGAATGTCTCCGTCAATAATCCAGCGAGTCTTTGTCTGAATCCGATTCTCGCCAAAGGCAAAAATCCTCCTGATATACAGCAATGATCACCAGGCTGAGCTTGTTGAGTGACTTCTGCACGGCACATAACTCAGAGTGAACGGGGAATATGTCCAACTGGTACTTGATCGCTGTGTGCCTGTATGTTTAACTCCTAGAATTTCACGAGTTTATATCCTCTACTTTGTAGATAAAGTCTTCCACCAGCTTTATTGATTCGGCAGTCATCTGAAGGACACTCTTGAATAGGCATAAAGCTCATTGCACTCACAGGTTGATAAGTTTCAGTGCCACAACAATCACATGTATATGTTGCTACCACCATCATAGGCTTCACTTCAGTGGAGCGGGTTACGATGCCTCGTATTGCAACAAATTTGCCAATATGTTGAGCTTTGATATCATGAATTGCATAAGCCTGTTCGATTGATAGTGGCTTGAATACAATCTCAAATCAATTCCGGGGGGGAAACGATTCCGTCCGTCCTGCTGTTCCATTTAGTTGCGAGTGCGTGACTCCATCATGAGACGATGTTCAATGTAAACATCTCGTTCCTTATATGTTGGAAGTTATTCAAATAGAATAGCAGAGAAAATAGAAACATAACGCTTTGTGTTACCAACAATAAATTTGACTAAACAATAACAATTTGCCCCTGCTCCCTATGAGCTAATTTCACCAATTGATGAGCATATTTGAATGTTTTCTTATCATCTTCATTTGTTGTGCAGAATTCGGCCATGAACACGCGGATGGATTTATTGTCTTGGGCGTAAAGATGAATGAATGATAGTGTGGGTTTGTAAAACTGTCTACATGCAAATCAAGTTAAACGTTTCTGAGTCTGTTTACTATTCAATTGCCGAGTCTATTTGCTGTTTTATGGTTTCTTTTCTATTACTTATTATTGTCTGCTTTCCTCGTAGTTTATGCTGATATTATGTGGTCGACGTTTATTATTTGGCTTGTGATGAAATTGTTGTGGTTGTAGTTTGATGATGTGAAGATGATTGGGTTTGGGGTCGTGCATGTTGTTGAACTTGATGAATTTGTTGAATTAACCTAGTACCAATTCATAATACCAAAGACATTTTTGGTGTACGCTACTTTACGCTTTCTGCTCGTGGGGTTCGCGTTTATTCGCGGCTGATTGCGTAAAGTTGTGCCAAGATTCCTTCGTGGTCGACGTGAATTTAACCTACATGGCGTTACCCCGTAACATTCTCCCCCTACTTGAAGTGTGCTTCTCCAAAATACACTACGTCCTCCTCTAACTAAAAATTCCGACTACGAGTAATTTTAATCGTAACCTCTCAGATAACATTGCCTTTACACGTATTTTAAGTCCACAACCTATCCGCAGCAATAATATATGAGATTTTGGAGTATTGTTGGCGCTAATTCTGCGTATCTTTCTGATTTTGAATAGGAAAAACTTGCAAACCTAAGAATAACGCAGGTAAATTAGGAAAGTGAAGAAAGCATATGCATTTAACATTTATGTATATAGTTCCTTCTATCTCCTCTTCTGCATTTCCGAACAACAATCCTATCCTATCTTAAAAAAATAATCCCTCATAAACTGAAGCCTGTTCTTCACACCGAATTCTACTATCCTAACGATACCAAAAGATGCCTCTATTAGTTCCTGACCGTGCCGCCCAAATGAAATCCTAAGCACTAATTTGAATTTGGAAACGACTTGACCACTAATTTCCCTCGCTACGCTTTTTTTGCTATCTCCTGTCTTTAAAAAATAATCCCTCATAAACTGAAGCCTGTTCTTAACACCGAATTCTTCTATCCTAACGATACCAAAAGATGCCTCTATTATTTCCTGACCGTGCCGCCCAAATGAAATCCTAAGCACTAATTTGAATTTGGAAACAATTTGACCACTAATTTCTCTAGCTACGCTTTTTTTGCTGGAACAACAAAGTCCCTACGTCAGGGGGAGAAAAAAAACTTCAAAACAAAGGAAAAAAAGGGATTAAGAACCATTAAGGAGGAAATGCGCACCTAATGAAGCAGAAAGAATGAACAAGCGAATTGAACAAGGTACACGAACTGAAGAAAAGGAAGTAAAAAAGAAGGAAAAAAAAACAAGAAGGGAAGGAAGAATGCCAGCAACATGAAGTAGAAACCTTACGCACGGTGCTCACGCGATCATTCCATCGACTCCGCGTATGAGGAGAGACAAAACCAAAAAAAAACAAAAAAAGTAACGATTTCCATTTTGTTCACATAATTAGTTGTCGTGACGTCCTCTTTGATTTTTATACAACCTTCGTCTCTCGTACGGTATTATTCACTATTAGTGACAACTGTCAACTTAAATCCAACTACCCAAATCAACTTCTTAAATCTATGGCCTTAGCTTTAAACGTTAATCTTTAACTCCTCCCACAAGCTTGAATGCATACTACCACCACCACTTAAATTTAATTCGTCTTATCTTTTAGTGACTGCCACCATTCAAAGCTACCCTTCACCATTCCTTATTGCTAGAAAAACATGCAACCTAGCAACTAACTTCATCGCTTACTTTCATACAAGGGAAGTTATTATCCGATCTATTTTTGTACACTCTCCACTGAAGGCGGGTCTCCTTCTTGTACCTCCTTAGGACTGGTAGGACTTCAAGTCTTTCACGCGCCAGGCACCTGCATCTTTGCCCTTGGCATCTTTGAGCCGGTAAGTACAGCCAAACATTTTCTCCTCTACCCAGAACGGTCCTAAGTATTCCGGGGCCAGCTTCGCGGAGTAAAATTTCGATGCATCTGACACCGGGAAGTTCCTCTTCCAAACACAGTCTCCCCGATCTTAGCTTATATCTCGCTTGCGTAGATTATACCGAGCTGTGTTTTGTTTTGAGGCCTCTAGCATCCGCTTCCGAATCTCTGCTCAGAATTGTTCTATCTTGTCCGCCCTGACATCGGGTTCTGCAACCCCTTGGTTATCCTGGGGAGGCTCCGACCTCCCATGATAGATATTCATCGCCCTCCCAAAGTTATAGAAATAGAGCGAAACTTTCATTACCTCATGACGATAGGTCAGTGACGCGCAAGCTATTTTAGCTAGATTTTGGGTTTGACTTTTCACTGTGTATGAGCGCAACATACGTCTGATCTCCTGATTCACGCGCTCCGCCGGGTTCGCTTGGGGGTGATAGAGTGCCGTGAATTTAATTTGAGTCCTGTAGTTTTCCACCAACCCTCGCAGCTCCTTGCTGCAAAATTGCACCCCGTTGTCGCATACTAGCCATCGGGGGGCTCCAAAAATAAGAAACAATCCCTCCTTCAATGAGCGACATATATACGTTGCGGATGCCTTCCTGAGTGGAAACAGTAAGGGAAATTTACTCACGTAGTCCACTTTTGTTATTTTATACATGTGCCCCCGTTTCGATCGCAGTAATGGTCCAACCAAGTCCACACAGACCATTTCCCATGGTTTTATGGCCTCTTCCGTTCGAGAAATCATTAGCCCTGCATTCGGCCGCCTCTCCACTTTCACTACATTTGTGGACATAATTTCGGACATCAGCCGCTAGTTTGGGCCAATAATACAAGCGAACCAACCGGTCGATTGTTCGGTCAATACCCATGTGGCTCACCGTTGGGTCGTCATGGCAGCGTCCTAAAGCCTTTTTACGCTCTAGCTTGAATAACACCCATTTCCACGCGCTAGTTCCCTCTAGGTAAGAATACCATCCTGTTACTTGTTATCACAAATGAGCATTTTTAACCTGCCAGCTTGGAAACTTATCTGCATCCTTTTCTACTCGTGTTTTCATTTTTCCTAGCCATTTGTCCTCCTGACTTTCAATGGCATTTATATCCGGAACAGCCCTCGAAAGCGCATCAGGGACAAAATGGTTTTTACCGTCTCGATACACTACATCGAAATCAAATTATGGTAGCCTTACGGCCTTCGAACTAGCTGACCAGTAGGGTCTTTCAGATTGTTGAGCCAGACTAAGTGTGCGGTCAAGGAATATTGACTACATTAGCGACTACACTGAGCCCATTATCGTCCACAACATAGCTCAAATATTTAAGTTGAGCACGGTAAAAAAAACACTTTTCTCTGAATAACTTTAGACCTGCCTCTCGAAGACACCGAAGTATCTCTTACAAAATTTCTATATACCTTTCAAAAGTCGGTGTAACGATGATAATGTCATCAAGATATGTAAAGACAAAGGGTTCTAACTTGGGCCCTATGACACGATCAATTAGCCTCTGCAAGGTAGCCGTGGCATCAGACAGACCAAAAGACATCCTTTTAAATTGAAAGAGGCCTCTCCCGGGAATAGTTAAGGCCGTATACTATCTAGAACCTGCTGCCACCGGTACCAGCCAGTAGGCTGACTTGATATCTAACGTTGAGAGGTATTTCACGTCCCGTAGCTTGTCTAAAGTTGCCCAAACGTATGGAAGAGGGTACGCATACTTCTCGGTCACTTAGTTGACTTTGCGGAAGTCCACGCAAAACCTATAGGTACTGTCTTTCTTTTTTACTAGGGGAATCGATGATGACCAGGCATTGGATGATGGCTCCACAACTCCTAATTGTAACATGTCATCCAACTCAGAGTTGATATATTTTTGGAGTCCTGGAGAGACAGGGTAATACCTCTGCTTAATGGGCACTGAATCGGTCTTAATGACGTGCTCCACTAGCAAAGTACACCCCAAACGATCACCCATTTCTTCAAATTCGTGCTCGAACATGCTGCCTAGTTGTTTTTCCTCTAATTCCATCAGAACAGACCTGCTGTGCAGATGCGTTGGAGTTGAGTGAACGGTTTCACACTCAAAATCCCAGCGATCCTCTTTTAAGTTAAGCGTAATCCCAAATAGATGGAGAAAGTCGACACCCAAAATAAATTCGTGCTTTAACGATGGCACGATCAGTATCTCCAACCATCTCGTCCTATCTTTTACTGTAATAGGCAGCCAAGCCTTTCGTGCCACCTCACACTGTCCATCATCTGCAAGCCTTACCATTTGGAAGTCTGCTGATCCCAATTTCCCTCCAATGGACTTCAACTTATCCGAACCTTCTTTCCCGCTATTGTGTTGGATGATCCCGAGTCAACCAGCCCTACAAACTGTTTTCCTAAAATATTTATATTTAGATGAGGTCATAATGTCCTTTGCTTTGATTGCAAATAAATAATCCAGAGGCTTGTGTGCGACTGTCTCTGGATGAGACGGAGTGGTACCCAATTCGTCGCCTACCGGGTACCTTGCTCGGTTTCCGATGCTTTAAGAGATGGCTGGCCCACTGGTCTGAAACTATTCCCATCAGGAGAACAGGTTGGGCATCTAAACGGGCAAAGTGATTTGCACTCCCGTAGGTCCAGCACTTCCTCCCCCCTACGCAGGCCAGATTTGGTTCCAAAAGACGTGTTGTTCTTCCACTAGGCGGTGGGACAAAGAAGTCAACAGTAGCCTTAGTTGCCTCTAATTTGCGTTCAAGGGACACCAGTTCTGAAACAGAAGCAATGCTTACCAACGCAAGCTGGCCCTGGTAAAATGGGGTTATATTACGTCGGAGGATCCTAAGCTTTTCTTCCCCCGAGTACTCAACCGTTAACCTTCAAAACAGCCCATTCACTACCGGCACATATACGCCAATGGTCTCGTCTTTACCCTGCATACGATGGCGTATCTCGTCCCATAACAAATCATTATAGTTTGCCGGTAAAAATTCATCCCTGAGCTCCTGATACAGCTCTCTCCAGCTTGCCACATGCTCCCGCACACATCGGTACCAAACTGGGGCTCTGCCCTCGAATAATTCCGCGGCCATAAGGAAAAGTTGATCTTCTACCAAACCAGGACTGTCAATAGAAAACTTCAATCCCCATTCAGACAAGCCCGGTGGTTTCATACTTACCGAGTTTTGGCTGGTCCGAGGAGTTGAGAAATCAGGCATCTGATTACGTTCCGTTGCCACCGGGGTGCTCGGGGGCTTCTCATTCAGGCGAACAGCTCTTATTCCTTCTGCCTCCTTCATGTGTTCCACTGCAGCATCTGTTTTGCCACTTCGTGTTGCTGCAACTTCCACGGCTTTTTCTTCCATTTCATCCCCCTCTCCCTCTGCTTTCCTAATAAGTCCATCATAAGGGACATGAGCTCCCCTCTTTGTATGACTCTAATTCTTACTCTCCTAATGGAATGTTATTGATTCTGCCTAAGCCAAATTCGATCCTTGACTTTATCTTTATAAAATCATTACTCTCTCTATTTCTCTCGAACTTCTCTGCAAGCACCCAAATTTCCCTTGTTTTTTCTTTTACTGCCTCAATATCTTCCTCTGCCGTAAAAGCGTAGCTCCTGGCCCAAACCATGCTAGTGTTTAACGTTACCTTTGCTCGTCAGGCTGCACGAAGAGCCTTGCGCATTTCATCCACTGTTCCCTCTTTCTGCCCGCGAATTGCCAGCTCATAAATTAATTCGTCCCTAGAGAGTCTGTCCTCTAACATCTTCGACGTGTTCCCCATTGTCCAAAGAAATATATGATTCCTGATTTATAATTTATTTGTAATATTCATATAAGAATTACTATAAGTTTAGTGTATATAATATCCAAAACAAAATTCTTTATTATTAAACTATTTCCTAATTACAAATTTTTATTTGTATTTGGATCCCGGAAAAATTTTACAATGCACATAGCATAGAAAATTTGGCACATTCACTCTTAAACAGACTTTCATTCACTCTTCCGGAAACGCTGTTCCCAATTATCGGTATCGACAACCCTAGAAAATATCGCTTGTCTGCCCCACTATGACCTTTAGAATCACACGGCTTTCAGAATCTCCAAAAAAATCCAGCCTACAATCCCACACTATCTGGATAACACCCACATCTGCAAGTGCACATCCAATCTACAAAATCACATTCACCCGCCTCTTCATCAACTCAACAATCACCCATCAACTCACACTTGGCACTTAAACCACACACTACGAACATATTCCACACACCCGCTAATATAAATTTCTCAGAAATTTTCAATAAATTTCACACACCTGCAAATTCATACTTTCTCACTAATTCCATTGAATTTCACTCAACCGCAAATTCAAACTTTCTCACTAATTTCACGAAATTTCACACTATTCACTTGCTTTTGTGCAAATAACGCTTTCACTAACAATTCGTACATATGCACCGCTTTATCACTTGTTCAAATTCACTTTGGTCACTTTCACTAACTTTAACTCACTTTCACTTCAACACGTTGGGTGCCAAAAATTACCGTTTTACCAAGGGGTGCTCCTGTCAGGCTCTGTTCGGCCCCGGATAGCTCCGTCGGAGACTGCGCAGGCACCACTCGTATGCCCTTGGAGCCCGATTGGAGCCGCCGAACGAGGTTACGGCTCCCCGGAGAACAAAGAATAAAATGCCACCTATCTCAGGTCTCAGGTACCTGGAAAAAAGAAAACGTTGGCAAGGCCAGGAAATAACTTTAATCGTGGGCTGACCACGACGGGTGCTTGGCAACCTCGCGACTTAAAACAACGCCAGTAAATTTCCTTCTTGGGGAACATGGATATCTTCGCACTCACGAGCACACACATAATTCACAAGTCGAGGAAAATAAATTAGAAAAAGTAAATATAATAAAAAAAGTAAAAAGTGAATATAATTTCACAAGAAAGTCTAATAAAATTTGCAAGAATATATAACTTTAGAACTGCACCAGAAAATATATCTATTATAAAAAGAAAAACGGTTGGCCAACACTTACGCCGGCTATTTCGCTGCCACTAATGTGGAGATCCCCAAATAGTTGGTTTTTGCTGTTTATTTGATGATATTTCCAAATCTCCACTGCCAATCTCATTGATTTTCTTAGTAGATCTACACTGCCAATTTCCTTGATTGAATCATCAGATCTCCACTGCCAATCTCCCTGATATCTCTTCTCCACTAGCTCCGTGTGTCGACTCGCAACTCTTCACCAGATGATTCTTTTGCCAACAAGAAGAACGGGACACCCTTCCAGCCCCCTTTTATTAGCTTCTCGGCCAATGGCTCATTCGGTCGAAGACTTTAAAATTTCCACTACGTGCGGTCGGCTAGGTAGTTTCCCACCACTAGAACCGGCGCTTTTGGGTGTTCATGGAATCTCACTCCTACTAAACGAGTTTAGAGAAATGTCAGTAAGACAATTTATTGACAGTTGGGGTTTGATGATGTTGTCGCTGAAGAAAAATTTTAGCGGCGGCATTTGACATGGGTTTCATTTTGGAGTTGCTGGCTGGACTAGGAGTGGAGGATGCTGCATTTGGCCACAGTTGCCCATAGATCTCTGGAGCTAAACTAGATACAAAACATTCATAGAAATCTTTGTGAGAAAGTATTACCAATTCTTCAGGAGTTAGTTCTGCTTCTTTTGTGGACTTCGCTTCGTCTTTATTTATGCAAATGATGCGGTGAGCATCCACGAATGTCTCCGTCAATAATCCAGCGAGTCTTTGTCTGAATCCGATTCTCGCCACAGGCAAAAATCCTCCTGATATACAGCAATGATCACCAGGCTGAGCTTGTTGAGTGACTTCTGCACGGCATATGATTGAGA
The DNA here is from genome assembly GCA_963969285.1 of Odontomyia ornata. Taxonomy (NCBI): domain Eukaryota; kingdom Metazoa; phylum Arthropoda; class Insecta; order Diptera; family Stratiomyidae; genus Odontomyia; species Odontomyia ornata. The sequence goes on from OZ017738.1 coordinate 192,811,883, forward strand.
GTGAACGGGGAATATGTCCAACGGGTACTCCTTGTACCTTTAACTCCTGGAAAAATAATGCTTTGTGTTTCCAACAAAAGCTTTGACTAAACCTTCATTGATCTCGTTCACATCGTCCACCAATTGATGAGCATATTTGTATGTTTTTTTTATCATCTTCATTTGTTGTGCAGAATTCGGCCATGAACGCGCGGATGGATTCATTGTCTTGGGCGTAAAGATGAATGAATGATTGTGTGGGTTTGTAAAACGGTCTACATGGAAATCAAGTTAAACGTTTCCGAGTCTGTTTATTATTCAATGGTCGAGTCTATTTGCTGTTGTAAGGTTTCTTTTCTATTACTTATTAGTGTGTGCTTTTTTTCGTAGTTTATGCTGATATTATGTGGTCGAAGTTTATTATTTGGCGGTTGAGCGAAAATTAATCAAAAATTTGATTCGCTATCAAAAAACGATTTTATCTTAATCTTTGAAATTGTTGTGGTTGCAGTTTGATGATGTGGAGGTGATTGGGTTGGGTGTCGTGCATGTTATTGAACTTGATGAATTTGTTGAGTTAACGTAGTACCAATTCATAATACCAAAGACATTTTTGGTGTACGCTACTTTACGCTTTCTGCTCGTGGGGTTCACGTTTATTCGTGGTTGGTTGCGTAAAGTTGTACCAAGATTCCTTCGTGGTCGACGCGAATGTGACCTATATGGCATTATCCCGTAACATAACGACAAGCAGTGGCAAAGCGAACATCGATTTCGTCATGTTTGAACTGAACATTCCACTGGTAGCATCAACGACCTTCGAGCTCTATAAATTCTCGCGATCCCTAGGGTAAAGTCCAACAATAACCTCTCCCAAGGAGGTATAATTGTGGCCCAGCTATACGAAGAAAAAAGACTACTCCGAAAAGCGGGAGATGTTCTGAAAAGAAGACAAGCTGCATGCGACTCCCCGAAAATCAGTAAAGCAGCAAAGGAAGGGCTCTTTGAACTAGAGTTGCTCCTAGATTGCATAGGGCACTATCGGAGGAGCTGGTTAAGAGCCAAAGACAAAGAGAAGGCTAAAGAGGCGCTTGGGGCGAAATCTAAAGGCGACACGCAGATAGCTCCACCATTAAATGTCAATAAAAGAATGGCGTCTAGCCCAATCAAAGGAGATCGGGATAAAAGAAGGAATGAAGAGGCACTTGAAGGGCGTGGAGCACAAGATCAGGGGTTCCAGACAGTGCTTACAACAGGAGCGAAGAAAGCCGCAAAGAAACTCCATCAAAAAAAGCCAGAAAGTAAAGTTCGTACGGACGCCCAATTACAAAAAGGACCTGATGCAAAGCAAGAGAGGCAGAAGCCCCGACGAAGACCCCGGCAGCAGGCACTGCTTGTAAAGCCCCAAGATGGCCGATCCTACGCGGAGGTACTGCGGGACATCAGGGGAAACGCAAGGCCCGAAGACACCAATACTACCATTAAAGTAGTACGACCAACGCGGTCGGGCCACATACTGGTCGAATTTGGAGCAAAGGCCGGCAATAAAGATGCATTCTGTGATGCAGGAAAGAAAGTCCTCGGCAAAAGCGCAACTATAGCCCCGCTCGAGCCGATGGCAACGATCGAAATACGAGACATAGACTGCGTGATGGATCTGGCCGAGGTAGAAGAGGCCATCAAAAGGGAGTTCCCTAGCGTGGGAAGGATCAAAGCGAGACTGACACCAGAAAACAACAGGGGACAACGCATGGCCATAGTTGACTTGACCGAAAAGGACGCCGAACAATTCCTGAACAAGGGCAAATTACGAATTGGGTGGGTTATCTGTAGGATACGGCGAAGAGCAACGCCTCTTCAATGTTTCAAACGCCTTGGTTATGGTCACACCACACAAGTATGCAAAGGACCCGATAGGAGTTCCCTGTGTTACAAATGCGGTGAAATGGAACATAAAAGAAAAGAGTGTACGGAGGAGGTACACTGTATTCTTTGCATGAATACTGATCCAAAACCTGGATCAGGAAAATGCCAGGTGTTCCAGGAAGCCCTAGCCAAGGCAAAATCAGAGCTCCGATGACCCGCATCCTGCAGCTGAACCTACACCGGAGGGAGTACCACAAGCTTCGGCGTGAGGCTCAACGGGCGCGGAACCGTGACGAGGCATGCAACCAGGAGGCAGCATATAAGTCGGCCAGGAAATGCCTTCGCAAACTGATCAACAGTAGCAAGGCTCGCTGCTGGCAAGACCTAGTGGACAATGTGAACAAGGATCCGTGGGGCCTCGGCTACAAGCTGGTCATGGGGAAACTTGGTGCAGTACGGAAGCCTTGTATACATGACGCGGAAAAAGATGGACGCGATAGTGCGGGGACTCTTCCCCGCCCATCCCGTCCGTGCCCACTCTTCACACAGCTAGAACTGGAGGAGGCAGTCCTCTCCTTGAAAGCGAGGAACGCTCCAGGTCCAGATGGTGTTCCAGCTGAGGTGTTGCGGCTCGTCTATCACCATTGTCCTGACTTGCTGCTCAGCACATTCAACGCTTGCCTACGGGACGGGGTTTTCCCGGTACGATGGAAGGTGGCGAGGCTTGTGCTGATCAGCAAGGGGAAGGGAAATCCTGAATCGCCGTCTGCATATCGCCTGTTATGCATGCTAGACACGGCTGGGAAAGTGCTAGAGAAACTCATCAAGGGAAGAGTCAGTGACGCGATTCGTGCTGCTGGGGACCTATCTCCTCGGCAGTACGGCTTTAGAGCAGGACGTTCTACCATTGATGCGATTGCAGAGGTGGTGAACGCGGTCCAAAAGACAGAGGCATATAGTCGCACCAAGCGACGGATCGTCCTGTTGGTGACACTCGACGTCAGGAATGCCTTCAACTCCGCTAGATGAGTGGATATTCTGGACACGCTGGAAAACTCTTTTCAAGTTCCAGAATATCTAATGCGGCTTTTGAGGAACTACCTAAAGGACCGAAGCCTGCCCTACGACACGACACAGGGCCAACGAAGGATGGAAATTACATCGGGTGTTGCCCAGGGATCTATCCTTGGTCCGGACCTGTGGAACGTGTCTTACGACGGGCTATTGAGACTTGAGATGCCAGATCAGTCGCGCTCGGTCGGCTATGAGGATGATGTTGTGGCTCTGGTCACTGGACGCACCGTTGAGCAAGCGCAACTTAGGCTAGGTATGCTAATGCGCTGAGTGAGGGACTGGATGACTGCTCGCGGGCTGAGTTTAGCACTGGAGAAAACCGAAGTGGTCATCTTGACAACAAAGAGAATCCCTAGAGTAAGGATGATCAGTATTGGATATATACAAATCGAATCGAAGCCAGCGGTGAAGTACCTGGGGCTACTGATCGACTCGAAGATGAGTTTCTCTGAGCAAATCAGGGCAACGGCTGAGAAGGCTGCTTCAGGAATATCGGCCCTGAGTCGACTTATGGCCAACGTAGGGGGACCCAGCCCATCAAGAAGACGCCTCTTGATGAGTGCTGTAGGGTCAGTGCTACTGTACGGAGCAGAGGTATGGGGCGACGCTCTCAGCAAGGAGGTATACCGAAAACGTTTGGCACAGGTACAGAGAAGAGGAGCACTGAGAATTGCATCTTCGTATCCAACAGTCTCCGACTCGGCGGTGAGAGTGATTGCAGGCGTGATACCTGTCGCCCTCCTTCCTAGAGAGCGCCGCGCTATTTACATGCGCCGAAACGAGGATGCGAGGGAGATAGTTGTCCCCGAGGAGAGACAGCGCTCGCTCAACGATTGGCAGCAGTCTTGGGTGAATTGCATGAAGGGAAGGTGGACTGCGCGCCTCATCCCGGATGTGAGACCGTGGCTAAATCGAAGGCATGGTGAGACTGACTTCTATCTGACCCAGTTTTTGAGCGGGCACGGGTGTTTTCAATCTTACCTGCACAAGATCGGTAAGTCACGGTCTCCCGATTGTCGGTTTTGCCCAGGAGAGGAGGACAATGCCTGTCACACATTTTTTGCGTGCACAAAATGCATCAGGCTGCGAAGGGAACTCTACGGGGAGACGGGAGAGCTCACCCCGGATAATATAGTTGCGGGGATGCTCGAATCGGTTGACAAATGGAACCAGGTGGCACATTATGCTCGGGCAGTCCTAAAATATAAAAGGGACTCACAGCAGCCGGGGGCGCTGGGGCTGGGGGATCGCTCTTCTAGCATTTTCTCTTCCCCTCTCCCCTCCCGCTAGGAAAGGGACTCCTCAGCTTGAAGGCGCCCCACGGCGTAACAAAATGAGACCTGGCCCGAAGTAATGTGTCAAACGGTTCCAGGCTAGGTTCTCAGGTTGACAGGGGAGGTGTTTAGTGGGTAGTCCAGTCACGTATGGAGACCCACAATCTGTGTATAAATAGCATTCACCTCCCTACAACAAAAAAAACCTACACCGCAGTTCAACCGCCCAAAATCTGCTTGAGCAGTTTGCGCATGAAAGCCGACTTCTTGCTGCTGAGTGAGCAACACCATAATAAAAGTCCCGCATTATGGCACTCTGATGAAACTGGTACTACCGCTATCTGGGTTCGGAACAGTGATTTTCAGGCGGAGAGTTGTGGACGGGGGAATGGTTTCGTGTGGGTTCGGTGCTCAGGGATCACCTTCTTTAGCGTGTACCTAACGCCTAACGAGTCGATATCATCTTTCCAAGCCAAGCTTAATGTTTTGGAGGACGCTGTCTTGAACGCAGAGGGCAAAGTGCTCGTTGGGGGCGACTTCAATGCTAAAGCAATCGAATGGGGCATGGCTCAGACGGATCCGCGGAGGGAACGAATCCTGGAAATGGCGGCCAGGACGGCCCTCGTCGTACTAAACTCCGGAAACACGCTGACTTTCCACCGTATTGGCTGTGAGGGAATTATACCAGACGTGACATTCGCCTCGGAGTCCTTAGTACGGAGGATACACAACTGGAAAGTATTAGAGGACTACTCAGCCAGTGATCACTAGTGCATTCTGCTTGAGATAAGTGATGCTGTCTCCCGACGTCCGTGCTCTCGGCCTTCTACAACTGGATGGAACATTGGAAGAATGGACGTCGAGAGGTTCGTCAAGGTTTTCACAGCAGGTGAGCCGCTGCAGGGAGCTTCGGAGGGGACGGAAGAACTGGCAGCTCAAGACGTGGTGAGCTCCACTATGAGCATCATTACGACTGCTTGCTGCGCTTCTATGCCCCGTCGAAGACCCCAGCACGGCAAGCCCCTAGTGTACTGGTGGTCTACTGAAGTCGCTGAAAAGTGGAGGGAGTGTCACAAGCTTCGGCGTGAGGCTCAACGGGCGCAGAACCGTGACGAGGCATGCAACCAGGTGGCAGGATATAAGTCGGCCAGGAAATGCCTTCGCAAACTGATCAACAGTAGCAAGGCTCGCTGTTGGCAAGACCTAGCGGACAATGTGAACAAGGATCCGTGGGGCCTTGGCTGCAAGCTGGTCATGGGGAAGCTTGGTGCCCTACGGAAGCCTTGTATACATGACGCGGAAAAGATGGACGCGATAGTGCGGGGACTCTTCCCCACCCATCCTGTCCGTGTTGACGCTGTCCATGGTGAAACAGCAGTAGAGTGCCCACTCTTCACACAGCTAGAACTGGAGGAGGCAGTCCTTTCCTTGAAAGCGAGGAGACTCCAGGTCCAGATGGTGTTCCAGCTGAGGTGTTGCGGCTCGTCTATCACCGTTGTTCTGACTTGCTGCTCAGCACATTCAACGCTTGCCTACGGGACAGGGTTTTCCTGGTAAGATGGAAGGTGGCAAGGCTTGTGCTGATCAGCAAGGGGAAGGGAAATCCCGAATTGCCGTCTGCATACCGCCCGTTATGCATGCTAGACACGGCTGGGAAAGTGCTAGAGAAACTCATCAAGGGAAGACTCACTGACGCGATTCGTGCTGCTGGGGACCTATCTCCTCGGCAGTACGGTTTTAGAGCAGGATGTTCTACCATTGATATGATTGCAGAGGTGGTGAACGCGGTCCAAAAGGCAGAGGCATATAGCCGCACCAAGCGACGGATCGTCCTGTTGGTGACACTCGACGTCAGGAATGCCTTCAACTCCGCTAGATGGGTGGATATTCTGGATACGCTGGAAAACTCTTTTCAAGTTCCAGAATATCTAATGCGGCTTTTGAGGAACTACCTAAAGGACCGAAGCCTGCCCTACGACACGACACAGGGCCAACGAAGGATGGAAATTACATCGGGTGTTGCCCAGGGATCTATCCTTGGTCCGGACCTGTGGAACGTGTCTTACGACGGGCTACTGAGACTTGAGATGCCAGATCAGTCGCGCTTGGTCGGCTATGCGGATGATGTTGCGGCTCTGGTCGCTGGACGCATCGTTGAGCAAGCGCAACTTAGGCTAGGTATGCTAATGCGCCGAGTGAGGGACTGGATGACTGCTCGCGGGCTGAGTTTAGCACTGGAGAAAACCGAAGTGGTCATCTTGACAACAAAGAGAATCCTTAGAGTAAGGATGATCAGTATTGGAAACATACAAATCGAATCGAAGCCAGCGGTGAAGTATCTGGGGCTACCGATCGACTCGAAGATGAGTTTCTCTGAGCAAATCAGGGCAACGGCTGAGAAGGCTGCTTCAGGAATATCGGCTCTGAGTTGACTTATGGCCAACGTAGAGGGACCCAGCCCATCAAGAAGACGCCTCTTGATGAGTGCTGTAGGGTCAGTGCTACTGTACGGAGCAGAGGTATGGGGCGACGCTCTCAGCAAGGAGGTATACCGAAAACATTTGGCACAGGTACAGAGAAGAGGAGCAGTGAGAATTGCATCTTCGTATCCAACAGTCTCCGACTCGGCGGTGAGAGTGATTGCAGCCGTGATACCAGTCGCCCTCCTTGCTAGAGAGCGCCACGCTATTTACCTGCGCCGAAACGAGGATGCGAGGGAGATAGTTTTCCGCGAGGAGAGACAGCGCTCGCTCAACGATTGGCAGCAGTCTTGGGTGAATTGCACGAAGGGAAGGTGGACTGCGCGCCTCATCCCGGATGTGAGACCGTGGCTAAATCGAAGGCATGGTGAGACTGACTTCTATCTGACCCAGCTTTTGAGCGGGCACGGGTGTTTTCAGTCTTACCTGCACAAGATCGGTAAGTCACGGTCTCCCGATGTCGGTTTTGCCCAGGAGAGGAGGACGATGCCTGTCACACATTTTTTGCGTGCACAAAATGGGTCAGGCTGCGAAGGGAACTCTACAGGGAGATGGGAACCCCGGATAATATAGTTGCGGTGATGCTCGAATCGGTTGACAAATGGAACCAGGTGGCACATTATGCTCGGGCAGTCCTAAAATATAAAAGGGACTCACAGCAGCCGGGGGCGCTGGGGCTGGGGCATCGCTCTTCTGGCATTTCCTCTTCCCCTCTCCCCTGCCGCTACGAAAGGGACTCCCCAGCTTGAAGACGCCCCATGGCGTAACCAAACGAGACCTGCCCCGAAGTAATGTGTCAAACGGTTCCAGGCTAGGTTCTCAGGTTGACAGGGGAGGTGTTTAGTGGGTAGTCCAGTCGCGTATGGGAGTCCCACACTCTGTGTATAAATAGCATTCACCTCCCTGCCACAAAAAAAAGGTCCAAAAAATTCACTGTATTTGATAATCACACCGCACCGTGACATTTACTACCCACTCTCGGAGGCGAAGTACTCATCCTGCATCCAAACGGAGTCAAACATTCACATTTGCCGACCTGCTCATTCATTATACAGCAGGGAATCCAACATGAGTCGATGCGAAGTCAACTTGTTGAAGGGAATTACACCCGCGCCCAACTGCACCTCGGTGGAATTATACACCTCATCTGTTTGGTCCAATGTCCTTCAATCGAACGAATGGATCTATGCTTTCGTCAACCAAACCATTGCTCACCTAGTGTGTGGCAGTAACGCTTCCACACTTTCGTTGCAAGGCTCCGGTACCCTTCAGCTGGGGGTGGACTGCACGCTCAAAACCAACACGGCAAGCGTCTAGGGGGACTACATGTATGAGGGCCAAGCCATAACCGTGCACGATGTCTTTCAGCACATTTCTACTGGCGGCGGGTTGAACCTTGTGAACTCTTTCAACGAGTCCACTCATTTCACTGAGTCTGTATCTGAAATCGAGGAACTACAACGACAGCTACAAGCGCAAGATGTGTCATGGACCGATCAAGTGACCAACCACGACATCCACCAGTACACAATCAGCTACCTGGGAATTCTCGGAGAAGTCGTACTGTTGACCTACCACTGGCATTCCGGCAAACAAACATCTAACCTGCAGGTCCAACCACCCGTGCCGTTACCTAGACGAAACAGCCTACCGCACACCTTGGAGGAGGTTGAACGTACCGTTCAACGGGGGATGGTGGATGTTGAGTTCCTGACACCCTGAGCGCCCATCATGGAATGATCTGGCAACATCAACGCTCAGTTATTTAAGGCTAATTCACCGTAGTAATTAGCTCATTTGCAATCAATTTGACTGATTATCAATTGAACGATCATTTTAAATCAATTCACTGATCGATTGATCAATCATTCACTGCTCCTTTTAAGAACAATTGAATTTGCCTTTCACCGGCATTTCACCCAAATTTAATAATGTTACATGTACAAATAATTACATGTACAAATAATTCTGCGAGTTACTGTCCCAATTGTTTTCATAATCATTAAGAACGTCAACAAATGAATTTACTCGAACCCACGAGAACCCAACAAGCATGATCAACATCTGCAAGTGACGTCACTCCATTCATTAATTTGCTCGAATCTACCAGGTACCTCTCGGTAGAACATTCGCCAATGTACGAGAAATGGGTGAATAGGTAGAGAACCTATATAAAGGCGAGCTGAATGAATGGGGGGATCATTCATTCGACCGCGATAAGAACTGAAATAGTGTGTGGAAAGCGAATAGAAAAGTGATTTTCGTACTTGTGAAGTGATTTAGAAGACAATTGCGATAAGAAATTTATGGACAAGTGTTACATTTTTTTAATAGTGAAAATTAAAATTAGTGAAAGTGTTAAATCGATTATTGTGCATTATTGTAATTGAATAAACTCTCTTAACTTAAATTAAAAGACATTGCGTTTTCACTTTCCCGGAACATTAAATTATTGGCCGCGAACCAAATAACACGCGACAATGGTGTCAAGAAGTGCGAAAGAAAAATTTTGAAAGTGAAAATTTGAACATTTTTATAGTGCACAATAGTAAAATTTAAAGAAACATTAAAAATGCCACGAAGCTTAAACTTAAAAATTAATGAATTGACCATGTCGGAGCTTAAGGAAGAGTTGGAACAGCGAAACCTGGCTACGCAAGGTACAAAGGCCACACTGATTGCACGCTTGCGTGACGCGATCGAGTCGGAAGGCGTGAATCTGGATTCGGGTGAGTTCTCAAATGCGGAAAAAGGCGCAGAAGGTGGAGAAGTAGCAACACCAAAATCAAAGGAGCCAGAAAATGCGCTGATGCAAATGTTAATGCTGATGCAGCAAGAGCTGCGACAAAAGTCATCTAATTTAACTGCGAAGCTGGACCAACAAGCAATCGAAATCAAAGCAGACATCAAGGCAGACATCACACAAAAGCTGGAGAAACAGTCAACCGAAATAAAAGCGGAGCTCGGTCATCTGAACAAACAAATTAAAGGCGTCGAGGAAAAGGTTGACCAGGTCGAGGAAAAGGTTTACCAGGTCGAGGAAAAAGTCAGCCAGATCGAGGAAAACGTCAGCCAGGTCGAGGAAAAGGTCAGCCAGGTCGAGGAGAGAATCAACCATGATATGGAACACATGAAAAAAGAATTGGAAGCAGCGAAGGCAGTAGTAACCGCCTCACCAGCCCCAATTATAACCGCAGCGCAAAGCTCATCTAGAAATGTGCAAGCACCAATATTCGACGGGCAAACGGTCTGGACTATTTACAAAATCCAGTTTGAAACAGCCGCTAGGGTAAATCACTGGAATGGGCAGGAACGAGCAACTGCGTTAATTCTTGCTCTAAGAGGCCCAGCTGTCGAGCTTTTGCAGACCATCCCCGTTGAGCTGCATTCAAACCCGGCTGCTATAATGAATGCGCTGGACATGCGTTATGGAGACGATCATCTGAAGCAGATTTACCGGGCACAGCTACGGCATCGGATGCAGAAGTCTGGCGAAACCTTGCAGCAGCTAGCACAAGACATTGAGCGACTGGCACTTTTGGCTTACCCAGCGTACGACCCAGAACATCGAGATGACGTAGCAGCAGAAGCATTCACCAGCGCCTTAAAGGACAAGGAATTGCAACAAGCCGTGCGTTTAGCTCGAAAGCAAACAGTCAAGGATGCATTGGCTTATAGTTTAAATTTTGAGGCAGCCAAAAATGTGACCCGTACCACTGCCCGGGTCCGTGAGGTAGTGGCAGACGAGTGCAGGTGTGAGCGCGTGGAAATTGAGCGAGAGCTGCAGTTGAATGGTGCGCCTAGATGCTGGAATTGCGGGGAAAAAGGGCACCTGCAAAGAGACTGCAAGAAGAGAAGAAGACCGAGCTATTGTCCAGGGTGGTGGAGATCCAGACCGTATCAGGAGCCTAGAATGGAGGCCCATCAAACTGCAAGGGCTAACTTCGTGGGACGAACGTTGGCTAGGAGTATCGACATCCCCAGCACCGTGCCAAGGCAACATCGTGGAGAAGCAGACAGATGCCTTCCTGGTCAAGTTGATGAAGAACATTGCACCCTAACAAACGACACTAGTGCAACCCGATCAACGATCCGACCTGACCTAGTGAGGCCCCAATTGCTTCACAAAGGCAGAGTTCATGGAATTGCTGACGCCCTATCTCGTCATCCCTGTCCAGCTAACCGCAAGCATTGCCGGCGGATTGAGGAAAAGGAGCCGCCCGTTGATCTGCGAGTGATAACGGCCGAATTCGATGAAGGTTGGTCATCGGAGGAGATTCGAAATGCCCAGCTAACCGATGAAGATATCGGACCATTGCTCGTATGGAAGGAGACAACTGGGCGACCGGAGTGGAAGGACGTTTCGATCCATGGCGCAACCCTGAAAAGCTATTGGGCACAATGGAACTCCCTCCAGGTGGAGGGTGGCGTACTCAAGCGGAAATGGGAAACGGTGGATGGCAGCTCCTATAGGATGCAAACTATACTACCCAAAAGCCGAATCCACGATGTGATTAAGGAAATGCATGAAGGATCCTCGGGAGGCCACCTTGGTGTTAACAAGACCTTAGCGAAATTGCGGGAAAGGTTCTACTGGCTCCACGCTCGAGAAGACGTAGAGGACTGGTGTCGCAGATGCACAATTTGCGCTTCCGTCAAAGGCCCAAAGCGACGACTGAGAGGACAAATGCAAACCTATAACGTGGGGGTACCGTTTGAAAGGATTGCTGTTGACATCGCAGGACCCTTTCCTGAATCTGAATGGGGAAATCGATACACGCTGGTTGTAGCCGATTATTTCAGCAAGTGGCCCGAGGTCTACCCCATTCCCAACCAGGAAGCAACTACTGTAGCTGAACAGCTAGTGTTAAATTGGGTCAGTAGGTATGGCGTACCTGGCGAACTACATTCGGATCAAGGCCGAAACTTTGAGTCACTAGTTTTTGGCGAAATGTGCGAGCTGCTTGGAATACGGAAAACGAGAACAACACCGCTGCATCCCCAATCCGATGGAATGGTCGAACGTTTCAACGGCACGCTCAATAAACCCCTTGCCAAGATGGTTGACGAGAACCAAAGGGACTGGGACCGACATATCCCACTATTTTTGATGGCGTACAGAGCTGCCGAACATGCATCGACGGGCCAAGCTCCAGCCAAAGTCATTTTTGGAAAGACTATTCGTCTGCCAGCTGATATAAAGTTTGGAACGTCCCCCGAGAAACCCCAAACCATCTCGGAGTACGCAAGTGAGCTAAGACAACGATTGAACCAGATACATCGGACAGTGCGAAAACACCTCCAATCGGCTACTGACCGCATGAGACCGTGGCTAAATCGAAGGCATGGTGAGACTGACTTCTATCTGACCCAGTTTTTGAGCGGGCACGGGTGTTTTCAATCTTACCTGCACAAGATCGGTAAGTCACGGTCTCCCGATTGTCGGTTTTGCCCAGGAGAGGAGGACAATGCCTGTCACACATTTTTTGCGTGCACAAAATGCATCAGGCTGCGAAGGGAACTCTACGGGGAGACGGGAGAGCTCACCCCGGATAATATAGTTGCGGGGATGCTCGAATCGGTTGACAAATGGAACCAGGTGGCACATTATGCTCGGGCAGTCCTAAAATATAAAAGGGACTCACAGCAGCCGGGGGCGCTGGGGCTGGGGGATCGCTCTTCTAGCATTTTCTCTTCCCCTCTCCCCTCCCGCTAGGAAAGGGACTCCTCAGCTTGAAGGCGCCCCACGGCGTAACAAAATGAGACCTGGCCCGAAGTAATGTGTCAAACGGTTCCAGGCTAGGTTCTCAGGTTGACAGGGGAGGTGTTTAGTGGGTAGTCCAGTCACGTATGGAGACCCACAATCTGTGTATAAATAGCATTCACCTCCCTACAACAAAAAAAACCTACACCGCAGTTCAACCGCCCAAAATCTGCTTGAGCAGTTTGCGCATGAAAGCCGACTTCTTGCTGCTGAGTGAGCAACACCATAATAAAAGTCCCGCATTATGGCACTCTGATGAAACTGGTACTACCGCTATCTGGGTTCGGAACAGTGATTTTCAGGCGGAGAGTTGTGGACGGGGGAATGGTTTCGTGTGGGTTCGGTGCTCAGGGATCACCTTCTTTAGCGTGTACCTAACGCCTAACGAGTCGATATCATCTTTCCAAGCCAAGCTTAATGTTTTGGAGGACGCTGTCTTGAACGCAGAGGGCAAAGTGCTCGTTGGGGGCGACTTCAATGCTAAAGCAATCGAATGGGGCATGGCTCAGACGGATCCGCGGAGGGAACGAATCCTGGAAATGGCGGCCAGGACGGCCCTCGTCGTACTAAACTCCGGAAACACGCTGACTTTCCGCCGTATTGGCTGTGAGGGAATTATACCAGACGTGACATTCGCCTCGGAGTCCTTAGTACGGAGGATACACAACTGGAAAGTATTAGTGCATTCTGCTTGAGATAAGTGATGCTGTCTCCCGACGTCCGTGCTCTCGGCCTTCTACAACTGGATGGAACATTGGAAGAATGGACGTCGAGAGGTTCGTCAAGGTTTTCACAGCAGGTGAGCCGCTGCAGGGAGCTTCGGAGGGGACGGAAGAACTGGCAGCTCAAGACGTGGTGAACTCCACTATGAGCATCATTACGACTGCTTGCTGCGCTTCTATGCCCCGTCGAAGACCCCGGCACGGCAAGCCCCTAGTGTACTGGTGGTCTACTGAAGTCGCTGAAAAGCGGAGGGAGTGTCACAAGCTTCGGCGTGAGGCTCAACGGGCGCAGAACCGTGACGAGGCATGCAACCAGGTGGCAGGATATAAGTCGGCCAGGAAATGCCTTCGCAAACTGATCAACAGTAGCAAGGCTCGCTGTTGGCAAGACCTAGCGGACAATGTGAACAAGGATCCGTGGGGCCTTGGCTGCAAGCTGGTCATGGGGAAGCTTGGTGCCCTACGGAAGCCTTGTATACATGACGCGGAAAAGATGGACGCGATAGTGCGGGGACTCTTCCCCACCCATCCTGTCCGTGTTGACGCTGTCCATGGTGAAACAGCAGTAGAGTGCCCACTCTTCACACAGCTAGAACTGGAGGAGGCAGTCCTTTCCTTGAAAGCGAGGAGACTCCAGGTCCAGATGGTGTTCCAGCTGAGGTGTTGCGGCTCGTCTATCACCGTTGTTCTGACTTGCTGCTCAGCACATTCAACGCTTGCCTACGGGACAGGGTTTTCCTGGTACGATGGAAGGTGGCAAGGCTTGTGCTGATCAGCAAGGGGAAGGGAAATCCCGAATTGCCGTCTGCATACCGCCCGTTATGCATGCTAGACACGGCTGGGAAAGTGCTAGAGAAACTCATCAAGGGAAGACTCACTGACGCGATTCGCGCTGCTGGGGACCTATCTCCTCGGCAGTAGGGTTTTAGAGCAGGATGTTCTACCATTGATGTGATTGCAGAGGTGGTGAACGCGGTCCAAAAGGCAGAGGCATATAGCCGCACCAAGCGACGGATCGTCCTGTTGGTGACACTCGACGTCAGGAATGCCTTCAACTCCGCTAGATGGGTGGATATTCTGGATACGCTGGAAAACTCTTTTCAAGTTCCAGAATATCTAATGCGGCTTTTGAGGAACTACCTAAAGGACCGAAGCCTGCCCTACGACACGACACAGGGCCAACGAAGGATGGAAATTACATCGGGTGTTGCCCAGGGATCTATCCTTGGTCCGGACCTGTGGAACGTGTCTTACGACGGGCTACTGAGACTTGAGATGCCAGATCAGTCGCGCTTGGTCGGCTATGCGGATGATGTTGCGGCTCTGGTCACTGGACGCATCGTTGAGCAAGCGCAACTTAGGCTAGGTATGCTAATGCGCCGAGTGAGGGACTGGATGACTGCTCGCGGGCTGAGTTTAGCACTGGAGAAAACCGAAGTGGTCATCTTGACAACAAAGAGAATCCTTAGAGTAAGGATGATCAGTATTGGAAACATACAAATCGAATCGAAGCCAGCGGTGAAGTATCTGGGGCTACCGATCGACTCGAAGATGAGTTTCTCTGAGCAAATCAGGGCAACGGCTGAGAAGGCTGCTTCAGGAATATCGGCTCTGAGTTGACTTATGGCCAACGTAGAGGGACCCAGCCCATCAAGAAGACGCCTCTTGATGAGTGCTGTAGGGTCAGTGCTACTGTACGGAGCAGAGGTATGGGGCGACGCTCTCAGCAAGGAGGTATACCGAAAACATTTGGCACAGGTACAGAGAAGAGGAGCAGTGAGAATTGCATCTTCGTATCCAACAGTCTCCGACTCGGCGGTGAGAGTGATTGCAGCCGTGATACCAGTCGCCCTCCTTGCTAGAGAGCGCCACGCTATTTACCTGCGCCGAAACGAGGATGCGAGGGAGATAGTTTTCCGCGAGGAGAGACAGCGCTCGCTCAACGATTGGCAGCAGTCTTGGGTGAATTGCACGAAGGGAAGGTGGACTGCGCGCCTCATCCCGGATGTGAGACCGTGGCTAAATCGAAGGCATGGTGAGACTGACTTCTATCTGACCCAGCTTTTGAGCGGGCACGGGTGTTTTCAGTCTTACCTGCACAAGATCGGTAAGTCACGGTCTCCCGATGTCGGTTTTGCCCAGGAGAGGAGGACAATGCCTGTCACACATTTTTTGCGTGCACAAAATGGGTCAGGCTGCGAAGGGAACTCTACAGGGAGATGGGAACCCCGGATAATATAGTTGCGGTGATGCTCGAATCGGTTGACAAATGGAACCAGGTGGCACATTATGCTCGGGCAGTCCTAAAATATAAAAGGGACTCACAGCAGCAGGGGGCGCTGGGGCTGGGGCATCGCTCTTCTGGCATTTCCTCTTCCCCTCTCCCCTCCCGCTACGAAAGGGACTCCCCAGCTTGAAGGCGCCCCATGGCGTAACCAAACGAGACCTGCCCCGAAGTAATGTGTCAAACGGTTCCAGGCTAGGTTCTCAGGTTGACAGGGGAGGTGTTTAGTGGGTAGTCCAGTCGCGTATGGGAGTCCCACACTCTGTGTATAAATAGCATTCACCTCCCTGCCACAAAAAAAAGGTCCAACAAATTCACTGTATTTGATAATCACACCGCACCGTGACATTTACTACCCACTCTCGGAGGCGAAGTACTCATCCTGCATCCAAACGGAGTCAAACATTCACATTTGCCGACCTGCTCATTCATTATACAGCAGGGAATCCAACATGAGTCGATGCGAAGTCAACTTGTTGAAGGGAATTACACCCGCGCCCAACTGCACCTCGGTGGAATTATACACCTCATCTGTTTGGTCCAATGTCCTTCAATCGAACGAATGGATCTATGCTTTCGTCAACCAAACCATTGCTCACCTAGTGTGTGGCAGTAACGCTTCCACACTTTCGTTGCAAGGCTCCGGTACCCTTCAGCTGGGGGTGGACTGCACGCTCAAAACCAACACGGCAAGCGTCTAGGGGGACTACATGTATGAGGGCCAAGCCATAACCGTGCACGATGTCTTTCAGCACATTTCTACTGGCGGCGGGTTGAACCTTGTGAACTCTTTCAACGAGTCCACTCATTTCACTGAGTCTGTATCTGAAATCGAGGAACTACAACGACAGCTACAAGCGCAAGATGTGTCATGGACCGATCAAGTGACCAACCACGACATCCACCAGTACACAATCAGCTACCTGGGAATTCTCGGAGAAGTCGTACTGTTGACCTACCACTGGCATTCCGGCAAACAAACATCTAACCTGCAGGTCCAACCACCCGTGCCGTTACCTAGACGAAACAGCCTACCGCACACCTTGGAGGAGGTTGAACGTACCGTTCGACGGGGGATGGTGGATGTTGAGTTCCTGACACCCTGAGCGCCCATCATGGAATGATCTGGCAACATCAACGCTCAGTTATTTAAGGCTAATTCACCGTAGTAATTAGCTCATTTGCAATCAATTTGACTGATTATCAATTGAACGATCATTTTAAATCAATTCACTGATCGATTGATCAATCATTCACTGCTCCTTTTAAGAACAATTGAATTTGCCTTTCACCGGCATTTCACCCAAATTTAATAATGTTACATGTACAAATAATTACATGTACAAATAATTCTGCGAGCTACTGTCCCAATTGTTTTCATAATCATTAAGAACGTCAACAAATGAATTTACTCGAACCCACGAGAACCCAACAAGCATGATCAACATCTGCAAGTGACGTCACTCCATTCATTAATTTGCTCGAATCTACCAGGTACCTCTCGGTAGAACATTCGCCAATGTACGAGAAATGGGTGAATAGGTAGAGACCCTATATAAAGGCGAGCTGAATGAATGGGGGGATCATTCATTCGACCGCGATAAGAACTGAAATAGTGTGTGGAAAGCGAATAGAAAAGTGATTTTCGTACTTGTGAAGTGATTTAGAAGACAATTGCGATAAGAAATTTATGGACAAGTGTTACATTTTTTTAATAGTGAAAATTAAAATTAGTGAAAGTGTTAAATCGATTATTGTGCATTATTGTAATTGAATAAACTCTCTTAACTTAAATTAAAAGACATTGCGTTTTCACTTTCCCGGAACATTAAATTATTGGCCGCGAACCAAATAACACGCGACAATGGTGTCAAGAAGTGCGAAAGAAAAATTTTGAAAGTGAAAATTTGAACATTTTTATAGTGCACAATAGTAAAATTTAAAGAAACATTAAAAATGCCACGAAGCTTAAACTTAAAAATTAATGAATTGACCATGTCGGAGCTTAAGGAAGAGTTGGAACAGCGAAACCTGGCTACGCAAGGTACAAAGGCCACACTGATTGCACGCTTGCGTGACGCGATCGAGTCGGAAGGCGTGAATCTGGATTCGGGTGAGTTCTCAAATGCGGAAAAAGGCGCAGAAGGTGGAGAAGTAGCAACACCAAAATCAAAGGAGCCAGAAAATGCGCTGATGCAAATGTTAATGCTGATGCAGCAAGAGCTGCGACAAAAGTCATCTAATTTAACTGCGAAGCTGGACCAACAAGCAATCGAAATCAAAGCAGACATCAAGGCAGACATCACACAAAAGCTGGAGAAACAGTCAACCGAAATAAAAGCGGAGCTCGGTCATCTGAACAAACAAATTAAAGGCGTCGAGGAAAAGGTTGACCAGGTCGAGGAAAAGGTTTACCAGGTCGAGGAAAAAGTCAGCCAGATCGAGGAAAACGTCAGCCAGGTCGAGGAAAAGGTCAGCCAGGTCGAGGAGAGAATCAACCATGATATGGAACACATGAAAAAAGAATTGGAAGCAGCGAAGGCAGTAGTAACCGCCTCACCAGCCCCAATTATAACCGCAGCGCAAAGCTCATCTAGAAATGTGCAAGCACCAATATTCGACGGGCAAACGGTCTGGACTATTTACAAAATCCAGTTTGAAGCAGCCGCTAGGGTAAATCACTGGAATGGGCAGGAACGAGCAACTGCGTTAATTCTTGCTCTAAGAGGCCCAGCTGCCAAGCTTTTGCAGACCATCCCCGTTGAGCTGCATTCAAACCCGGCTGCTATAATGAATGCGCTGGACATGCGTTATGGAGACGATCATCTGAAGCAGATTTACCGGGCACAGCTACGGCATCGGATGCAGAAGTCTGGCGAAACCTTGCAGCAGCTAGCACAAGACATTGAGCGACTGGCACTTTTGGCTTACCCAGCGTACGACCCAGAACATCGAGATGACGTAGCAGCAGAAGCATTCACCAGCGCCTTAAAGGACAAGGAATTGCAACAAGCCGTGCGTTTAGCTCGAAAGCAAACAGTCAAGGATGCATTGGCTTATAGTTTAAATTTTGAGGCAGCCAAAAATGTGACCCGTACCACTGCCCGGGTCCGTGAGGTAGTGGCAGACGAGTGCAGGTGTGAGCGCGTGAAAATTGAGCGAGAGCTGCAGTTGAATGGTGCGCCTAGATGCTGGAATTGCGGGGAAAAAGGGCACCTGCAAAGAGACTGCAAGAAGAGAAGAAGACCGAGCTATTGTCCAGGGTGGTGGAGATCCAGACCGTATCAGGAGCCTAGAATGGAGGCCCATCAAACTGCAAGGGCTAACTTCGTGGGACGAACGTTGGCTAGGAGTATCGACATCCCCAGCACCGTGCCAAGGCAACATCGTGGAGAAGCAGACAGATGCCTTCCTGGTCAAGTTGATGAAGAACATTGCACCCTAACAAACGACACTAGTGCAACCCGATCAACGATCCGACCTGACCTAGTGAGGCCCCAATTGCTTCACAAAGGCAGAGTTCATGGAATTGCTGACGCCCTATCTCGTCATCCCTGTCCAGCTAACCGCAAGCATTGCCGGTGGATTGAGGAAAAGGAGCCGCCCGTTGATCTGCGAGTGATAACGGCCGAATTCGATGAAGGTTGGTCATCGGAGGAGATTCGAAATGCCCAGCTAACCGATGAAGATATCGGACCATTGCTCGTATGGAAGGAGACAACTGGGCGACCGGAGTGGAAGGACGTTTCGATCCATGGCGCAACCCTGAAAAGCTATTGGGCACAATGGAACTCCCTCCAGGTGGAGGGTGGCGTACTCAAGCGGAAATGGGAAACGGTGGATGGCAGCTCCTATAGGATGCAAACTATACTACCCAAAAGCCGAATCCACGATGTGATTAAGGAAATGCATGAAGGATCCTCGGGAGGCCACCTTGGTGTTAACAAGACCTTAGCGAAATTGCGGGAAAGGTTCTACTGGCTCCACGCTCGAGAAGACGTAGAGGACTGGTGTCGCAGATGCACAATTTGCGCTTCCGTCAAAGGCCCAAAGCGACGACTGAGAGGACAAATGCAAACCTATAACGTGGGGGTACCGTTTGAAAGGATTGCTGTTGACATCGCAGGACCCTTTCCTGAATCTGAATGGGGAAATCGATACACGCTGGTTGTAGCCGATTATTTCAGCAAGTGGCCCGAGATCTACCCCATTCCCAACCAGGAAGCAACTACTGTAGCTGAACAGCTAGTGTTAAATTGGGTCAGTAGGTATGGCGTACCTGGCGAACTACATTCGGATCAAGGCCGAAACTTTGAGTCACTAGTTTTTGGCGAAATGTGCGAGCTGCTTGGAATACGGAAAACGAGGACAACACCGCTGCATCCCCAATCCGATGGAATGGTCGAACGTTTCAACGGCACGCTCAATAAACCCCTTGCCAAGATGGTTGACGAGAACCAAAGGGACTGGGACCGACATATCCCACTATTTTTGATGGCGTACAGAGCTGCCGAACATGCATCGACGGGCCAAGCTCCAGCCAAAGTCATTTTTGGAAAGACTATTCGTCTGCCAGCTGATATAAAGTTTGGAACGTCCCCCGAGAAACCCCAAACCATCTCGGAGTACGCAAGTGAGCTAAGACAACGATTGAACCAGATACATCGGACAGTGCGAAAACACCTCCAATCGGCTACTGACCGCATGAAGACCAGGTATGATCTAAAGGCAAATTCTACTGGCTTCCAGCAAGATGACTTGGTGTGGCTTTATAACCCGCAACGGCAAAAGGGTAGGTCTCCAAAGTTGCAACATAATTGGGAGGGACCATACCGAGTTACAAAGCGAATCAACGACGTCGTATACCGGATACAGGAACATCGTAAGCCGAGAGCTAAAATGAAAATCGTGCATCTGGACCGTCTTGCCCCATATTACACCCAGGGAGAATTGACTACAAATAGCGACACATCTTTTCGGGGCGAAAAGAACTGAAGTGGGGGCAGTGTTAAATGTACAAATAATTACATGTACAAATAATTCTGCGAGCTACTGTCGCAATTGTTTTCATAATCATTAAGAACGTCAACAAATGAATTTACTCGAACCCACGAGAACCCAACAAGCATGATCAACATCTGCAAGTGACGTCACTCCATTCATTAATTTGCTCGAATCTACCAGGTACCTCTCGGTAGAACATTCGCCAATGTACGAGAAATGGGTGAATAGGTAGAGACCCTATATAAAGGCGAGCTGAATGAATGGGGGGATCATTCATTCGACCGCGAAAAGAACTGCGATAGTGTGTGGAAAGCGAATAGAAAAGTGATTTTCGTACTTGTGAAGTGATTTAGAAGACAATTGCGATAAGAAATTTATGGACAAGTGTTACATTTTTTTAATAGTGAAAATTAAAATTAGTGAAAGTGTTAAATCGATTTTTGTGCATTATTGTAATTGAATAAACTCTCTTAACTTAAATTAAAAGACATTGCGTTTTCACTTTCCCGGAACATTAAATTATTGGCCGCGAACCAAATAACACGCGACAATAATTTTATTCAATTCAAATATTTTAATTCAATTCAGTATTCATGAATCCTAAATTTTGCCAAACACTGTGATGTAATGATTTTCAACAATTTTAAGTTCGAACGCGGAACCGACCTCTCATCGGTTCTAGACGTTAAGTCTGAGTAGTGCCAACAGATGGTACCAGCAGGTCAACCAATCCGTGCACCGTAACCCATTCACGCGGTGGCTGCTTGTCGGCCAGCTAGTTCGGAGAGGATTTCGGTCGCGGGTCTCCGAATGGGTTACGCTCATTTACAATATTTTCAGCCACCTGAACATGCCCGTTTTCAAAACGCGTTATCAAATAAAACCATACGTAGAAGAAACCTACTTTACGTTACTCCGCATTTCTTCATTCATCCAGTTAAAACACAAAAATCTAATTTCCGTTTTGCGTTCCCGAATTATACCGACGCGGTACCGAAAAATATGCTACTCGAAATTAACACGACGAAGACTACTCTAACAAAATGTCAAAACTACAAAGGTACCGCGTACCGCGCACGACACGAAACCGACCTCAGCGGATTTGGCGAAACCCTAGCCTCGCGACGGCATACCTACCCTGCACTCACTTTCCCGCTGAAACAGAACGAACCACTGAAAAGGAAAGTCTTGGGTTATTTAGCAATTCATTTTATGTTTATTTTTTTTTTTTTGAATATCTGGAAATAATATTTATTACATGTTTACACACTAAATCCATCAAAGTTATTTAAACTGAATATTGAAATCAAACCGTTCAACTTATTATTTCATAGTCATCTATCATTTGCTGACCATATAAAACAAATGAACATCTACACCAACAAGATGGCGGTAAAAAGGCCAATCTATTATTTACGTTATATTTATATATTTACTTTATTATTTATTTTAAATCTTCCTTCCAACACAATGTCATAGTGGTCATGTGAGATCAAATACAATATTTTTTTATATATTTATATATGATGACACTATGAATAAAATATTCATTATAGAATTTTATTAATTTAATAAAAATATAATATCCAAATCAAAATCGTTATAATGATATTATTTAAGGATCGTCTACAATCAAAATAATGGAATCATTGGTATAATAATCTTAACATTTTTCTTCTTTTTACGCTTGTTCATCAATCGTTTATTATACACGATTGCTCCAACTTAAACTACGCTTTTTTTTTGTCACGTGACCTTACAATAATAGTATTATGAATAAATATATATCATGTTTACAGACGGCTAACAGAAAAACTTCTCATGGTACACCAGCATATACGCTTTTCATTTCCTACTGATTTTGATAGAGGCGAGTTGATAAGTTACTTAGTGAGGTTGTGCTTTACAAAGGAAAGTATGTAAGCAGAAAAAATTTTTTGCAGAGAAAGTATTATAGTATAACGCAGCAGTTAAATAGCAAAATTTTGAAAGCACGCATCTCTAACGACACGACTCATTCAAACTGAGAAACGCAAAGCAGATATGCAATCTATTATGTCTACGATTAATTATTTCAATGCTATTCATTATTATAATTATACACATATTTACTAAATACATTGATTAACTCCTTTTCTTTTTCAATTAATTACTACTGAACGCTCGCGGTGTTTTATGAAAAATGGCATGAAATGACCGAATCAGATCGTGTCGTCATATATACACTGGGATACCAATCGTTTTTTTCATTTTTTTTACATTTAATTCTACTTGGTTAGCTCCTTTGCCAATAAAAATTATTTTTCAACGAGCGAAATTAATTAACGCACGTATATTTCTTATGCAAAGTCGAGACAGAGGTTGCTAGGAGAGTTGTGGGTTTTAGAATAAAACGACACATTCTATAATGTAACACATATAAAGCACGAGTTTATCCGAATCGCTTAAATAATTTACATTTTTGTTTAAGACAAATTGTTTTTGATTGTATATACAATGAAACTGTATTAAATTTTTAGTGTTACTTATTGGGTCGTACAAACATTGGAAAACTTATTCAAAGAACTCAGCTTACTCGTATATTGATCAGCAAATTAGGATGAATTCATCAAATAAAATTTGAATATAAAATAAGGAAAAAAAATTCGTTGTATGAATTCAAAAAAATGATAATTTATGTGTTATTGACTTAGCGTTTAAGAATTCCAAGCATATTGTATTTTTCAAATTGAATTAAACTATAGCATAGTGTAATGCTGCTTGCGACTGAGAAAGTTTGCCTTGTATGCGAGTACTTTTTATATAAAAGATATCTCAAGAAAAAAAAAGGTAGCCCAGAAAAGCGGAACCGAGTTTGATCCAGCTATTGCAAAATGGGTTTAAATATTCATTAAGCTTTCACTGTTGATGCACCAGATAAAATTTTATCGAGTTGAAATAAATCCTTAAAACTGTATGAAGTGCTCAGTAATTTTGTTGATTTGATATCCGCAAGCCAATTTTTTTGCATGTATTTGCAGCAAAAACAATATTTTCCCGGCAGGCTCCGACATAGATAGTCAAGCCGCAGGAAAGATGATTCGCAATTGCTGACAGTGATGAGCTAACGATTGCGAATGAAGCTGCATCCCACTGTGCGAAACAAAGGCTCCATTCCTCTCGACTATAAACAGCAGAAAGTAAATGTTTTTAAAAACTTACCGCAGTGGGTGTACAATACACTCAGCTCTTTACCTGTTACAATGTATTGGCGTCCGTGCACGTGTGGCCAAATATCCCCATCTGGGCTAATTGCTCGAATTTCAAAGTGCATGAATCCCTTTTATGGCGCCACGCAACATTTCTGCATCTTCTGTTGGTTTGAAACCCGAATGTGGTGCAACAGTTGGATGTGGCTGGTAATCTATTCTGTTTACTTTCTATTTTTGAGACACTTCACTTGCTGAACGGTATTTTACTACTGATAGTATCATATATGTATACAATATGTGCTCGCGCTTGGCTTTTTGGAGAGCTTTCACTTGTCAAATTGACTACTTTGTCTTCTCCTCGGACAAAACAGATGTGTGTGGAATGGAACGCCACATGGCGACAATGTGCATCTCCATTTGTCGCCAGTGGAATAGTTTTTCGATGGCCACGGTGGAGGGGGCATTCCCAAATGGATATGTCTCGAAATGCGTCGGGGTTTTGATTAATATTCTGTTTCAAATATTTAAATCCACAGATCTAAATATTTGGAGATAAAAAAAATATTTTCTGCGCAACGATATCCGCACGAAAGATGAAGTCCGCTTGCATTTCGAGGTCATACCCATCTGGCCGAGTGCAAGGGTTCGGGATCGGAATCACTTCGATTCCCGGGCGTAGGCGTCACATTACACATTCCCCCCCCCCCCAAAATCGAAGTAATTACGATCCCACCTCCTATGTAAAAGGTCTTGGTTAGGGCCGTGGCGGGTCGAAGGTCGATTTTGAGGAATAGGCTACAACCATGTTCGTGAAGACTTGATAGTGGCTATACAGTAGGGAGTCAGGTGTTATTCGGAGGCCTTCGTCCAGGCAGAGATTTAGGTAAGCCAAGGTTTTGCGTGTGAAATAGTTGTAATTCATCGTCTAAGGTCTTTTGCGTGGTAAATTCCCAGGGTTTTACCAGCCATGTCCGCGATGAGGTATCGGGTGGGGCTTATTACTTGTAGGACTCGACACTTCACGAATTTCTTGTCTAGTTTGGCATTGTAATGTCGGGTGGCATCGCTCTGCCGGAAGTTTCGACGATATATTTCGTCGCCTGCCTTAAAGCCAGAAGGATGAGATCGCAAGTTGTACCGCTCCTCTCCCATCCGTCTACTTTCTTCAATCTTCTCCCGCAGTTGATTTCGCAGAAGTTGGAGCTTTTCGTGCGGTTCCAGAACCACGATTGGGTCCTCTAGCGATTTCAGCTGCCGCAATAGCCGGTAAGCGCTTCCGTGACAGATCATGTACTGGCCGAACAATGCGAAATACGGCGAAATGCCGGTAGTGGCGTGGTACGACGAGCGCAGAGCACTAGTGATGGCGGACAACTTGCGATCCCAGTCCTTCTGATTCGGGTGGACATAGGCGCGAATGGCCGCTATGAGCGTACGGTTCAGTCGTTCGGATGCGTTGGCTTGTGGTGAATAGACGGCGGTTCGTTGGTGGATGATGCCGTATTTGGACATTAGGTCTCGGAACTTGCTGGAGGTGAACTGGACCCCGTTGTCGGAGACAAGTTTCTCCGGAACTCCAAACATGTGAAAGACTCGGTTCTCCAAGAAGCTGATTATAGGTCCAGTGTGCATGTTACGTAGTGGTTCTATGATAGGGAATTTAGAGAGCTGGTCCAGGACCACGACAGCTCCCGTGTGACCAGAAGCAGATCGAGGGTAAGGACCGATAAGATCAATGTACAAGCGCTGGAACACGCGTTCGGGGACCTCAACCTTACCCATGGGAGGCCGAAGAATGGTGTTGGGCGCTTTAGTGCACTTGCATAGCTCACAGGAGGCTACGTACGCTTTTATCTGTTGTGCCATCTTAGGCCAAAAGAAGCAGGTTTTCAACCGCCTAAGTGTACGACCGTAACCGCCATGCGCACTTGATGGGTGGTCATGGGCCCGTCTGATAAGATCAGTGGTTATTTCTTCGGGCACCCACAACTTCCACTGTTCTTCTTCTTGTATGGGGTCTCCGGATGCGTGTCCCATCCGCTTATAAATATATCCATCCGTCAACCGCAGTTCCGGAAGCTGGGACAGTTCATTCTGGATAGTGTGGATCAGTTGGGTGTAGCTGGCTGACTTGAAGGCAGGATGGTCCAGATCGATCAATTGGGGGCTGTCGTCCTCCTGGACCAACTCGGCTCCTTCAGGAGCGAACATTCTGGATAAGGTGTCGGGGACTACATGCTGGCTTCCCTTTCGGTGGCGAATTGTGAAGTCAAATGCCTGTAGTTTCAGTGCCCACCTGGCCAATCTGCCGTTGAGATCAGTCTGGCTCATAAGCCATTTCAGAGAAGCGTGGTCCGTAACGATTCCAAAAGTGTGTCCCTCCACATAGGCTCGGAAGCGTTTCACTGCCAACACCGCAGCTAGACATTCCTGCTCGGAGACCGTGTAATTTCGCTGGGCTGGGTTCAACTTGTGAGACATGAAGGCTATAGGTCTCTCCTCGCCGTCTTGTGCAACCTGCTCCCACCCCATGTTGACTCGCGTCACAATGGATTGAGAACGGTTTGTCAAAGTCTGGGCTGTGCAGTACGGGGGCTCTAGTCAGACTCTTTTTTAGCTCTTCAAAGGCTCGCAAGCTGGGCTCTTCCCAGACGAATTTACGTCCCTTACGCAGCATGTCGGTCAAAGGAGTGGTTATGGTGGCATAGTCACGTACAAAACGCTGGTACCATCCGCATAAGCCTAATAATCGGCGTAATTGTTTGGGGGCTTGGGTAATGGAAAAACGTCAATCGCTTGAGTCTTGTCCGGATCGGTCTTGATATGGCCGTGCCCAATGATGTGACCTAAATACTTCACCTCCGTCATCACGAACTGGCTCTTCCGTATGTTGATGGTTAATCTTGCCCTACGGATGTGTAGAGCCACCTCCTGAAGCAGGTCGATGTGTTCGTCAAAGGTCTCGGTTATAAGCAACAGATCGTCCAAGTAAACGAAAACTTGGTGCCGCAAATGAGGTGGTATCACCTTATCCATAAGGCGCGTCATTGTTTGGGGGGCATTACACAATCCGAATGGCATGGTCACAAATTGATATAAGGGCCGACCTGGGACTGTGAAGGCTGTTTTCTCCTTTGAACCGGGGTCTAAAGGAATTTGCCAGAAGGCGTCCTTGAGGTCTAAGCTCGTGATGAAGTGGGCTTTAGGCAACCGACTCAAAATGCCTTCAATCAACGGTAGAGGGTATGCGTCCTTGACTGTGACGGCGTTCAAGCGTCTGGCATCTAAGCATAGCCGGACCTTGTTCGGCTTGACAACTAAGGTGACTGGGGAAGCCCACGCGCTCTGTGATTCTTCAATTACGCCTAATGCAAGCATTCGATCAACTTCGGCATATAACGATTTTTCCTTCGCCGGAGATATGGCAAAATGTCTCTGTTTTATGGGTTTAGCATCCCCCACGTCTATAGTGTGGAACACCAGGGCAGTCCTCCCGAGACCTTCCTTCTCATGCGATGGAAAAGCCGATATAGCCGAGTCAAGACGCAGTTGCTGATTTACATCCAGTGTATGTCGTAATAAGTGAGTGGGTGGAGATTGGTCAGGAGCTGTGGTGACGGACTCCAGGGTCGTACCGGAAAATAGTGCAGGGGCCAAGTTAAATTTTCGAACGAAATCCACTCCTAGAGAAAGATTCTGGGTTAACTGAGGAATGATGAAAAATTCCAGAGGTTTAGTTACTCCTTTAAAGGTGACATCCGTCATAATTTTTCCCACTGCAGAGTGACGAGTTCCATCCGCCGTGCTTAACCAGGAGGTGAAATGACGGATTTGGTCCGCGTGCATTGCCAGTACCTCCCCTGCAAAATCGGCGGATATGCAATTCACGCTGGCTCCCGTATCGACAAAGCCTGACACTCGTTTTTGCAGGAGGTGTACTGACGCATATGGTCGAACGTCATCCCTCAATAATTCGTCTAAGTGTATGTCCTTCAGCACCTTCCTCGACTGCCTGACTTTTCTCCAGAAGCTCCGCATCCGACGCGTGGCTCGCTTTCTTCGCGGTGGGACATTTGTAGCCAACTCCTCATGGAAGATGCGCTGTCGAGTAGCCAAATAATTCCGCAGCCTGACGTAGAAAGGTTTTACATGCCAAGGAACTTTCACCTCGCTATCATTTCCCTGCGCGTTGGCCTCGGCGAAGGATGGCGTCGGTTGTGGAACTTCGGGAGAACTGTGTTTAGCGGTGCGAGTCAGCAGAATTGGAGTCATGTTGGGAGCTTGGTCATAGCTAGTGATGGGGTCTGGATTGGTTCGTCCGGGGTTTAGGAGTGCCGACGGGTGGTCGCGGCACTCGGTGGCAAGTTTTTTCGCACTTTGCAATTTGCACAGTCAGGTGCGTATGTGTTGGCCTTCCCGCATCAGTAACAGAAAAGCGTCGGCTCCGCTGGACATGCATAGAACCGATGCCCCGGTTGTCGGCAGTTCCAACAGACCGTCGGGCTTGTAATTGCTTCAAGGGAGGGTCGATCAATCAATGCTGGGTCCTCAAGCTCCGGTGGTGCTCCGCTCCTCGGTACTGGTACTGGATCAGCAAGCAGGTGGTCCGCTGCCATCAACTCCGCGGTATGATGATTTCGGGGATTTGGTCCCGTTATGCGAGGTTGTGGACGGAAGGTACCTCGCCGCTCATCCAAGTGTTCTTGCCTACGGGCATGGAGGCGCAATCCCTGTATGGTGTTGATGGGAAAATGCAGAAGGCTGTTCTGAAGCTCCCAGCGCATATTCTCTCTGATAATTTCTACCAGTTCGTCCTCGGGCATGGTTGTTCGCAGGCGAGTGCTCAATCTCACTATGCTTGTGTAGTACTGGTCGAACGGTTCGTGAGCGCCTTGTTTCCGTTTCTTCAATTGTTCCCTTAGCTCTCTCTCAGTGAAGCCATCCTCAAATCGATTGCGGAAGGCTGCACTGAAAGAGTGCCAAGTGGGACGTGGCGTTGATTCTTTAAAGCTCCAGTACCAGTCGGCAGCGTCGCCGCTGAACAAAAGATGTGCATGCCGGAGGAAGGCCGAGGAATCACCTCCCAGGGTGCTGGATACTAACGCCTGAGTTCGGAAAAGGAACCGGTCCGCCGATATCATATCGTTGAACCCTGTAAAGTTCAGGCGCCAACTCTCCATGATACGAGGCGTCGGGTCTCGAAAAGGTGTCAATGCGTTCCCGGGGGGAATCACATCCTCGGTTGACCTGTTGTACTGAACTGCCTCGGGGGCTAGAGGTACCAACGGAGGTGCGGTGCTGTGTCCTGGTCTATATTTGGGAGCTCTGGGATCCATTCCCGAGTTCCTTGGAGGTGGGGCCCATTGCTCGGATGGTCGAGAGTGGGGCATAGCCACACTGGGATTGGGCTCCCAGCCAAGCGGAGTTCTCACGCGGCTGGGTGGTTGGCTCATAGGGAGATTCTGGAGCTTTCCCTCCAGGTTGCCAATCCTCTCCGACATATCTCGCATCAACGCCACGAGGGCGTCAATGGAGTGGGCGGAAGGCATGGGTGTCACCTCGGACACGACACTTGCGGCCGGAACTTCATCGCCTACGGCTCCTTGAAGGTCTATGAGTGGTTGGGACTGTTCGGCCTCTGGAACTCCTTTCGCCACTGCTCCGCGCGTTGGGAGGGGCGTTCCGATGGGGACGTCTACGGCAGACCGATCTATGGGTCGCCGGCATAAGGGACACAGCTCTGACGTGAGGAGGAGCTGTTGTACACAGGCACGATGGAATAGATGTCCACAATCCAATCGCACGCTGTGTACGCCCTCCACTACGTCTTCGAAGCAGATCCCGCAGTTAGCTGGTTGGACCGTTTTGGATCTGGTCCAACGCTTATCTGGGGTCCGCTTCGTTGCCATTTTTGCTGGTTTTGGTGGTTGCTAGTATGAAAAAAAAATATAAAATATACTTATTGCTAAACTAGTATGAAAAAAGAAAATATAAAATATAAAATATACTTATTGCTAAAGTAGTGGCCGATAGTGGCGAGCTATTTATAAAATATAGAGAAAGGAAAAAAAAAATTGATTTGATACATACTTTCCTTTCCAGTGGTCGACTCCTCCAACGGGAAATAAGAGTGCGTGGTAATCTGCCGAAGAAAGGGTGCTTTTGGTCGATTTACGAAATTTACCCCATAACCCACATACATTACAAAACCGTCTCTAAACTACGTTAAGGGACTCGACGAGACAAGTGGTAGAGCTACCGTAACGATTTTGTACGCGATCAAAATTCCCGACGCGTGGAAGCATTCCGGGCTTCGCAACTCCAGCATACGCCACCGAACGTTGAACCGATACCACTCGTCTATCACGCATACGAAATAAGTAGAATCCTTCCGCGACATAAAGGCAAGGTAGCCTTCTATTTTCTTGAGAGTCCATGCTGATAGGTAAACCCATCAGGCTGGCAGTTCCATCAAGAAAATAGAAGGTCCTTACAGGGGTTAACCTGGGACAACACATCGGAAGGATTCTGTCGCGAAAAAAAAATCAAACAAAGGAGAGCGGAAGATACAACTCACGTGAAGCGACTGCTAGTGTGTATCACACAACTCCACTGCTCCTGATAGTGGGACTCGAGTACCAGAGTACCTTACATCCTCCGTAAAGGACCAACTCGTCAGAAGACGCAAAGTTCTTTCCCCCTTAGGATGTCTTAGGCCCCACGTTGGGCGCCATTTGTAATGATTTTCAACAATTTTAAGTTCGAACGCGGAACCGACCTCTCATCGGTTCTAGACGTTAAGTCTGAGTAGTGCCAACAGATGGTACCAACAGGTCAACCAATCCGTGCACCGTAACCCATTCACGCGGTGGCTGCTTGTCGGCCAGCTAGTTCGGAGAGGATTTCGGTCGCGGGTCTCCGAATGGGTTACGCTCATTTACAATATTTTCAGCCACCTGAACATGCCCGTTTTCAAAACGCGTTATCAAATAAAACCATACGTAGAAGAAACCTACTTTACGTTACTCCGCATTTCTTCATTCATCCAGTTAAAACACAAAAATCTAATTTCCGTTTTGCGTTCCCGAATTATACCGACGCGGTACCGAAAAATATGCTACTCGAAATTAACACGACGAAGACTACTCTAACAAAATGTCAAAACTACAAAGGTACCGCGTACCGCGCACGACACGAAACCGACCTCAGCGGATTTGGCGAAACCCTAGCCTCGCGACGGCATACCTACCCTGCACTCACTTTCCCGCTGAAACAGAACGAACCACTGAAAAGGAAAGTCTTGGGTTATTTAGCAATTCATTTTATGTTTATTTTTTTTTTTTTGAATATCTGGAAATAATATTTATTACATGTTTACACACTAAATCCATCAAAGTTATTTAAACTGAATATTGAAATCAAACCGTTCAACTTATTATTTCATAGTCATCTATCATTTGCTGACCATATAAAACAAATGAACATCTACACCAACAAGATGGCGGTAAAAAGGCCAATCTATTATTTACGTTATATGTATATATTTACTTTATTATTTATTTTAAATCTTCCTTCCAACACAATGTCATAGTGGTCATGTGAGATCAAATACAATATTTTTTTATATATTTATATATGATGACACTATGAATAAAATATTCATTATAGAATTTTATTAATTTAATAAAAATATAATATCCAAATCAAAATCGTTATAATGATATTATTTAAGGATCGTCTACAATCAAAATAATGGAATCATTGGTATAATAATCTTAACATTTTTCTTCTTTTTACGCTTGTTCATCAATCGTTTACTATACACGATTGCTCCAACTTAAACTACGCTTTTTTTTTGTCGCGTGACCTTACAATAATAGTATTATGAATAAATTTATATCATGTTTACAGACGGCTAACAGAAAAACTTCTCATGGTACACCAGCATATACGCTTTTCGTTTCCTACTGATTTCGATAGAGGCGAGTTGATAAGTTACTTAGTGAGGTTGTGCTTTACAAAGGAAAGTATGTAAGCAGAAAAAAATTTTTGCAGAGAAAGTATTATAGTATAACGCAGCAGTTAAATAGCAAAATTTTGAAAGCACGCATCTCTAACGACACGACTCATTCAAACTGAGAAACGCAAAGCAGATATGCAATCTATCATGTCTACGATTAATTATTTCAATGCTATTCATTATTATAATTATACACATATTTACTAAATACATTGATTAACTCCTTTTCTTTTTCAATTAATTACTACTGAACGCTCGCGGTGTTTTATGAAAAATGGCATGAAATGACCGAATCAGATCGTGTCGTCATATATACACTGGGATACCAATCGTTTTTTTCATTTTTTTTACATTTAATTCTACTTGGTTAGCTCCTTTGCCAATAAAAATTATTTTTCAACGAGCGAAATTAATTAACGCACGTATATTTCTTATGCAAAGTCGAGACAGAGGTTGCTAGGAGAGTTGTGGGTTTTAGAATAAAACGACACATTCTATAATGTAACACATATAAAGCACGAGTTTATCCGAATCGCTTAAATAATTTACATTTTTGTTTAAGACAAATTGTTTTTGATTGTATATACAATGAAACTGTATTAAATTTTTAGTGTTACTTATTGGGTCGTACAAACATTGGAAAACTTATTCAAAGAACTCAGCTTACTCGTATATTGATCAGCAAATTAGGATGAATTCATCAAATAAAATTTGAATATAAAATAAGGAAAAAAAATTCGTTGTATGAATTCAAAAAAATGATAATTTATGTGTTATTGACTTAGCGTTTAAGAATTCCAAGCATATTGTATTTTTCAAATTGAATTAAACTATAGCATAGTGTAATGCTGCTTGCGACTGAGAAAGTTTGCCTTGTATGCGAGTACTTTTTATATAAAAGATATCTCAAGAAAAAAAAAGGTAGCCCAGAAGAGCGGAACCGAGTTTGATCCAGCTATTGCAAAATGGGTTTAAATATTCATTAAGCTTTCACTGTTGATGCACCAGATAAAATTTTATCGAGTTGAAATAAATCCTTAAAACTGTATGAAGTGCTCAGTAATTTTGTTGATTTGATATCCGCAAGCCAATTTTTTTGCATGTATTTGCAGCAAAAACAATATTTTCCCGGCAGGCTCCGACATAGATAGTCAAGCCGCAGGAAAGATGATTCGCAATTGCTGACAGTGATGAGCTAACGATTGCGAATGAAGCTGCATCCCACTGTGCGAAACAAAGGCTCCATTCCTCTCGACTATAAACAGCAGAAAGTAAATGTTTTTAAAAACTTACCGCAGTGGGTGTACAATACACTCAGCTCTTTACCTGTTACAATGTATTGGCGTCCGTGCACGTGTGGCCAAATATCCCCATCTGGGCTAATTGCTCGAATTTCAAAGTGCATGAATCCCTTTTATGGCGCCACGCAACATTTCTGCATCTTCTGTTGGTTTGAAACCCGAATGTGGTGCAACAGTTGGATGTGGCTGGTAATCTATTCTGTTTACTTTCTATTTTTGAGACACTTCACTTGCTGAACGGTATTTTACTACTGATAGTATCATATATGTATACAATATGTGCTCGCGCTTGGCTTTTTGGAGAGCTTTCACTTGTCAAATTGACTACTTTGTCTTCTCCTCGGACAAAACAGATGTGTGTGGAATGGAACGCCACATGGCGACAATGTGCATCTCCATTTGTCGCCAGTGGAATAGTTTTTCGATGGCCACGGTGGAGGGGCATTCCCAAATGGATATGTCTCGAAATGCGTCGGGGTTTTGATTAATATTCTGTTTCAAATATTTAAATCCACAGATCTAAATATTTGGAGATAAAAAAAATATTTTCTGCGCAACGATATCCGCACGAAAGATGAAGTCCGCTTGCATTTCGAGGTCATACCCATCTGGCCGAGTGCAAGGGTTCGGGATCGGAATCACTTCGATTCCCGGGCGTAGGCGTCACATTACACATTCCCCCCCCCCCCCCCAAAATCGAAGTAATTACGATCCCACCTCCTATGTAAAAGGTCTTGGTTAGGGCCGTGGCGGGTCGAAGGTCGATTTTGAGGAATAGGCTACAACCATGTTCGTGAAGACTCGATAGTGGCTATACAGTAGGGAGTCAGGTGTTATTCGGAGGCCTTCGTCCAGGCAGAGATTTAGGTAAGCCAAGGTTTTGCGTGTGAAATAGTTGTAATTCATCGTCTAAGGTCTTTTGCGTGGTAAATTCCCAGGGTTTTACCAGCCATGTCCGCGATGAGGTATCGGGTGGGGCTTATTACTTGTAGGACTCGACACTTCACGAATTTCTTGTCTAGTTTGGCATTGTAATGTCGGGTGGCATCGCTCTGCCGGAAGTTTCAACGATATATTTCGTCGCCTGCCTTAAAGCCAGAAGGATGAGATCGCAAGTTGTACCGCTCCTCTCCCATCCGTCTACTTTCTTCAATCTTCTCCCGCAGTTGATCTCGCAGAAGTTGGAGCTTTTCGTGCGGTTCCAGAACCACGATTGGGTCCTCTAGCGATTTCAGCTGCCGCAATAGCCGGTAAGCGCTTCCGTGACAGATCATGTACTGGCCGAACAATGCGAAATACGGCGAAATGCCGGTAGTGGCGTGGTACGACGAGCGCAGAGCACTAGTGATGGCGGACAACTTGCGATCCCAGTCCTTCTGATTCGGGTGGACATAGGCGCGAATGGCCGCTATGAGCGTACGGTTCAGTCGTTCGGATGCGTTGGCTTGTGGTGAATAGACGGCGGTTCGTTGGTGGATGATGCCGTATTTGGACATTAGGTCTCGGAACTTGCTGGAGGTGAACTGGACCCCGTTGTCGGAGACAAGTTTCTCCGGAACTCCAAACATGTGAAAGACTCGGTTCTCCAAGAAGCTGATTATAGGTCCAGTGTGCATGTTACGTAGTGGTTCTATGATAGGGAATTTAGAGAGCTGGTCCAGGACCACGACAGCTCCCGTGTGACCAGAAGCAGATCGAGGGTAAGGACCGATAAGATCAATGTACAAGCGCTGGAACACGCGTTCGGGGACCTCAACCTTACCCATGGGAGGCCGAAGAATGGTGTTGGGCGCTTTAGTGCACTTGCATAGCTCACAGGAGGCTACGTACGCTTTTATCTGTTGTGCCATCTTAGGCCAAAAGAAGCAGGTTTTCAACCGCCTAAGTGTACGACCGTAACCGCCATGCGCACTTGATGGGTGGTCATGGGCCCGTCTGATAAGATCAGTGGTTATTTCTTCGGGCACCCACAACTTCCACTGTTCTTCTTCTTGTATGGGGTCTCCGGATGCGTGTCCCATCCGCTTATAAATATATCCATCCGTCAACCGCAGTTCCGGAAGCTGGGACAGTTCATTCTGGATAGTGTGGATCAGTTGGGTGTAGCTGGCTGACTTGAAGGCAGGATGGTCCAGATCGATCAATTGGGGGCTGTCGTCCTCCTGGACCAACTCGGCTCCTTCAGGAGCGAACATTCTGGATAAGGTGTCGGGGACTACATGCTGGCTTCCCTTTCGGTGGCGAATTGTGAAGTCAAATGCCTGTAGTTTCAGTGCCCACCTGGCCAATCTGCCGTTGAGATCAGTCTGGCTCATAAGCCATTTCAGAGAAGCGTGGTCCGTAACGATTCCAAAAGTGTGTCCCTCCACATAGGCTCGGAAGCGTTTCACTGCCAACACCGCAGCTAGACATTCCTGCTCGGAGACCGTGTAATTTCGCTGGGCTGGGTTCAACTTGTGAGACATGAAGGCTATAGGTCTCTCCTCGCCGTCTTGTGCAACCTGCTCCCACCCCATGTTGACTCGCGTCACAATGGATTGAGAACGGTTTGTCAAAGTCTGGGCTGTGCAGTACGGGGGCTTTAGTCAGACTCTTTTTTAGCTCTTCAAAGGCTCGCAAGCTGGGCTCTTCCCAGACGAATTTACGTCCCTTACGCAGCATGTCGGTCAAAGGAGTGGTTATGGTGGCATAGTCACGTACAAAACGCTGGTACCATCCGCATAAGCCTAATAATCGGCGTAATTGTTTGGGGGCTTGGGTAATGGAAAAACGTCAATCGCTTGAGTCTTGTCCGGATCGGTCTTGATATGGCCGTGCCCAATGATGTGACCTAAATACTTCACCTCCGTCATCACGAACTGGCTCTTCCGTATGTTGATGGTTAATCTTGCCCTACGGATGTGTAGAGCCACCTCCTGAAGCAGGTCGATGTGTTCGTCAAAGGTCTCGGTTATAAGCAACAGATCGTCCAAGTAAACGAAAACTTGGTGCCGCAAATGAGGTGGTATCACCTTATCCATAAGGCGCGTCATTGTTTGGGGGGCATTACACAATCCGAATGGCATGGTCACAAATTGATATAAGGGCCGACCTGGGACTGTGAAGGCTGTTTTCTCCTTTGAACCGGGGTCTAAAGGAATTTGCCAGAAGGCGTCCTTGAGGTCTAAGCTCGTGATGAAGTGGGCTTTAGGCAACCGACTCAAAATGCCTTCAATCAACGGTAGAGGGTATGCGTCCTTGACTGTGACGGCGTTCAAGCGTCTGGCATCTAAGCATAGCCGGACCTTGTTCGGCTTGACAACTAAGGTGACTGGGGAAGCCCACGCGCTCTGTGATTCTTCGATTACGCCTAATGCAAGCATTCGATCAACTTCGGCATATAACGATTTTTCCTTCGCCGGAGATATGGCAAAATGTCTCTGTTTTATGGGTTTAGCATCCCCCACGTCTATAGTGTGGAACACCAGGGCAGTCCTCCCGAGACCTTCCTTCTCATGCGATGGAAAAGCCGATATAGCCGAGTCAAGACGCAGTTGCTGATTTACATCCAGTGTATGTCGTAATAAGTGAGTGGGTGGAGATTGGTCAGGAGCTGTGGTGACGGACTCCAGGGTCGTACCGGAAAATAGTGCAGGGGCCAAGTTAAATTTTCGAACGAAATCCACTCCTAGAGAAAGATTCTGGGTTAACTGAGGAATGATGAAAAATTCCAGAGGTTTAGTTACTCCTTTAAAGGTGACATCCGTCATAATTTTTCCCACTGCAGAGTGACGAGTTCCATCCGCCGTGCTTAACCAGGAGGTGAAATGACGGATTTGGTCCGCGTGCATTGCCAGTACCTCCCCTGCAAAATCGGCGGATATGCAATTCACGCTGGCTCCCGTATCGACAAAGCCTGACACTCGTTTTTGCAGGAGGTGTACTGACGCATATGGTCGAACGTCATCCCTCAATAATTCGTCTAAGTGTATGTCCTTCAGCACCTTCCTCGACTGCCTGACTTTTCTCCAGAAGCTCCGCATCCGACGCGTGGCTCGCTTTCTTCGCGGTGGGACATTTGTAGCCAACTCCTCATGGAAGATGCGCTGTCGAGTAGCCAAATAATTCCGCAGCCTGACGTGGAAAGGTTTTACATGCCAAGGAACTTTCGCCTCGCTATCATTTCCCTGCGCGTTGGCCTCGGCGAAGGATGGCGTCGGTTGTGGAACTTCGGGAGAACTGTGTTTAGCGGTGCGAGTCAGCAGAATTGGAGTCATGTTGGGAGCTTGGTCATAGCTAGTGATGGGGTCTGGATTGGTTCGTCCGGGGTTTAGGAGTGCCGACGGGTGGTCGCGGCACTCGGTGGCAAGTTTTTTCGCACTTTGCAATTTGCACAGTCAGGTGCGTATGTGTTGGCCTTCCCGCATCAGTAACAGAAAAGCGTCGGCTCCGCTGGACATGCATAGAACCGATGCCCCGGTTGTCGGCAGTTCCAACAGACCGTCGGGCTTGTAATTGCTTCAAGGGAGGGTCGATCAATCAATGCTGGGTCCTCAAGCTCCGGTGGTGCTCCGCTCCTCGGTACTGGTACTGGATCAGCAAGCAGGTGGTCCGCTGCCATCAACTCCGCGGTATGATGATTTCGGGGATTTGGTCCCGTTATGCGAGGTTGTGGACGGAAGGTACCTCGCCGCTCATCCAAGTGTTCTTGCCTACGGGCATGGAGGCGCAATCCCTGTATGGTGTTGATGGGAAAATGCAGAAGGCTGTTCTGAAGCTCCCAGCGCATATTCTCTCTGATAATTTCTACCAGTTCGTCCTCGGGCATGGTTGTTCGCAGGCGAGTGCTCAATCTCACTATGCTTGTGTAGTACTGGTCGAACGGTTCGTGAGCGCCTTGTTTCCGTTTCTTCAATTGTTCCCTTAGCTCTCTCTCAGTGAAGCCATCCTCAAATCGATTGCAGAAGGCTGCACTGAAAGAGTGCCAAGTGGGACGTGGCGTTGATTCTTTAAAGCTCCAGTACCAGTCGGCAGCGTCGCCGCTGAACAAAAGATGTGCATGCCGGAGGAAGGCCGAGGAATCACCTCCCAGGGTGCTGGATACTAACGCCTGAGTTCGGAAAAGGAACCGGTCCGCCGATATCATATCGTTGAACCCTGTAAAGTTCAGGCGCCAACTCTCCATGATACGAGGCGTCGGGTCTCGAAAAGGTGTCAATGCGTTCCCGGGGGGAATCACATCCTCGGTTGACCTGTTGTACTGAACTGCCTCGGGGGCTAGAGGTACCAACGGAGGTGCGGTGCTGTGTCGTGGTCTATATTTGGGAGCTCTGGGATCCATTCCCGAGTTCCTTGGAGGTGGGGCCCATTGCTCGGATGGTCGAGAGTGGGGCATAGCCACACTGGGATTGGGCTCCCAGCCAAGCGGAGTTCTCACGCGGCTGGGTGGTTGGCTCATAGGGAGATTCTGGAGCTTTCCCTCCAGGTTGCCAATCCTCTCCGACATATCTCGCATCAACGCCACGAGGGCGTCAATGGAGTGGGCGGAAGGCATGGGTGTCACCTCGGACACGACACTTGCGGCCGGAACTTCACCGCCTACGGCTCCTTGAAGGTCTATGAGTGGTTGGGACTGTTCGGCCTCTGGAACTCCTTTCGCCACTGCTCCGCGCGTTGGGAGGGGCGTTCCGATGGGGACGTCTACGGCAGACCGATCTATGGGTCGCCGGCATAAGGGACACAGCTCTGACGTGAGGAGGAGCTGTTGTACACAGGCACGATGGAATAGATGTCCACAATCCAATCGCACGCTGTGTACGCCCTCCACTACGTCTTCGAAGCAGATCCCGCAGTTAGCTGGTTGGACCGTTTTGGATCTGGTCCAACGCTTATCTGGGGTCCGCTTCGTTGCCATTTTTGCTGGTTTTGGTGGTTGCTAGTATGAAAAAAAAATATAAAATATACTTATTGCTAAACTAGTATGAAAAAAGAAAATATAAAATATAAAATATACT
Organism: Odontomyia ornata; assembly: GCA_963969285.1. NCBI lineage: Eukaryota > Metazoa > Arthropoda > Insecta > Diptera > Stratiomyidae > Odontomyia > Odontomyia ornata. Next base: position 192,850,835 of record OZ017738.1, read on the forward strand.
TATTGCTAAAGTAGTGGCCGATAGTGGCGAGCTATTTATAAAATATAGAGAAAGGAAAAAAAAATTGATTTGATACATACTTTCCTTTCGAGTGGTCGACTCCTCCAACGGGAAATAAGAGTGCGTGGTAATCTGCCGAAGAAAGGGTGCTTTTGGTCGATTTACGAAATTTACCCCATAACCCACATACATTACAAAACCGTCTCTAAACTACGTTAAGGGACTCGACGAGACAAGTGGTAGAGCTACCGTAACGATTTTGTACGCGATCAAAATTCCCGACGCGTGGAAGCATTCCGGGCTTCGCAACTCCAGCATACGCCACCGAACGTTGAACCGATACCACTCGTCTATCACGCATACGAAATAAGTAGAATCCTTCCGCGACATAAAGGCAAGGTAGCCTTCTATTTTCTTGAGAGTCCATGCTGATAGGTAAACCCATCAGGCTGGCAGTTCCATCAAGAAAATAGAAGGTCCTTACAGGGGTTAACCTGGGACAACACATCGGAAGGATTCTGTCGCGAAAAAAAAATCAAACAAAGGAGAGCGGAAGATACAACTCACGTGAAGCGACTGCTAGTGTGTATCACACAACTCCACTGCTCCTGATAGTGGGACTCGAGTACCAGAGTACCTTACATCCTCCGTAAAGGACCAACTCGTCAGAAGACGCAAAGTTCTTTCCCCCTTAGGATGTCTTAGGCCCCACGTTGGGCGCCATTTGTAATGATTTTCAACAATTTTAAGTTCGAACGCGGAACCGACCTCTCATCGGTTCTAGACGTTAAGTCTGAGTAGTGCCAACAGATGGTACCAACAGGTCAACCAATCCGTGCACCGTAACCCATTCACGCGGTGGCTGCTTGTCGGCCAGCTAGTTCGGAGAGGATTTCGGTCGCGGGTCTCCGAATGGGTTACGCTCATTTACAATATTTTCAGCCACCTGAACATGCCCGTTTTCAAAACGCGTTATCAAATAAAACCATACGTAGAAGAAACCTACTTTACGTTACTCCGCATTTCTTCATTCATCCAGTTAAAACACAAAAATCTAATTTCCGTTTTGCGTTCCCGAATTATACCGACGCGGTACCGAAAAATATGCTACTCAAAATTAACACGACGAAGACTACTCTAACAAAATGTCAAAACTACAAAGGTACCGCGTACCGCGCACGACACGAAACCGACCTCAGCGGATTTGGCGAAACCCTAGCCTCGCGACGGCATACCTACCCTGCACTCACTTTCCCGCTGAAACAGAACGAACCACTGAAAAGGAAAGTCTTGGGTTATTTAGCAATTCATTTTATGTTTATTTTTTTTTTTTTGAATATCTGGAAATAATATTTATTACATGTTTACACACTAAATCCATCAAAGTTATTTAAACTGAATATTGAAATCAAACCGTTCAACTTATTATTTCATAGTCATCTATCATTTGCTGACCATATAAAACAAATGAACATCTACACCAACAAGATGGCGGTAAAAAGGCCAATCTATTATTTACGTTATATGTATATATTTACTTTATTATTTATTTTAAATCTTCCTTCCAACACAATGTCATAGTGGTCATGTGAGATCAAATACAATATTTTTTTATATATTTATATATGATGACACTATGAATAAAATATTCATTATAGAATTTTATTAATTTAATAAAAATATAATATCCAAATCAAAATCGTTATAATGATATTATTTAAGGATCGTCTACAATCAAAATAATGGAATCATTGGTATAATAATCTTAACATTTTTCTTCTTTTTACGCTTGTTCATCAATCGTTTACTATACACGATTGCTCCAACTTAAACTACGCTTTTTTTTTTGTCGCGTGACCTTACAATAATAGTATTATGAATAAATTTATATCATGTTTACAGACGGCTAACAGAAAAACTTCTCATGGTACACCAGCATATACGCTTTTCGTTTCCTACTGATTTCGATAGAGGCGAGTTGATAAGTTACTTAGTGAGGTTGTGCTTTACAAAGGAAAGTATGTAAGCAGAAAAAAATTTTTGCAGAGAAAGTATTATAGTATAACGCAGCAGTTAAATAGCAAAATTTTGAAAGCACGCATCTCTAACGACACGACTCATTCAAACTGAGAAACGCAAAGCAGATATGCAATCTATCATGTCTACGATTAATTATTTCAATGCTATTCATTATTATAATTATACACATATTTACTAAATACATTGATTAACTCCTTTTCTTTTTCAATTAATTACTACTGAACGCTCGCGGTGTTTTATGAAAAATGGCATGAAATGACCGAATCAGATCGTGTCGTCATATATACACTGGGATACCAATCGTTTTTTTCATTTTTTTTACATTTAATTCTACTTGGTTAGCTCCTTTGCCAATAAAAATTATTTTTCAACGAGCGAAATTAATTAACGCACGTATATTTCTTATGCAAAGTCGAGACAGAGGTTGCTAGGAGAGTTGTGGGTTTTAGAATAAAACGACACATTCTATAATGTAACACATATAAAGCACGAGTTTATCCGAATCGCTTAAATAATTTACATTTTTGTTTAAGACAAATTGTTTTTGATTGTATATACAATGAAACTGTATTAAATTTTTAGTGTTACTTATTGGGTCGTACAAACATTGGAAAACTTATTCAAAGAACTCAGCTTACTCGTATATTGATCAGCAAATTAGGATGAATTCATCAAATAAAATTTGAATATAAAATAAGGAAAAAAAATTCGTTGTATGAATTCAAAAAAATGATAATTTATGTGTTATTGACTTAGCGTTTAAGAATTCCAAGCATATTGTATTTTTCAAATTGAATTAAACTATAGCATAGTGTAATGCTGCTTGCGACTGAGAAAGTTTGCCTTGTATGCGAGTACTTTTTATATAAAAGATATCTCAAGAAAAAAAAAGGTAGCCCAGAAGAGCGGAACCGAGTTTGATCCAGCTATTGCAAAATGGGTTTAAATATTCATTAAGCTTTCACTGTTGATGCACCAGATAAAATTTTATCGAGTTGAAATAAATCCTTAAAACTGTATGAAGTGCTCAGTAATTTTGTTGATTTGATATCCGCAAGCCAATTTTTTTGCATGTATTTGCAGCAAAAACAATATTTTCCCGGCAGGCTCCGACATAGATAGTCAAGCCGCAGGAAAGATGATTCGCAATTGCTGACAGTGATGAGCTAACGATTGCGAATGAAGCTGCATCCCACTGTGCGAAACAAAGGCTCCATTCCTCTCGACTATAAACAGCAGAAAGTAAATGTTTTTAAAAACTTACCGCAGTGGGTGTACAATACACTCAGCTCTTTACCTGTTACAATGTATTGGCGTCCGTGCACGTGTGGCCAAATATCCCCATCTGGGCTAATTGCTCGAATTCCAAAGTGCATGAATCCCTTTTATGGCGCCACGCAACATTTCTGCATCTTCTGTTGGTTTGAAACCCGAATGTGGTGCAACAGTTGGATGTGGCTGGTAATCTATTCTGTTTACTTTCTATTTTTGAGACACTTCACTTGCTGAACGGTATTTTACTACTGATAGTATCATATATGTATACAATATGTGCTCGCGCTTGGCTTTTCGGAGAGCTTTCACTTGTCAAATTGACTACTTTGTCTTCTCCTCGGACAAAACAGATGTGTGTGGAATGGAACGCCACATGGCGACAATGTGCATCTCCATTTGTCGCCAGTGGAATAGTTTTTCGATGGCCACGGTGGAGGGGGCATTCCCAAATGGATATGTCTCGAAATGCGTCGGGGTTTTGATTAATATTCTGTTTCAAATATTTAAATCCACAGATCTAAATATTTGGAGATAAAAAAAATATTTTCTGCGCAACGATATCCGCACGAAAGATGAAGTCCGCTTGCATTTCGAGGTCATACCCATCTGGCCGAGTGCAAGGGTTCGGGATCGGAATCACTTCGATTCCCGGGCGTAGGCGTCACATTACACATTCCCCCCCCCCAAAATCGAAGTAATTACGATCCCACCTCCTATGTAAAAGGTCTTGGTTAGGGCCGTGGCGGGTCGAAGGTCGATTTTGAGGAATAGGCTACAACCATGTTCGTGAAGACTCGATAGTGGCTATACAGTAGGGAGTCAGGTGTTATTCGGAGGCCTTCGTCCAGGCAGAGATTTAGGTAAGCCAAGGTTTTGCGTGTGAAATAGTTGTAATTCATCGTCTAAGGTCTTTTGCGTGGTAAATTCCCAGGGTTTTACCAGCCATGTCCGCGATGAGGTATCGGGTGGGGCTTATTACTTGTAGGACTCGACACTTCACGAATTTCTTGTCTAGTTTGGCATTGTAATGTCGGGTGGCATCGCTCTGCCGGAAGTTTCGACGATATATTTCGTCGCCTGCCTTAAAGCCAGAAGGATGAGATCGCAAGTTGTACCGCTCCTCTCCCATCCGTCTACTTTCTTCAATCTTCTCCCGCAGTTGATCTCGCAGAAGTTGGAGCTTTTCGTGCGGTTCCAGAACCACGATTGGGTCCTCTAGCGATTTCAGCTGCCGCAATAGCCGGTAAGCGCTTCCGTGACAGATCATGTACTGGCCGAACAATGCGAAATACGGCGAAATGCCGGTAGTGGCGTGGTACGACGAGCGCAGAGCACTAGTGATGTCGGACAACTTGCGATCCCAGTCCTTCTGATTCGGGTGGACATAGGCGCAAATGGCCGCTATGAGCGTACGGTTCAGTCGTTCGGATGCGTTGGCTTGTGGTGAATAGACGGCGGTTCGTTGGTGGATGATGCCGTATTTGGACATTAGGTCTCGGAACTTGCTGGAGGTGAACTGGACCCCGTTGTCGGAGACAAGTTTCTCCGGAACTCCAAACATGTGAAAGACTCGGTTCTCCAAGAAGCTGATTATAGGTCCAGTGTGCATGTTACGTAGTGGTTCTATGATAGGGAATTTAGAGAGCTGGTCCAGGACCACGACAGCTCCCGTGTGACCAGAAGCAGATCGAGGGTAAGGACCGATAAGATCAATGTACAAGCGCTGGAACACGCGTTCGGGGACCTCAACCTTACCCATGGGAGGCCGAAGAATGGTGTTGGGCGCTTTAGTGCACTTGCATAGCTCACAGGAGGCTACGTACGCTTTTATCTGTTGTGCCATCTTAGGCCAAAAGAAGCAGGTTTTCAACCGCCTAAGTGTACGACCGTAACCGCCATGCGCACTTGATGGGTGGTCATGGGCCCGTCTGATAAGATCAGTGGTTATTTCTTCGGGCACCCACAACTTCCACTGTTCTTCTTCTTGTATGGGGTCTCCGGATGCGTGTCCCATCCGCTTATAAATATATCCATCCGTCAACCGCAGTTCCGGAAGCTGGGACAGTTGATTCTGGATAGTGTGGATCAGTTGGGTGTAGCTGGCTGACTTGAAGGCAGGATGGTCCAGATCGATCAATTGGGGGCTGTCGTCCTCCTGGACCAACTCGGCTCCTTCAGGAGCGAACATTCTGGATAAGGTGTCGGGGACTACATGCTGGCTTCCCTTTCGGTGGCGAATTGTGAAGTCAAATGCCTGTAGTTTCAGTGCCCACCTGGCCAATCTGCCGTTGAGATCAGTCTGGCTCATAAGCCATTTCAGAGAAGCGTGGTCCGTAACGATTCCAAAAGTGTGTCCCTCCACATAGGCTCGGAAGCGTTTCACTGCCAACACCGCAGCTAGACATTCCTGCTCGGAGACCGTGTAATTTCGCTGGGCTGGGTTCAACTTGTGAGACATGAAGGCTATAGGTCTCTCCTCGCCGTCTTGTGCAACCTGCTCCCACCCCATGTTGACTCGCGTCACAATGGATTGAGAACGGTTTGTCAAAGTCTGGGCTGTGCAGTACGGGGGCTCTAGTCAGACTCTTTTTTAGCTCTTCAAAGGCTCGCAAGCTGGGCTCTTCCCAGACGAATTTACGTCCCTTACGCAGCATGTCGGTCAAAGGAGTGGTTATGGTGGCATAGTCACGTACAAAACGCTGGTACCATCCGCATAAGCCTAATAATCGGCGTAATTGTTTGGGGGCTTGGGTAATGGAAAAACGTCAATCGCTTGAGTCTTGTCCGGATCGGTCTTGATATGGCCGTGCCCAATGATGTGACCTAAATACTTCACCTCCGTCATCACGAACTGGCTCTTCCGTATGTTGATGGTTAATCTTGCCCTACGGATGTGTAGAGCCACCTCCTGAAGCAGGTCGATGTGTTCGTCAAAGGTCTCGGTTATAAGCAACAGATCGTCCAAGTAAATGAAAACTTGGTGCCGCAAATGAGGTGGTATCACCTTATCCATAAGGCGCGTCATTGTTTGGGGGGCATTACACAATCCGAATGGCATGGTCACGAATTGATATAAGGGCCGACCTGGGACTGTGAAGGCTGTTTTCTCCTTTGAACCGGGGTCTAAAGGAATTTGCCAGAAGGCGTCCTTGAGGTCTAAGCTCGTGATGAAGTGGGCTTTAGGCAACCGACTCAAAATGCCTTCAATCAACGGTAGAGGGTATGCGTCCGTGACTGTGACGGCGTTCAAGCGTCTGGCATCTAAGCATAGCCGGACCTTGTTCGGCTTGACAACTAAGGTGACTGGGGAAGCCCACGCGCTCTGTGATTCTTCGATTACGCCTAATGCAAGCATTCGATCAACTTCGGCATATAACAATTTTTCCTTCGCCGGAGATATGGCAAAATGTCTCTGTTTTATGGGTTTAGCATCCCCCACGTCTATAGTGTGGAACACCAGGGCAGTCCTCCCGAGACCTTCCTTCTCATGCGATGGAAAAGCCAATATAGCCGAGTCAAGACGCAGTTGCTGATTTACATCCAGTGTATGTCGTAATAAGTGAGTGGGTGGAGATTGGTCAGGAGCTGTGGTGACGGACTCCAGGGTCGTACCGGAAAATAGTGCAGGGGCCAAGTTAAATTTTCGAACGAAATCCACTCCTAGAGAAAGATTCTGGGTTAACTGAGGAATGATGAAAAATTCCAGAGGTTTAGTTACTCCTTTAAAGGTGACATCCGTCATAATTTTTCCCACTGCAGAGTGACGAGTTCCATCCGCCGTGCTTAACCAGGAGGTGAAATGACGGATTTGGTCCGCGTGCATTGCCAGTACCTCCCCTGCAAAATCGGCGGATATGCAATTCACGCTGGCTCCCGTATCGACAAAGCCTGACACTCGTTTTTGAAGGAGGTGTACTGACGCATATGGTCGAACGTCATCCCTCAATAATTCGTCTAAGTGTATGTCCTTCAGCACCTTCCTCGACTGCCTGACTTTTCTCCAGAAGCTCCGCATCCGACGCGTGGCTCGCTTTCTTCGCGGTGGGACATTTGTAGCCAACTCCTCATGGAAGATGCGCTGTCGAGTAGCCAAATAATTCCGCAGCCTGACGTGGAAAGGTTTTACATGCCAAGGAACTTTCGCCTCGCTATCATTTCCCTGCGCGTTGGCCTCGGCGAAGGATGGCGTCGGTTGTGGAACTTCGGGAGAACTGTGTTTAGCGGTGCGAGTCAGCAGAATTGGAGTCATGTTGGGAGCTTGGTCATAGCTAGTGATGGGGTCTGGATTGGTTCGTCCGGGGTTTAGGAGTGCCGACGGGTGGTCGCAGCACTCGGTGGCAAGTTTTTTCGCACTTTGCAATTTGCACAGTCAGGTGCGTATGTGTTGGCCTTCCCGCATCAGTAACAGAAAAGCGTCGGCTCCGCTGGACATGCATAGAACCGATGCCCCGGTTGTCGGCAGTTCCAACAGACCGTCGGGCTTGTAATTGCTTCAAGGGAGGGTCGATCAATCAATGCTGGGTCCTCAAGCTCCGGTGGTGCTCCGCTCCTCGGTACTGGTACTGGATCAGCAAGCAGGTGGTCCGCTGCCATCAACTCCGCGGTATGATGATTTCGGGGATTTGGTCCCGTTATGCGAGGTTGTGGACGGAAGGTACCTCGCCGCTCATCCAAGTGTTCTTGCCTACGGGCATGGAGGCGCAATCCCTGTATGGTGTTGATGGGAAAATGCAGAAGGCTGTTCTGAAGCTCCCAGCGCATATTCTCTCTGATAATTTCTACCAGTTCGTCCTCGGGCATGGTTGTTCACAGGCGAGTGCTCAATCTCACTATGCTTGTGTAGTACTGGTCGAACGGTTCGTGAGCGCCTTGTTTCCGTTTCTTCAATTGTTCCCTTAGCTCTCTCTCAGTGAAGCCATCCTCAAATCGATTGCGGAAGGCTGCACTGAAAGAGTGCCAAGTGGGACGTGGCGTTGATTCTTTAAAGCTCCAGTACCAGTCGGCAGCGTCGCCGCTGAACAAAAGATGTGCATGCCGGAGGAAGGCCGAGGAATCACCTCCCAGGGTGCTGGATACTAACGCCTGAGTTCGGAAAAGGAACCGGTCCGCCGATATCATATCGTTGAACCCTGTAAAGTTCAGGCGCCAACTCTCCATGATACGAGGCGTCGGGTCTCGAAAAGGTGTCAATGCGTTCCCGGGGGGAATCACATCCTCGGTTGACCTGTTGTACTGAACTGCCTCGGGGGCTAGAGGTACCAACGGAGGTGCGGTGCTGTGTCGTGGTCTATATTTGGGAGCTCTGGGATCCATTCCCGAGTTCCTTGGAGGTGGGGCCCATTGCTCGGATGGTCGAGAGTGGGGCATAGCCACACTGGGATTGGGCTCCCAGCCAAGCGGAGTTCTCACGCGGCTGGGTGGTTGGCTCATAGGGAGATTCTGGAGCTTTCCCTCCAGGTTGCCAATCCTCTCCGACATATCTCGCATCAACGCCACGAGGGCGTCAATGGAGTGGGCGGAAGGCATGGGTGTCACCTCGGACACGACACTTGCGGCCGGAACTTCACCGCCTACGGCTCCTTGAAGGTCTATGAGTGGTTGGGACTGTTCAGCCTCTGGAACTCCTTTCGCCACTGCTCCGCGCGTTGGGAGGGGCGTTCCGATGGGGACGTCTACGGCAGACCGATCTATGGGTCGCCGGCATAAGGGACACAGCTCTGACGTGAGGAGGAGCTGTTGTACACAGGCACGATGGAATAGATGTCCACAATCCAATCGCACGCTGTGTACGCCCTCCACTACGTCTTCGAAGCAGATCCCGCAGTTAGCTGGTTGGACCGTTTTGGATCTGGTCCAACGCTTATCTGGGGTCCGCTTCGTTGCCATTTTTGCTGGTTTTGGTGGTTGCTAGTATGAAAAAAAAATATAAAATATACTTATTGCTAAACTAGTATGAAAAAAGAAAATATAAAATATAAAATATACTTATTGCTAAAGTAGTGGCCGATAGTGGCGAGCTATTTATAAAATATAGAGAAAGGAAAAAAAAAATTGATTTGATACATACTTTCCTTTCCAGTGGTCGACTCCTCCAACGGGAAATAAGAGTGCGTGGTAATCTGCCGAAGAAAGGGTGCTTTTGGTCGATTTACGAAATTTACCCCATAACCCACATACATTACAAAACCGTCTCTAAACTACGTTAAGGGACTCGACGAGACAAGTGGTAGAGCTACCGTAACGATTTTGTACGCGATCAAAATTCCCGACGCGTGGAAGCATTCCGGGCTTCGCAACTCCAGCATACGCCACCGAACGTTGAACCGATACCACTCGTCTATCACGCATACGAAATAAGTAGAATCCTTCCGCGACATAAAGGCAAGGTAGCCTTCTATTTTCTTGAGAGTCCATGCTGATAGGTAAACCCATCAGGCTGGCAGTTCCATCAAGAAAATAGAAGGTCCTTACAGGGGTTAACCTGGGACAACACATCGGAAGGATTCTGTCGCGAAAAAAAAATCAAACAAAGGAGAGCGGAAGATACAACTCACGTGAAGCGACTGCTAGTGTGTATCACACAACTCCACTGCTCCTGATAGTGGGACTCGAGTACCAGAGTACCTTACATCCTCCGTAAAGGACCAACTCGTCAGAAGACGCAAAGTTCTTTCCCCCTTAGGATGTCTTAGGCCCCACGTTGGGCGCCATTTGTAATGATTTTCAACAATTTTAAGTTCGAACGCGGAACCGACCTCTCATCGGTTCTAGACGTTAAGTCTGAGTAGTGCCAACAGATGGTACCAACAGGTCAACCAATCCGTGCACCGTAACCCATTCACGCGGTGGCTGCTTGTCGGCCAGCTAGTTCGGAGAGGATTTCGGTCGCGGGTCTCCGAATGGGTTACGCTCATTTACAATATTTTCAGCCACCTGAACATGCCCGTTTTCAAAACGCGTTATCAAATAAAACCATACGTAGAAGAAACCTACTTTACGTTACTCCGCATTTCTTCATTCATCCAGTTAAAACACAAAAATCTAATTTCCGTTTTGCGTTCCCGAATTATACCGACGCGGTACCGAAAAATATGCTACTCGAAATTAACACGACGAAGACTACTCTAACAAAATGTCAAAACTACAAAGGTACCGCGTACCGCGCACGACACGAAACCGACCTCAGCGGATTTGGCGAAACCCTAGCCTCGCGACGGCATACCTACCCTGCACTCACTTTCCCGCTGAAACAGAACGAACCACTGAAAAGGAAAGTCTTGGGTTATTTAGCAATTCATTTTATGTTTATTTTTTTTTTTTTGAATATCTGGAAATAATATTTATTACATGTTTACACACTAAATCCATCAAAGTTATTTAAACTGAATATTGAAATCAAACCGTTCAACTTATTATTTCATAGTCATCTATCATTTGCTGACCATATAAAACAAATGAACATCTACACCAACAAGATGGCGGTAAAAAGGCCAATCTATTATTTACGTTATATGTATATATTTACTTTATTATTTATTTTAAATCTTCCTTCCAACACAATGTCATAGTGGTCATGTGAGATCAAATACAATATTTTTTTATATATTTATATATGATGACACTATGAATAAAATATTCATTATAGAGTTTTATTAATTTAATAAAAATATAATATCCAAATCAAAATCGTTATAATGATATTATTTAAGGATCGTCTACAATCAAAATAATGGAATCATTGGTATAATAATCTTAACATTTTTCTTCTTTTTACGCTTGTTCATCAATCGTTTACTATACACGATTGCTCCAACTTAAACTACGCTTTTTTTTTTGTCGCGTGACCTTACAATAATAGTATTATGAATAAATTTATATCATGTTTACAGACGGCTAACAGAAAAACTTCTCATGGTACACCAGCATATACGCTTTTCGTTTCCTACTGATTTCGATAGAGGCGAGTTGATAAGTTACTTAGTGAGGTTGTGCTTTACAAAGGAAAGTATGTAAGCAGAAAAAAATTTTTGCAGAGAAAGTATTATAGTATAACGCAGCAGTTAAATAGCAAAATTTTGAAAGCACGCATCTCTAACGACACGACTCATTCAAACTGAGAAACGCAAAGCAGATATGCAATCTATCATGTCTACGATTAATTATTTCAATGCTATTCATTATTATAATTATACACATATTTACTAAATACATTGATTAACTCCTTTTCTTTTTCAATTAATTACTACTGAACGCTCGCGGTGTTTTATGAAAAATGGCATGAAATGACCGAATCAGATCGTGTCGTCATATATACACTGGGATACCAATCGTTTTTTTCATTTTTTTTACATTTAATTCTACTTGGTTAGCTCCTTTGCCAATAAAAATTATTTTTCAACGAGCGAAATTAATTAACGCACGTATATTTCTTATGCAAAGTCGAGACAGAGGTTGCTAGGAGAGTTGTGGGTTTTAGAATAAAACGACACATTCTATAATGTAACACATATAAAGCACGAGTTTATCCGAATCGCTTAAATAATTTACATTTTTGTTTAAGACAAATTGTTTTTGATTGTATATACAATGAAACTGTATTAAATTTTTAGTGTTACTTATTGGGTCGTACAAACATTGGAAAACTTATTCAAAGAACTCAGCTTACTCGTATATTGATCAGCAAATTAGGATGAATTCATCAAATAAAATTTGAATATAAAATAAGGAAAAAAAATTCGTTGTATGAATTCAAAAAAATGATAATTTATGTGTTATTGACTTAGCGTTTAAGAATTCCAAGCATATTGTATTTTTCAAATTGAATTAAACTATAGCATAGTGTAATGCTGCTTGCGACTGAGAAAGTTTGCCTTGTATGCGAGTACTTTTTATATAAAAGATATCTCAAGAAAAAAAAAGGTAGCCCAGAAGAGCGGAACCGAGTTTGATCCAGCTATTGCAAAATGGGTTTAAATATTCATTAAGCTTTCACTGTTGATGCACCAGATAAAATTTTATCGAGTTGAAATAAATCCTTAAAACTGTATGAAGTGCTCAGTAATTTTGTTGATTTGATATCCGCAAGCCAATTTTTTTGCATGTATTTGCAGCAAAAACAATATTTTCCCGGCAGGCTCCGACATAGATAGTCAAGCCGCAGGAAAGATGATTCGCAATTGCTGACAGTGATGCGCTAACGATTGCGAATGAAACTGCATCCAACTGTGCGAAACAAAGGCTCCATTTCTCTCGACTATAAACAGCAGAAAGTAAATGTTTTTAAAAACTTACCGCAGTGGGTGTACAATACACTCAGCTCTTTACCTGTTACAATGTATTGGCGTCCGTGCACGTGTGGCCAAATATCCCCATCTGGGCTAATTGCTCGAATTCCAAAGTGCATGAATCCCTTTTATGGCGCCACGCAACATTTCTGCATCTTCTGTTGGTTTGAAACCCGAATGTGGTGCAACAGTTGGATGTGGCTAGTAATCTATTCTGTTTACTTTCTATTTTTGAGACACTTCACTTGCTGAACGGTATTTTACTACTGATAGTATCATATATGTATACAATATGTGCTCGCGCTTGGCTTTTCGGAGAGCTTTCACTTGTCAAATTGACTACTTTGTCTTCTCCTCGGACAAAACAGATGTGTGTGGAATGGAACGCCACATGGCGGCAATGTGCATCTCCATTTGTCGCCAGTGGCATAGTTTTTCGATGGCCACGGTGGAGGGGGCATTCCCAAATGGATATGTCTCGAAATGCGTCGGGGTTTTGATTAATATTCTGTTTCAAATATTTAAATCCACAGATCTAAATATTTGGAGATAAAAAAAATATTTTCTGCGCAACGATATCCGCACGAAAGATGAAGTCCGCTTGCATTTCGAGGTCATACCCATCTGGCCGAGTGCAAGGGTTCGGGATCGGAATCACTTCGATTCCCGGGCGTAGGCGTCACATTACAGTGATTCGAACTGCTATTTTCATTTCCCAGCCAAATTGCTGACCCATGCACATTCAGCGAGTACATTTGTCCGTGAAGTGGATCCGTGGTCAAAGAGATTGGGTTACATTTCATGGACAAAGGCAGGCATGCCGGCGAAGAGACGCAAATTCAGCGTTCGTTCTCTGAACTTGTGTGAAATGCTCGGTGACTTGATAATTGCAGTCGAATAATTTTGTTGAACGCGTTAAGTAGCATATTTGTAAAACATAATCTGTGTCACCATTTGTAAAGGTTTCAGTTTGGTATTGTAACAACCAAGGTGTAGTTGAATTTGCCGAACATCAATAAAATCAGATTGATTCAATTCTTTCTTAATTATAAAGAAGCGTTTTTGAGATATTAAGGAACGGAATTTTATGAAAGGAAATTATAAACAGCCAGGACAAGTAGCCCTGATAACAATACTTTTGAATGGTGCTTGCATCTGGGTATTGTTGGTAACAACAAGTTTGCATTAGCTGGCTGCCCACGCGGCGATGACACAAAACGTCAGTAAATGCATAGCTAAGAAGAACCAGTCAAACAAGCGCAATGGAGCGTCAGCTGTGCGCTTTTCGAGCGGAATGCGTCGGAAACGGCAGTTTCCGGCTGATGGACTCTTGACTGGGGGATAAGACAATTTTGCGGGACTGGGTGGCCATTTTTTTATTTGGATTCAGCAACGACGGCTAGTGGATGGGAATATCGAAAGTTTGTGGCGGGGGTTTGGGGTGAGTTTCGAAATGAAAACAAGTTGGGTAGACAGACCTATGCTCATGTCAGAAGCGTTTTGTACTCAACATACAAAATGCAGTAACCAGTAACGAATAAAATCAAGAAACATGTCATGTTCGAGGATCATACTATTATTAGCAAAGTTGAAAGAATTTTGACTTCTGAAGTATTTGTTATAGTTATACCCACAAAGATCTCTCTTGATAATTATTTCAGATTCTTTAAAATCACGGGTGTCCATTCGCAAAGGAGGAAACACATTTTTCATGTATTCCTCCCCCCCCCCCCCACCTGTGCGCCCACTGAAGCAAAAACTGTCAGTTTAACAACTGTTTTGAAAGCTCTCATAGAGAACCTTCAGTTGATACTCATATCGGCTACCTTTCATGAAATTTTTTTTCAGGGGCCACTCCTCTGTACTGTAATCATCGATTCATGGCCTGTTTCTTCGAATCTTAGAATGGTTACAAAGCCCTTTTGCTAGGAGCTGTCTCCTGCCTTTTCGACTTGTTTCAATTGTATGTACTCATCTTCATGATACCTATCATTCCTGCAATTTTCATGCAAATCCTAGCAAAGCTGTAGTGTCTAAGTCGGGTAAAAGCGCATATGGCTCCATAGCCATATGTTTCCATAGTAATACAGGGCATATTGTTCCATAGTAATGCAGGAAAATTCAAATCGCTATAACTTCGTTAAATACTATTCGATCTTTCTTTCAGGAAAGATCAATCTTATAAATAGTCATCTGTGTGCTAAATTTTATTGAATTTAAGGGTACCGTCTAGATTTTATTCAAGAAAACATAAAATCAATATATCATACTATTACTAACAAAGTTGAGTGAATTTCGACTTCTCATGTATTTGTTGTTGTTGTACTCACAAAGGCCTACATCCATGATTTTTTTCAGATTTTTCGGATGGAAGGTGTCCAATCGCGAGGGGGGGTACGCGAAAAGTTCGTACGTTTCCCCTTCCCCTGCCCCCTTCGGTACTCATAAGGCAATTTTAAGACTTGTTTTGAAAAGATCTCGTTGAGGCCTTTCCAATGACACCCTACTTGACTACCAATGGTGAAAATTTTTTTTTGAGGGGTCACCTCCCTATGTGGGGAGACCCCCCTTAAACCCCTTTGAAAAATTTTTTCACCATTGAACTTTCAAGAAGTCACCACTTCTGACCTTTCCACAAAGTTTCATGGCTGTAGCTTCTATAGTTTCGGAGAAAAAGTGCTGTGACATACAGACGGACGGACGGACGGACGGACAGACGGACACAGGTCGTGATTGCAATAGGGTTTTGTATTTTAGTACAAAACCCTAAAAAGAGAAATTTTGAGTGCGGGTGTAAGACGAAAGGTATAGATAAACGACCTGAGATTCACACGGTTTTTTTTATCATATTGTGATTAGTTGTTTAAAAGAAGAGATAAACAAATTGAAGGCAGCAAACCCAAAATAAAATACAAAAATTTAAATACATTCCGGTGTGATCTAAACACCAAAATTTTGTTCAAAATAAAAGTTAGGTAGTGGATATAATCCATGTGAAGCTGTCGGTTAGAGCACACTCTGCTTGCGCAGCAGCTCCCAAGCTCAAACCTCTGTAATGGCTTTACACGTCACATCGCTCGTTTGAGAGAGATTTTCTGAAGGAAATCTCAACCGACCTCTCATCGGTTCTAGACGTGAAGTCTTGGAACGTGACAACAAACTTTACCCATCAGGTTGACAAGTCTGGACACTCTTAGTCTACTCCGAGGTGGCTGCTGGCTATCTAGCTATTTCGAAGAGGAGTTTCGGTCACGGGTCTTACGCGAGCAAACTAAGTCCGAATCACAAAACTCAGCCAGGGCTCTAAATGCCCGACTTAAAACGCGTCGAACAACTTACAACGATTCTACTTCAAACTACGTAACTCCGTTTCGAGGAAAAGGAACAAAGACAACCGCTGATACAAAAATACGCGCTCCCAAATACATGTATTAACGACGCGGTTCCCGAAATAACCTACCCGAATTCAAACCGAAAAAAACTCAACTCAATCTATGGCACCGCGTACCGACCGCAACGCGAAACCGACTATTCGTGGATTACTGGGACCCTACCCTCTCGGCGCCATACTCACCTTTCGCTGATATTATCCCACTCAAAGTGAAAGGTTTTGCTGGAAAGGAAAGAGTTGAGTTCTATCTTAGCAAAGCATTTTAATTTTTCTTAAAATCCAAGTGATATTATATACCTTAGCAATTCATTATAATTTCATACAACTTGAAATGGTCGAATAAGACACCATACTATGAATATTTTAAATGGTAAAAATTCTATTAACAAAATAATTTCTGAAAACTTATTTGAGTGGTCTTTTCCACTGAAATTTAAGGTAACTGTTGGTTATGATTAAATAAAAATATTACTTCTATTGATATAGTTTTGTAAAAATTATCTTTTACTGATGAAAAGTCATTCATTCGATGCAAACTAACATTTAATGCATGTTTTTTCTTTTTTTTTCCAGAAAAAAATTCAACAAAATCGATTCTCTTAATCTGATTAAACTTAAATTTTTGATTCCTCATGGTTTTACCTATCTTTTACTTATCCACTTATGTTGGCTTGAAATAGTTAATGCAAACGTTTTTTTTTTAATGATGCATGATTAAATGTACGATGACACTCAAACTTTCGTAATCTGGGTTTGTGTTTTTATTTATTCATCTATCCTGTCTTAATTTTTTCAATAACTTAAATTTACTTCTTTCTGAACGTTTTCTTCTGGTCACAAAGTTCTCTGTTAATTGTTAAATTTACGTTTGCAATTTGTTTTCAGATTAGTTTGGTTATGTTTTGTGTCCATTAATATCTACAACATTGATATACTTTGTTTTTTTGTCTCCATTTTTGTTACTTTTTAAGTTCATGAAACATACTTATTTTTTTATACAGGAGTAGAGATATTCCCCTTATGAATCGCTGGACTGGGCCAAAGTAGTTGGTTTAGATACGTATAACAATAAGTAGCTTATGACAGCTTCAAGATATCAAGAAAAATGTACGATTCCTCTCAAAGTACCCTCAAAAAATTGATTTCTGATTGTACACATCGCCATCAATGAAATATCTCTTACAATGAAACTTCCCGAACTTTAGTTTAAATTATTTATACCTGTATTTTATAGTTTTTCTTACTAATTACCCGTATTAGATCGAAGGGAAATGTTAAGTTTGTAGAAGAATGTCACATAGGATTAAAGAAATTCAATTGATGTGCACATCATTGAAAACATAGTAGGGTTACAGAAGTTTACTTCAAGTTCTAGTGAGTCCTTCGCTCGATAAAATACAACAAAGAAATTTAAATTACTACAGATTTTTTTATAATCTAACTCTCATACTCAATTCAAAGAACCAACTTGCATTTATATATGAGATCATCTATCTATGGAAGAGTTCACAAAAACTGACTCCAAACTTTAGCATAGAAAGGTATAAAACAAAAAAAAACGTTAAAATACAATCTAGTTACGCATGTATTGCGAAAGCACATGAGAATAAATGCCTTATAAGCCGATTTTTCTAATTATTCAATCTACTATGATTTTACTTGATTTCTACAACTACCTGCCGTAGTTTACCTTCTATTCATTCAGATTTAAAATATCTTTTGTAAATTTTCTTTAAAATGCAAAAGCAAATCGGGATTGATGGCCCTTAGTGATCGATGGTATTCCAATTTTTTTCAAATATATTCTTCTTTTACATTATTTGCAATGTATACACTAGAATTATTGATTCTACATATTAATAGGGTAATAGTAGTCCAATGGTTGCAAATAAAAAAAAAACATAAACGAAGTAAACCATCAATGCAACCAACTGAAAATCAAGCAAAACGATAGATTAATTAGTAGTTGAAAATAATCTCTAATCTCGTGTAATTTTTGATTTGGGCTTAGTTGTAATATTGGTCGTATTAGCAGCGTGCTCATCATTACCCCAATTTTCCTCCTTAACATCCTTACTACTATTATTACCATACATTAAACCTGAACATTCAGATTCACTTCGACTTTCATAGATATATCATATTCTAAAGTTATACTGAAAATATCGTCATTGTCGGTAGCATCACCAAATTCAAGTGTACCTACAACAATCAAACGCAGCATGCGTAAAAAAATGTATGTTCGTGCCCTATACTCACGGGGAGCGTCCTGCTTGAAGGTGGTGCTCATTACAAAAAAAAAAAACACAAACGAAGTAAATCATCAATGCAACCACATCTTCTCTTAACCCAACCAACCAAAAATCAAGCAAAACGATAAATTAATTAGTAGATGAAAAAAAATTCAATTCCTGCGTAATTTTTGATTCGGTTTTAGTTGATATATTGGTCGTATTAGCAGCGTGCTCATTATTACCCCAATTCACCTCCTTAACATCTTTACTACTATTATCACTATAAATTATACCTGAACATTCAGATTCGCTTCAACTTTCATCGATATATTATAAAGTTGTACTCAAAACATCGGAATTGCCGGTAGCATCACCAAACCCAGGTGTGCTCGCAATAGTCAAACGCAACATGCATAAAAAATGCATGTTCGTACGTTATGCACGCGTGGAGCGTCCTGATTGAAGGTAGTGCTCATTACACAGCGACTATTCCACTACATGGCGTTTTATCCTTGTTATACTCCTGCTGCACGGAGTCTCGAGAATACAAGCTTTCTATCGAACCGATATGATTTCTTGAGCTAATCATCGTGTTGTTTGCCCTCGTTTGCTGCATGCGCATACGGGTTAAATAATGGATCAGTAATAAACCCCATGCGTAGTATCTCACCTTTTTCCTTTAAGAATGTTTCGCACCCCACGTTGGGCTAGGTGTTTGCGGGTAGTTTTTGGGGCCCAGTCAAAAGGAAATCGCTGCATTTGCATGCCCAGTGTAAATCATGTGTCAACTAGCTAGAACTTCAAATTTGGGGTTGATGCTCCACCCATTTTCCGTTGATCCCGTTTGACACATCACTTCACTTCTTTGTTCCCGACATTCTCAGCGACGTTAGCTGGAGATGCGCACACTATTCTACACAAAACTCTTCTCGTGAAATATTGAATTTTCTCTCGGGTAATGGGTGCTATCTTTTCCGCGACAATTTTAATTCTTCACCCAATTCGCGACTCACACCTGTCACACGACTAACGTCAAGTGATGGTTCAGTGGCAGCGATTTGCTCACCAACACTTGACGTCAATCGGTTTAGTCGCAGAGGGCTGTCAAACAACTGTATCAGCTGGTTGGGACATATCAGCTGGTGGGGACATTTATTTTGAGAAGTGACCGATCTCTACGGAATATCGATCTAAGGGATCGAAGTTATCACAGGGCAGTGTCCGCGATGGCAAACAGGCATGGGGAGACTAAAGGACAGGAGCTCTTAGTTGAGGCCATCCGTTTCGGGCGTATGGTGGACTGATGCATAACGCTCCAAAGGTAAGTTATAGAGTAGAATATCACTGCTGGCGGTTTACTGATCCAGGTGGTTGTGAGCTATGCAAATCGCAGGGCAACAAAAAAAAATCAACGCTGTAAACCTTCTGCATGGTAGACTTACAGCTCTTTTCTGGACATGTCAGAAATGAGATAACGTGTGGGACTTTAAACCTTCGAAGCCCCGCACTTTACAAATTTTTTATCCAATTTAGTATTGTAGTGCCAGGCCACGTCGCTTTGCCTAAAGTTCCGTCAGTATATCTCATCACCTGCCTCGAAACCAGAAGGTCGAGATCGCGGGTTGTTGCGCTCTTCCCCTGCACGCCTGCTATCTTCAATCTTCTCCCGGAGTTGGTCTTGCAATATTTGGAGTTTCTCTCGGGGCTCAAGAGCCACTACTGGGTTTCCAAACGATTTATCGTGGCAAATCATGTGAACACGGCAAAGTAAGGTGAGATCCCTATAGTGATGTGGTGTGAGGAGTGCAGGGCACAGGTGATTGCGGTAATCCTACGGTCCCAATCTTCTGATTCCGATGGATAAAGGTGCAAATATTGGCTAGAAGTGTACGAATTAGAGAGTAGACTGCGGTTCGCTGGTGAATAATACCATACTTGTTCATCAGTTCCCGAAATCTAATCGATGAGAACTGGACTCTGTTGTCGGAGACAACATATTCCGGTACTCCAAATACATGAAAGATGCATTCCTCCACGAATCTTATGATCGGGGTGGTATACATGTTACGAATCGGCTCAATGATTAGGAAATTCGATTGTTGGTCTAGGACCACGACAGCTCCGACGTGACCAGACATCGAACAAGGATAAGCACTGATGAGATCGATATAAAAGCGCTGGAAAACATGCTCGGTTATTCAAACTTACCCATTTGAGGCCGAAGGATAGCATTTGGCGCTTTGGGGCACGTTCATATCTCACAGGCGGCTACATATGCTTTTAGTTGCTGTGGCATTTTTGACCAAAAAATAAATTCTCTACCGCCATAGCGTACGACCGTATCCGCCGTAGCCACTCACTGGATGGTCATGAGCACGTCTAATAAGATTGAGGGTCAATTCTTTGGGCACCCATAGCTTCCAATATTGTTCTTCTTGTATTGGGTCTCCGAATACGTGTCCCATGCACTTGTATACAAATTCCTCGATTTTTCGCAGATCTGGAAGCTTTGGTAACTGGCTCTGGATGGTGTGCATCAGCTGGGTGTGGCCCGCTGTCTTGAAGGCTGGATGGTCCAGGTCAACCAATAGGGAGCTGTCATCCTCCTGGTGCAACTCGGCTTCTTTTGGGGGAACATCCTCGAAAAGGTATCCGGTACCACATATTGGCTTCCTTTCCAGTGTTGAATCGTAAAGTGTAAACCCTGCTATTTCAAGGCCCATCTCATCAACGTGACCACGGAGGTCAGTTTGGCTCATCTGTCATTTCAGGGACGAATGATCTGTAACGATTTCAAAGGGGTGTCTTTCGACATATGCACGAAAATGTTTCACCGCCAACACCGCCGCCAAATATTCCTGCCCAGAGACAGTGTAGTTTGCTTGGCCCGGATTCAGCTTGTGAGATATAAACGCTATATGCATTTCCTCGCTGTCTTCCATAACCTGGACTAATACTGCTTCCACTCCATGTTGACTCACATCACAATGGATTGAGAGTGGTTTATTGAAGTCCGGGCTATGTAGTACAGCAGCTGTTGTCAGGCTCTTCTTTCGCTCTTCAAAGGACCGCAAGCCGGGCTCTTCCCAGATGAACTTTCATTCCTTACGCAACATGTCAGTCAAGGGTGTGGTGATGGTTGCAAAGTCACGTACGAATCATTGGTACCAGCCACATAACCCAGGAAATCGGCGTGACTGCTTGGTGGTCTTAGGCAGAGGAAAGGCGTCAATCACTTTTGTCTTGTCCGGGTCGGTTTTGATGTTGCCATGACCCATAATGTGACCAAATACTTAACCTCCGTCATCACAAACTGACTCTTCTGTATGTTGATGGTTAACGCTGCCCTCCGGATATGCAAAGCCCCTTCCTGAAGCAGGCAGATGTGTTCGTCAAACGTCTCGGTTATAAGCAATAATTCGTCCAAATATACGAAAACTTGGAGCCGTAAATGCGGTTGTATTACATTATCCATAAGGTGCATCACTGTCTGGGGGCATCACACAGTCCAAATGGCATGGTCACAAATTGGTACAATGGGCTACCTGGAACAGTGTAGGGTTTCTTCTCCTTTGAACTAGGATCTCATCTCATTTGCCAGAAAGTGTCTTTGAGGTCCAAGCTGGTAATAAAATGGGCTTTAGCTAATCGACTTAAGATATTTTCGATCAAAGGTAGGAGATATGCGTCCTTAATAGTGACGGCATTTAAACGCTGGGCATCTAAGCACAGCTGGACCTTATTTGGCTTAACAAGTAATGTGACTGGTGAAGCACATGCACTCTTCAATTCATCGACCACACTCAGTGCCAACTTCTGATCAACTTCGACGTATAATGATTTTTCCTTCGCCAGAGATATGACAAAATGTCTCTGTTTGAGGGGTTTAGCATTCCCCACATCTATCGTGTGAGACGCCAAAGTTGTCCGGCCGAGACTTCCCTTCTTACGAGAAGGAAAAGTCGATATAGCCGACTTTAGTCATTTCTGTTGATTGGCGTCCAGTGCATGTCGAAGTGAGTGAAAATTTAGTATCACATCATTGAGAGTGGTGACAGAGTCAAGTATTGTGCAGGAATCTAGCGCCTGGGCCAAATTAAATCTTCGGACGAAGTCAATCCCTAAGTAAGGGTTCTGTGTCAATTGGGGTCTAATTTAAAAATTCAAAGACTTGGTGCCACCTTTAAAGATGACATACGTCGTGAGTTTCCCCACTATGGAGTGACGAGTTCCGTCCGTCGTGCTTAACCAAGTAGTAAAATGCTGGATTTGATCCACGTGCCTCATCAGGACTTCTCTTGCAAAATCGGCTGCTATGCAGTTGACACTGGCTTCAATGTCAATCAAGCCTGCCAGGTAATTTTGCAAGATCTATACTGACGCGTATGGGTGAACGTCATCTTTCAATAATTCACAACATCTTCCTCAACTGCCTCACCCTTCTCCAGAAACTCCTCATCCTTCGCGTGGCTCGCTTCCTTCTTAGAGGAGTGGTGAGAACCATCTTCTCATTGAAGATGCGTTAACGAGCAGCTCAATAGTCCCGCAGTCTAACATGAAAGGGCTTAATAGGCCATAGAGCACTCGATTCATAACCATTATCCTGAGGGTCCGGCTCGGTAGCGTATGACGTTGGCTGCGGAACTTCGGGAGAACCGTGTTTGGCAGTGCGGACCAGCAAAGTTGGGGTCGTATCCGGGGCTTGGCTATCCATAGCAATGAGTGAAGTGTCTTTTCGGTTAGGTTTTGGGAGTGCCGATGGGTGTTTGTGGCACTCGCTGGCAAGTTTTTTCGCAACATGCAATCTACACAATCCAAGTCGTAAGTGTTCGCTTTTCCACAGCGGTAACAGAAGGCCGTTGGCTTGGCTGGACATGCAGAAAACCTGTGCCCTGATTGGTCGCAATTCTAATAGACCGTGAAGCTTCTAACTACATCTACGAAAGTGCGTCAGTTTCCTGGTGGAACTTGCGATCTAGAGGGAGCTCCACTGCTCGGAATATGTGCGAATCAGTGTCTACGTGACCAACTGCTACCAATTCTGCAGTATGATTGCTTCATTGACCAGGTCCCGTCATGCGAGGTTATCGACGAAAGGTTCCTCGCCGTTCATCTAGTTCTTGTCTATAGGCATGGAGGCGTAAGCCTTGCACGGTGTATTGGCACATGAAGAAGGCTGTTTTGAAGCTCCCACTGGATGTTCTTGTTACATAACCAGTATACCCTATATATACTGGTATGACTTGGGAGCTCAATTTAACGTGTATCCTATATACACTATCACGGCTCCTGGAGAGAGATCCCTCTGTGCGACTCTTACCTGCTACTATAATCATCCAAACTAGATCAACATAGGCAAACGCTAATTTTATTAATTATTTTATTTTCTGTTAATTTTTTTAAACATTAAATTTCACGCATTAAATTACTGAAAACCAATGTCAATATTGAATGAAGTGCTTTTTACTTTCACCCGGACTTGTCACGCTTCACAGGTGAGCGCCAGCCTCTAGAGCGCATCGGCGAATATGAGTAAATGGAGCTGGGTGGCTACATGGCGTGAAACGCCAAAAGGCCGATTGAGGTCCACAGCTCAAGCCAACACCTCACCCCTCACCATTTAGTTGATCGCTATCACTATATCTCCTGTTGTAAACTTTAATCGCGTAATTACTCATTGTTCATGTGGTCTAGTGATTAGAGAATGAGTCCCCGGCTCAAATCCCGTTGTTGAACAACGTGATTTAGTTCAAGGGATTTTTTGGACAGACTACAAGTGTTCACTCAGTAGTGGTATGTACTGATTCAATCAGATCATATCATAGCTGAGCAGACACACGGGAGCATGGTACTGACCAAACCACCTTTCGAAAAAATCAATACGGTCATGAAAATGAGGTACTCTAACTATCTCTAAGCGAAGGCCCCAAGAGGGACTGTAGTACTAAAAAGAAGAAGAAGAATTAAAGAATAAGCAGCAGCACGCCACTTTATAGACTCGAATAAGACTGACTTGCCAGTACTCCACTAAGTGTTTATATTTGGTCGTGAAACGAGCTTTTGTTCCATATTTTGCCGAAATTTGTCGAATATGCGATATGTGAGTCCCATTCTATGGAAGCTCTTCCTACCGTCTCGTCTCGTGTGCAGATTTTTGCGGTGAATTGACAAAATTGAGGTAATTGGGCAAGGAAGAGCTTTCGTTTCGTCTTTTTGCTCTCTCTCTCTCTTCGGCTTTGCTCCACTGGAAGCACACCCCAAAGCTTGTGTGCTTGATCGTAGTGAAGCTTATTGTGTACGTCGTTCATAATGCGATGGCTTGCATGAAGCGAATTTTGGTGGATTCTTTTCATTGATTGACATGTACATGATCAAACAACTATGAGGTATGTGTTTGATCGAAGTGAATACATAAACGATGGTAGAATTTTGCTGGCTTAACTTGAGTTCACTTGCTTGTAACATTCCCCCTGATGGTTTCCACCAGTTCTTCCTCGGCCATAGGTTCGTAACCGATGGTATAAAATTGGTCAAATGCTTCATGAGGGCTTTGTTTGTGCTTTCGTATTTGTTTACATCATTCCCATTCAGTGAGAGCGTCATCAAAGTGGCCTTGAAGAGCAGCTCAGAAGGAATTCCAATCAGGGCGTGCTATGGATTCCTTAAAACTCCAGTACCATTTGGTGGCATCCGCGCTGAACAAGAGGTGCGCGGGTCGAAGAAAGGCTCTGAAATCCAAACCCTGAGCTCATTCGAGAGAAGTTCCAGTCCTCAATCGGTCTTGAGGTAGGAATAGCAGCAGCATTTGGCTTCGGTTCCCAGCTCGGTGGAATTCTTGCACAACTGTGGTGATGGTTGATCCTAAGGTCTTGGAATTTTCTCTCCATTTGTCCTTTCCTGTCGAATAGCCCTTGTAATAAGGACAGAATCGTGTCATTGCCAGTAGTGTTTGAGGGCGCTGTTGGGATGTCTGCCTGTACTCCTGAAACGGGGTGTTCCTCGCCCAAGGCTTCCTGGTTGTTTGACAGAGATTGTGTCTGATCGTTAGTCGTGGGGCCTTTCACAACTACTCCAAGCATAGGATCATGCGGTTCGAGGGGGTTCTCTAGGGCACTCTGCTCGATTGCGCGTCTGCATGGAGGATAGAGATTGGAGGTTTGCAGGGGCTGCTGGACACAAATATGATGGAACAGGTGTCCTCACTCCAATCTCACACTGTCAGAGCCTTCTATGACGTCCCCATAGCAGATTCCACTGTTGGCTGGCTGTACATTTTTGGAGCAGGTCCAGCGTTTCTCTGGAGTCCACTTGGTAGCAATGTTTGGAATGGTACAAGAAAAAAAAACCGAAAAGCTCCTACTAACTTTATAAAAAATGCTTACTATATGTATAAATATATACAAAAACTAAGTTAATAATGGTTAAGCAGCCGATAGTGGCGAACTATACAAAATGCATTTAAAGAAAAAAAAATTTAATTCCGATACTCCTTCCTTTCCAGGAGTGCCAACTGCTCAATAAAGAAGTGAAAGCGAATGGTGGTCTGCCGAAAAGGTGGGGCTCCTGATCAATTTTGAAATGTATACCGACCCGAAGTACATTGCAAAAACCGTCTCTAATCTGCGTTAATTGACTCGACGAGATGAGTGGTAGCGTTACCGTAACGAGTTTTGTACGCGATCAAAATCCCGATGCATGGAAGCATTCTGGGCTTCGCAATTCAAGCTACGCCACCGGAATTCGAACCAAAACCACTCATCGATCACGCATAAAACGATGTGTAGAGTCCTTCTGCAACATAAAGGCAAGGTAGCCTTCTATTTTCTTGAGAGTTCAGGCAGATAGGAGTAACCCATCTGGCTGACAGTTCCCATCAAGGAAATAGAAGGTCCTTACAGGTTTTACCCTGGGACAACACATCGGAAAGAATCTTTGGCGAAAAAAAGGAAAACAAAGGAGACCGGAAGCTACAACTCACGTAAAGTAACTGAAAGGGTGTCTCACACAACTCCTGTCCATGGGACTGAAGTACCAAGGTATTTTGCATCCTCCGTAAAGGATCAAATCGTCAGAAGACGCTAATCTTTCCATTTTAGGGTATTTAGGTCCCCATGTTGGGTGCCATTTGTAATGTTTTTACACGTCGTTCAAGAGAAATTTTCCGAAGGAAATCTCAACCGACCTCCTATCGGTTCTAGACGTGAAGTCTTGGAACGTACACGAATCCAAACCGAAAAAAAACTCCTCTGAAAAAATTCACACTCAACCTATGGCACCGCGTACCGACCGCAACGTGAAACCGACTATTCGTAGATCACTGGGACCCTACCCTCTCGGCGGCATACTCACCTTTCGCTGACATTATCCAACTCAAAGCGAAAGTTTTTGCTGGAAAAGAAAAAGTTGAGTTCTATCTTAGTGAAGCGTTTTAATATTTCTTAAAATCCAGGTGATATTATATACTTTAGCAATTCATTATAACTTCATAGAACTTGAAATGATCGGAAGACACCATACTATCGCGTGTTATGGTTCGCGGCCAATAATTTTAAAGTTCCAGGAAAGTTATAACGCACTGCCTTTTAAATGAAGTTAAAAGAGTTTATTTACTAAAAATGCACAATCATTAATTTAACTATTTCACAAAAATTAATGCAAATCTTACTTCCACTTGTCAATAAATTTCTCTTACAACTGTCTTCATTCAACAATCAATATTGCTTTTTATTCGCACTCCACACTGTCGCAGTTTTTCTATCGTGATTTTAATGTACCGATTGTAATAATTCCCCATTCATTCAGCTCGCCTTTATATAGGGTCTCTAGCCATTCAATCCATTTCTCGTACATTGGCGAATGATCTGACGAGAGCTTCCTGGAATATTCGAGCACTCCTGAATGGGCGCGTGATGTCACTTTCAGATATTGATCATGCTTGGTGGGTTCATAATGCTTTCGAGTACATTCATTCGTTGATCATGATGTCCCTAATAGTTGTGAAAACAATTACGACAGTAGCTCGCAGAATTATTTGTACATGTAACACTGCCCCCACCTTAGTTCTTTTCGCCCCGAGAAGATGTGTCGCCAGTTGTAGTCAAGTCTCCCTGGATTTAATCTGGGGCAAGATGGTCCAGGTGCACGATTTTCATTTTGGCTCTTGACTTACGGTGTTCCTGTATGCAATATACGACGTCGTTGATTCTCTTTGCAACTCGGTATGGTCCCTCCCAATTATGCTGCAACTTTGGAGACCTACGCTTCCGCCGTTGTGGGTTATAAAATCCACACCAAGTCATCTTGCTAGAAGCCAGTAGAATTTGCCTTTAGATCATACCTGGTCTTCATGCGGTCAGTGTCCCGATTCGAGGTGTTTTCACACTGTCCGATGTATCTGGTTCAATCGTTGCCATAGCTCACTTGCGTACTCCGAGATCGTTTGGGGTCTCTCAGGGGGTGTTCCGAACTTTATATCAGCCGGCAAACGAATGGTCTTTCCAAAAATGACTTTGGCTGGGGCTTGGCCGGTCGATGCATATTCGGCAGCTCTGCACGCTATCAAAAATAGTGGAATGTGTCGGTCCCAGTCCCTTTGGTTCTCGTCAATCATCTTGGCCAGGTATTTATTGAGTGTGCCGTTGAAACGGTTGACCATTCCATCGTATTGGGAATGCAGTGGTGTTGTCCTCGTTTTCCGTATTCCCAGCAGCTCTCACATTTCGCCAAAGACTAGTGACTCAAAGTTTCGGCCTTGATCCGAATGTAGTTCACAACGTAAGCCGTACGTACTGACCCAATTTAACACTAGCTGTTCGGCTACAGTAGTTGCTTCCTGGTTGGGAATGGGGTGGACCTCGGGCCACTTGCTGAAATAATCGGCCACAACCAACATATATCGATTTCCCCATTCGGATTCAGGAAAGGGTCCTGCAATCCTTTCAAACGGTACACCCATGTTGTAGGTTTGCATTTGTCCTCTAAGTCGTCACTTTGGACTTTTGACGGAAGACCAAACTGTGCACCTGTGACACCAGTCCTCTACGTCTTCTTGAGTGTGGAGCCAGTCAAACCTTTCCCGCAATTTCGCTAAGGTCTTGTTAACACCAAGGTGACCTCCCGAGGACCCTTCGTGCATTCCCTTAACCACATCGTGGATTCAGCTTTTGGGAAGTATAGTTTGCATCCTATATGAGCTGCCATCCAGGGCTTCCCATTTCTACTTGAGTATGCCACTCTCCACCTGAAGGGAGTTCCATTGTGCCCAAAAGCTTTTCAGGGTCGCGCCATATATTGAAACGTCCTGCGACTCAGGTCGCCCAGTCGTCTCCTTCCATACGAGCAATGATCCGATGTCTTCATCGGTTAACTGGGCATTTCGAATCTCTTTCGATGACCAACCTTCATCGACTTCGACCGTTATCAATCGCAGATCAACGGGCGGCTCCTTTTCCTCAATCCGTTAGCATTGCTTGCAATTCGCGGGACATGGACGACGAGATAGGGTATCTGATTTCCATGAACTCGGCCCTTCCGATGAACAATTTCGCAGTCGTATGACTGAAATCTTTCGATCCATCTCGCAACTTGTCCCTCGGGGTTTTCGGAATTGAGCGGCCATCCCAGTGATGCATGGTCTGTTCGAAGTACAAATTCCTGGCGATAAAGGTACTTGTGGAACTGCTTGGTGGCCTCTAGTATAGCCAATAGCTCCTTCCTGGTCAGACAGCAGTTCTTCTCACTTTTTGAGAGAACTCGACTGTAATACGAGAGGACTCTTTCTTCGCCATTGATCTTCTGCGAGAGGACAGCTTCAATACCACCGTTGCTCGCATCGGTGTCATCTACAAATATTTTCCCGTGTTTCGGATATGCCAGTACGGGTGATTCATACAGCTTCTCCTTCAAGGTCTCAAAAGCTGCCTGTCATTTTTCATTCCAGACATACGAATGACTTTTCTCGGTTAGCTGATGGAGACACTTAGCTATTTTGGCAAAGTCTGTAACGAATCTTCGATAATAAGTCGCCAGACCCAGAAAACTTCGTAGTTGGTGCTTGTTCTTTGGTGTTGGCCAGCCTTTCACGGCTTCAATTTTCCCAGGGTCTGTTTTGACCCCTTTTGCTGATACGACGTGCTCCAGGTATTTTACTTCAGCCGCAAAAATGGTACATTGTCGGGACTAAGTGTCAAATTCACCAATAATGATGTCAATGATGTCATCTAGGTGCTCCAAGCATGTCTTCCAGATCAGGCCTCGTAGCACGTATTCCATCAGGCGTTCGAAGGTTGCTGGAGTATTGCAAAGCCCAAATGGCATCACCACAAATTGCCACAATCCGGTCCCAACTGAAAATGCGGTCTTCTCTCTGTCCTTCTTGCCGATTTCTACCTGCCAGTAGCCACTCTTGAGATCGAGTGTCGAAAACCATTTTGCGTTGGCTGGAGTGTCCATGATGCCGTCGATGCGTGGAAGCGGGTAACTATCTTTCTTAGTGACGTCGTTAAGCTGCCTATAGTCAACACAAAAACGAGTGCCACCATATTTTTCTTTACTAGAACTACTGGCGCGGCTTATGGACTGACAGAAGGTTCGATAACGCCTTGTTTTTCCATGTCCGAGATCAGTGCACTCCCCTCTTCTTGTTTGGCTATAGGAAGACGTCTCGGTGCTTGTCGGATTGGCTTGGCTTCCTGTGTATCTATGACGTGAGTTACCATACTCGTTCGGCCTTTATCATCCGGGTTTGTTGAGAAGATGTCACTGTACTTGGTGACCAGATCAGAGGCTCGCTTGAATAGCTGCACTGGCAATTTGACCTGCTTCAATATTGCGGACGTGTATTCCCGGGCTTTGCCTGTGTCTTGCCTCCTTTTCCAATGATGGTCGTGAGTGGCTTCCAAAGAGGTGATGGTGGAAACAGGCTGGCAGCTTCCGATGACTTCTCCCGCTTTGATGCTTGTGGTTGAGTCTGCGGTGTTAAGGACTCTAACCGGCACGTATCCGTACCTTATAGATCTTTCGAGGCTTCGTCCTACAGTCAAACTGCGCAATGCGGACGTCTTCGTTGGCTCCACCGGATAAGATCGGTGGTCTCCAGAACCACCATCAAGCTTGGCTCATACAATGCTTTCGGAAGAATTCGGTACCTCAGTATCGGTACTTACTACTACATTCATCTTGGGAGTTTGGGCGCTGGGATCCTCCATCAATACTTCGACATCCTGCCATTTCAATACCTGTTTGCCCAAATCCAACGTGATTCCATGCGGCCGCAGAAAATCCGTTCCAAGAACGCAGTCATCCATAATGTTCGCGACCAGAAAATTATGTCGGAACGCAAGGTCTACCAACTGTATCTGGATGTTGACCTCTCCATGGACAGGTGCAGTTTCTCCCGTAGCTGTCCGTAGTGAGAAAATCCTGTCCTTGCGAAGTAGTTGTTGTCTCACTAGGTCTGGTCGGATAATCGATCGGGTCGCACCAGTGTCGATCGTTATGGTGCAATGTTCACCGTCAACTTGACCCGGAAGGCATAAGTCCGCTTCTCCACGATGTAGTCTTGATACGGTGAAGGTAGTGCCGGGGACCTCACTCCTCCTAGCCAACAATTGCTCCACGAAGTTGACCCTGTGAGTTTGAAGGGCTTCCAATCTGGGCCCTTGACTCGGTCTGGATCTCCTCCACCCTGGACAATAGCTCGGTTTTCTTCGCTTTCCTTTCTCACCGCACTTCCAGCATCTAGGCGCACTATTTGCCTGCGGCTCTCGTTTAATTTCCATGCGCTCACACCTACACTCGTCTGTCACTACCTCCCGAACAGGGCACTGGTATGACTCACATTTTTCGCTGCCTCAAAGTTCAGACTATAACCCAATAAGTCCCTAACCGTTTGCTTTTGAGTTAAATGCACGGCTTGTTGCATTTCTTGGTCCTTTAATGCGCTGATGAATGCTTCTGTCACTGTATCATCTCGATGTTCTGGATCGTAAGCTGGGTAAGCCAAAAGTGCCAGTCGGTCAATGTCTTGGGCTAGCTGCTGTAAGGTTTCGCCAGACATCTGCATCCAATGCCTTAGCTGTGATCGATAAATCTGCTTTAGATGAGCGTATTCAATGTAGCAGACGGGTTTGAAAGCAACTCAACGGGGCTCGTCTGCTAAAGCTCAGCAGCTGAGCCTCTCAGAGCAAGAATCTATGCAGTGGCTCGTTCCTGCTCATTCCAGTGATTTATCCGAGCGGCTGCTGCAAACTCTGTTTTGTAAATAGTCCAGACCGTTTGCCCATCGAATATTGGTGCGTTCACATTTCTGGATGTGCTTTGCGCTGCGGTTATAAGTGGGGCTGGTGAGGTGGTTACTACTGCCTTCGCTGCTTCCAATTCCTTTTTCACTTTTTCCATCTCATAGTTTATTCTCTCCTCGACGTGGCTGACCTTTTCCTCGACATGTTAAACCTTTTCCTCGACCTGGTCAACCTTTTCCTCGACGCCTTTAATTTGTTTGTTCCGACTACCAAGCTCCGCTTTTATTTTGGTTGACTATTTCTCATGCTTCTGTGTGATGTCTGCCTTGATTTCGATCGCTTGTTGGTCCAGCTTCGCTGATTGTTCATTTAGCTTCGCTGATTGCTCATTTAGCTTCGCTGACTGTTCATCTAACTTCGCAGTTAGACTGGAGGACTGTTGTCCCTGCTCTTGCTGCATCAGCATCAACATTTGCATCGACGCATTTTCTGGTTCCATTGATTAAGTTGTTTCTGCTTCTCCACCTTTTGCGCCTTTTCCGCATCTGAGGGCTCACCCGCCATGGTAAATTCATTAATGTTAGCTTCCTGGTATATTTATTATTTCGACTTTATTTATTTTTTTTTCCATCAGTTTCCGCGTTACATTTCACTATTGTGCGCTTTGAAAATGTTTAAAAGTTTTTCACTTGCAAAACTTTCTTTCTCACCTCTTGTCACTGTCACTGTCACTATCGCGTGTTATGGTTCGCGGCAAATAATTTTAAAGTTCCGGGAAAGTTATAACGCGCTGTCTTTTAAATGAAGTTAATAGAATTTATTTACTTAAAAATGCACAATCATTAATTTAACTATTTCACAAAAATTAATTAAAATCTAACTTCCATTTGTCAATAAATTTCTCTTACAACTGTCTTCACTTAACAATCAATATCGCTTTTTATTCGCACTTCACACCATCGCAGTTTTTCTATGGCGATTTTACTATATCGGTTGTAATTATTCCCCCATTCATTCAGCTCGCCTTTATATAGGGTCTCTAGCCATTCAAT
This sequence comes from Odontomyia ornata, assembly GCA_963969285.1. Lineage (NCBI taxonomy): Eukaryota > Metazoa > Arthropoda > Insecta > Diptera > Stratiomyidae > Odontomyia > Odontomyia ornata. Next base: position 192,883,352 of record OZ017738.1, read on the forward strand.
CTATTTCTTGTACATTGGCGATTGATCTGACGAAAGCTACCTGGAATATTCGGGCAATCCTGAATGGGCGCGTGACGTCACTTTCAGATATTGATCATGCTTGGTGGGTTCTTAATGCTTTCGAGTACATTCATTCGTTGATCATGATGTTCCTAATGGTTGTGAAAACAATTGCGACAGTAGCTCGCAGAATTATTTGTACATGTAACAATACTATGAACATTCTAAATGGTAAAAATTCTTTGAACAAAATTATTTCTAAAAACTTTTTTGAGTGAAGTCTTTTCCACTGAAATTTAAGGTAACTGTTGGTTATGATTAAATAAAAATATTACTTCTCTTAGTTTTGTAAAAATTATATTTTTAGCTTATGAAAAGTCATTCATTCAATGCAAACTAACCTCTAATGCATGTTCCTTCTTATCTTTTCAAGAAAAAAAAATTAACAAAGTCGATTCTCTTAATCTGATTAAACTTAAATTTTTAATGCCTCACGGTTTTACCTATCTTTTACTTATACACATATGTTGGCTTGAAATAGTTAATGTAAAATTTTTTTTAATAATCACTCTATAAGTTTGTGTTTTTATTCGCCTTAAATTTTTCAATAACTAAAATTTACTTCTTTCTGAACGTTTTCTTCTAGTCACAAAGTTCTCTGTTAATTGTTAAATTTATGTTTGCAATTTGTTTTCAGATTCGTTTGGTTATGTTTTGTGTCCATTAATATCTACAACATTGATACACTTTGTTTTTTTGTCTCCATTTTTGTTACTTTTTAACCCGCCAGTGGTGACGTGAAATTATCTTACATAATTGGTGACGCCGGTCCTGTACACCGGGATTTTCGGCCGAATAGTTATACAGAAGCTTTTGTTCATTTTTGGATTATTTATAGGTATAAATATACTTTGAATATAATGCAAATGTATTTTTTTAACTTTTGTCCATTTATTTAATGATTCATAGTTATTCAAGCATTTCAACTGAGAATACTAGAAACTTACATATTTTACATAATATTTTTTTTAAGCTTAAAAAAAAGAAGAATACCAGTACATAATTCTAACAAAATCAGTCTTCGCTTGTCTTTGGTAAAAGGAACTAAATAAAACCTATATCCATGTAGCAAAAAAAACAAAATAAAATAGCTTTCAAAATCACTGCTTTTCAGTTGAACAATTTTGACAAAAAGGCACTACGTGCTCAAGGCATAAAAATTTTTGCATTTGTGGCACGCGTATTTTGTTTTCCTATTTTTTTCCCATCCGCAATCATGGCAGCGTCCATTTCTTGAAGGACCTGCCGTCGCAGCCATATCCTCAATCTTCAAAATTTCTGACAGTCTTTGTCTTATTGATCGTGGCAAGTTTAATTCCATTTGGCGTTCTCTTATACGAGGCCCTATAAGTTTCATGGCGAAATGTTCGATGAAATAACGGCGTTGGAGCTTTGAATTCTGATTGTTAGCTGTGTGTACCACCTGACAGTTTATTGTACTTACATTGAGCATGGCAAAGAAGACTACCATAGGCCAGCGTCTTGTTGCTCGGGCGCAGTTGTAATTTGCACATAAGCGGTCTACGACGTCAACACCACCCTTAGTATAATTGTAACTCAAAATTATCTCAGGTTTCTGAGTTTCAGCATCGACTTTCGCATCGTTGTGCATTGTACTTATTAGCAAAACATTTTTTTCAACTTTGGAACGTGGGAAACCAAAACCATGTTATCGCGGAAAGCAAACATGTTTGACTTGACATTTCGACCGCGCAAAACATTGAAATCAGCAGGAATTTCCTTTTTATTCTTTTTAACTGTTCCTACAGTGGTTAAACTTTTCTGGAGCAGTGCTTCAGCTAATGGTACGCTAGTGTACCAATTATCCGTTGTCACATTCCGCCCAGTATTGAAAATTGGTTCACATAATCTTTGTACAACAGCCAAGCCGGAATTGTCGAGATTGTATGGGCCCTCTTTTGACTGTTTTTCGGGATAAATCTCCATGTTAAATGTATAAAACATTTTTGCGTCACAAAGGGCTTGAATCTTGATGCCGTAAGGATTGGACTTACTTGGGATATATTGCCTGAATGAACACTTCCCTCGAAAAGCTTCCAACTTTTCATCGACAGTCACAAAAGCTGATAACGTATAATTAGCTTGGCAATTTTTCACAAATTTTTCAAATAGTTGTCTTATATGGCAAATCTTATCAAGCGCCTGTCTTTGCTGCCTCGTAGTTCCATCATCGAATCTCAGAGCCCGCAACAGAAACTGAAATCGTTGGGAAGACATAGAAAGCCGAAATATTTCCACCGAGCTACCGTCTGTTCGAAACAGCTCTTCCACATTCAGATGATTCGATTTTTGAACTCCTGCCAAAAACAGCAAGCCAATCAAGCAAAGTAGTTCATTATAATCTGTATGTCTGGCGTACGTTTCCCGGGTGTAATTATTTTTGATTTGGTCAATGTATTGGTTGGTATATAGGACAACTATCTCCAGCATAGAATCGTCAAAGAAGTGCTTCCAAATTCTAAGAATATCAGTTTCACCTGATACAACTCGCTTTGGTCCTGGTAACTGCCTTATAATATTAAATGATCTTGCCCGAGTAGATTGGCGATGAGGTTGTTTGCTCCATTTCGTGCAATTATCTTTTCCTGTATAAAAAGACGAATTGTTGCTTTCACAGGACTCTCGATCACTTAAGTCTTCTTCGCTATCCGAATTTGGAGTTTCTTGCGGTGCAGAGTTGGCAGATTCGTTTTCGCTTCCTGCTTCACTCTTTGATGACGATAGTGATCTGTTCTCATCAGATTCGAAAAATTCGTGCAGAAGCGCTTCAAGACGGCGCTGCTGACTTTCGTAAGACATGCTGAAATACGACATTTCTTAGAAAATTCATTAAAACTATGCAAAATGCTGACCTTCACTCGAAATCACAAGAAATCGTTTAAATATTAGTGAAAGTAAGATGCAAATTAATCTTAAGTTTTAAAATCGACTGTAAAACAAACCGCACTATTAACTCACGTAATCGGTGTCCCCGGTCCTCTGCACCGGGTTAGCACATAAACTCTAAAGTGTGCGATCGTGTGGCTACTAGAAGTTTGAATTATGATGCAATACATAAAATGCGGCAGGTAACAGAGATCCCAGTTCAAATCGATGACGACTAACAAAATCATTTGATTTTTTCGCCGAACCCGGTCTCTTAGACATATGCGTCACCGGTGGCGGGTTAAGTTCAGAAACATACTTATTTGTTTATACCGGAATAGAGATATTCCCCTTATGGATCACTGAACTGGGCCAAAGTAGTTGGTTTAGATACGTATAACAATAAGTAGCTCATAACAGCTTCAAGATATTAAGAAAAACGTATGATTTTTCTCAAAAAATTGATTTCTGATTGTACACATCGCCATCAATGAAATACCTCTTACAATAAAATTTCCCGAACTTTAGTTTAAGTTATTTATACCTGTATTTCATAGTTTTTCTTACTAATTGCCCGTATTAGATCGAAGAGAAATGTCAAGTTTGTAAAAGAATGTCACATAGGATTAAAGACATTCAATTGATGTGCACATCATTGAAAGCATAATAGGGTTACAAAAATTTACTTCAAGTTCTAGTGAGTCCTTTGCTCGATAAAATACAACAAGGAAATTTAAATAACTCCAGATTTTTTTTTATAATCTAACTCTCATACTCAATTCAAAGAACCAACTTGCATTTATATATATCATCATCTATTTATGTAAGAGTTCAGAAAAACTAACTCCAAACTATTGCATAGAAAGGTATAAAACAAAAATAAATTGCGAAAGCACATGAGAATAAATGCCTTATAAGCTGATTTTTCTAATTATTCAATCTACTTTGATTCTACTTGATTACTACAACTACCTGCCGTAGTTTACCTTCTATTCATTCAGATTTAAAATATTTTTTGCAAATTTTCTTTAAAATACAAAAGCAAATATTGTTAGTAATGGATATGAGTTTTAATTGACCTGGTGAACAATTAAAAGAGAGTCAATCAAATGGTAGAATTAATAATCTGTAAAAACGAGAATAAACAAAGAAAAGATAAATTTTCCTTTAATAAATAGTTTATCTTATTAACGAACTAGTGATAAAAATTGAATTTCAAGTTTGGAATTCATTATTAACTGGAATTGAAGGAACCGGTGGTCTGTGAAGAGTGTATGCAGCGTCTGTGCTCCAAAAAGAGCGTTATCATTGGTGAACAGTGGCCGTTCCATGTTTTGATTTGATCTGATTACGTTAATTTATCAAATAGAAGTAACTTTTCAGTGTCCTCCCCCCTCCAGTGGTCAAGTGCCCAGCAGCATCAACAGGTCTGCGTCATTTGTATTTTTTTCCGTGTTTGTTTATCTTTGTACCATATTTCGAATTTCCTTATTTTCCTTGTCATAAAGCAATTTTATCTTTATAGCATCATACTTTTGAGTTATTGTTTTGGCTCTGCTATACAGTCGTTGTTTTGGTAGCCAATTTTGTTTAACTATAAATATTTTGTTTTTGAATTAATCTACTTTGAAAGTAAGTTAGTTTGTTTTATTTTATTTGAACCAAAAATTGAATTGCTATTTTTTTCCGATTCAAATCATTGAAACGGCCATGGAGTACCAAACAAAAGTTTTCATTTCTCAAAACTGATTTTGAAAGTTTTTACAGAATTCAAAATTGAAACATAAAAGGAACCATAACGCTTAGAAATATATAAAGTCAATAATAACAAAAAGGAACATTTTATATTAAAATATTATTATTTGTTCGTCAGAGAAACCATAACAATGAAAAATAGAATTGTACTTAATATTATGAAATAGAAATTGAATTGGCTAAATACATATAATTAACTTAAATTTTTCGTTACTGAAATAAATAACACAGATAATATATCTGTGTTATTTATTTCAGTAAAGTTTATCGTTTTGAGCAAGTTTTTTTTCGAAATGGGTCGCCATACGACATACGAAGAACGGGAGCTGGTTATCTGTCATTTCAAGCTCGGGAAAAGTAAACGCGAAAAAGCAAAGATTGTCAACAAGATTGCGTCAACTTTACAACATATAATTGAACGATTTAAAGACACTCGCATCGGTAATAAGGTTAAAAAAAGTCCTAAAAAGCGTTTTCCGATCATGATGAACGGTGGATAGTGGACTTTATCCGAGAAAATTCGAAGCTTAGTGCGCCGAAAATTCGCGTACACGTTGAAAAGACCTTGAGTATCAAGGTCTGCGACGAAACAATAAGAATTGTCCTAAGAAAACATGGATTTGACAGTTGCTCCCCACGAGTAAAACCGTTAATAAGTGCGAACAATCAGAAACGTCGGCTAGAATTTGCGACCCAGACTTCTGGAATACCATTATATTTGGTGATGAAAGCAAATTCAATGTTTTTGAATCGGATGGGAAGGTTCGATTATGGGGAAAGAAGAATGAAGAGTTGAATTTGAAGAATCTTCGTCCAAGTGTAAAACATGGTGGAGGTTCGATAATGGTTTGGGGCTGCATGGCCACTAATGGAGTCAGTAATATTCATGTTATTGACGGTAACATGGATAAATTTATGAACCTTCAAGTTCTGAAGGGCAATTTACCTGCCAGTGCCGAAAAATTCGGTCTTAAAGACAAATTACAGTTCTATCAAGATAACGACCCCAAACATAAGTCGTTAGTCATTCGAGAATGGATGCTCTATCATTGTCCCAAAGTTATGGAAACTCCAGCACATTCATCAGATTTAAAAGTTATTGAACACTTGTGGGACCATTTAGAAGAGTGTATTAAGGAGCATCACATATCCAGTCGAAATCGATTAAAGGAGGTCATTTTGGAGGAGTGGTCGAAAATCTGCCCAGAGTTCACAAAAAATCTTGTTGCTTCAATGCCAAAGAGGTTACCAGCTGTAAGGCTCGCCAAGGGCCTTCACATTAAATATTAATTTGTCAAAGAAAATTCTTGATTTATATATTTTTTTTTTTTTTGTTTTGTATTTTGATGGATCATTTTCATTTTGACTATGGAATAAAAATTTTTTGTTTATATTATAATATTTTCCAATTGAATAAATTTTTTAATTTACTACACATTTAAAACTGATTTTGCACATCTGAAGTAATCATGTTTAAGTAGCAACAGTCCATTTTTAATTTATTTTCTATCATTGAATTAGGTTGCTATTGTTTTGCACCGAGTGGATCATTTTCACTTTGAGTGACTGTAAATGCAAGTTGGTTCTTTGAATTGAGTATGAGAGTTAGATTATAAAAAAAAACCTGGAGTAATTTAAATTTCTTTGTTGTATTTTATCGAGCAAAGGACTCACTAGAACTTGAAGTAAATTTTTGTAACCCTATTCTGCTTTCAATGATGTGCACATCAATTGAATGTCTTAATCCTATGTGACATTCTTCTACAAACTTGACATTTCTCTTCGATCTAATACAGGCAATTTGTAAGAAAAACTATAAAATACAGGTATAAATAACTTAACATTTCTGTACGATCTAATAAGGCAACTAGTAAGAAAAACTATAAAATACAGTTTGAAATAGGATAAGGTATAAATAATTTCAACTTAAGCTCGGGAAGTTTCATTGTAAGAGGTATTTCATTGATGGCGATGTGTACAATCAGAAGCGAAGGACTCACCAGAACTTGAAGTAAACTTCTGTAAACCTACTATGTTTTCAATGATGTGCACATCAATTGAATTTCTTTAATCCTATGTGACATTCTTTTACAAACTTGACATTTCTCTTCAATCTAATGCGGGCAATTACTAAGAAAAACTATGAAATACAGGTATAAATAACTTAAACTAAAGTTCGGGAAATTTTATTGTAAGAGGTATTTCATTGATGGCGATGTGTACAATCAGAAATCAATTTTTGAGGGTATTTTGAGAGGAATCGTACATTTTTCTTAATATCTTGAAGCTGTGATGAGCTACTTATTGTTATACAGTGAGCGTCAAAAGAAAGTATGCACCTTTGACACTTTTATTAAGAATTTTATTAAAACAAAGTAATTAGCACAAAATCAACAATAAGTATAAGGCATTAAATAAATATTTAATAAAAACTGATAACAACATAAACATTAAACAAAAGTAATACACAACAAAGATGAATTCACTTTAATCAAAAAGGACCAAATTTTACGCATCAAAAGAAGTAAACAGCAAACAAAACATAACAGAACTTCAATAGAAAAAGTCCATTTTTTTTAATTTTTCAATATTTCGTTTATTTTCCTTTGGACTTAAGCACCTCATTTTGTCTTCTAGGCATCGATGCGACAAGTTTTTTGTAACATCGGGAGAGATTTGGCTCCATTTTACCTTTATGACTATCTTTAAGTCGGCTTTGCTTGAAATGACCCTTTGTCTCACTTTTCTGTCAAGGTGTTCCCACAGATGCTCGATCGGGCTAAGATCTGTGGACTGGGGCGGTTGATCAAGTGTTTGAGGAGTCCGGTACAGTAGCCACTCTCACAATTTTGGACGTATGCTTTGGATCCGTGTCCTGTTGAAAGATCTAATTTTCAGACAAGCCTAATTTTTCGACGCTAGGGGCAACATTGTCCCTCAAAATGACTAAGTAATCCATTTTGTTCATTGTTGAGTCAACAAAAACAAGATCAACAATAACAGTTGCCGCCATAACCCCCATACCATAACTGTGCCAACGTGCTTAACAGTGTTGGTAACACACTTTTCTTTGAAGGCTTCATTCATAGCACAGCATATTTTTGGGGCCTTTTGGCGCTGAAAATTTCGAATTTGCTCTCATCTGTAAAAAGATGGAGCCTCGTTTTTGTATTTTTTAGCGAAGTCCATACCCTTGATCTGATTCGCCTTGGATATGTATGGCTTTTTCCGTGGTATTCTTCCATGTAGAACATTTTTATGAAGCATTCTCCTGACTGTACTCGCGCTTGCTGGTTTGCCTGATGCCTGCGTTATTTCTTCTGACAATTTAACTGCACTTGAGGCTGGATATGCCCTTACTTCTTTTACTACAGCTCTAACTTCAGTACCACTAAGCCGCTTTGGGCGTCCAGATCTCGGTAAATCTTCAACGAGATGATGTTTGGCATACTTATCAAAATTTTTTTTAACTGTGCAGTGGTTTCTGCCCATGATTTCGCCTATTTCATGCAAGGATTTACCTTTTTCTTTTAAGTCTACTATAATTTTTCAAGTATCAGGCGATGTTTGCTTTCCCATAGTGAAACTATTTTCTTTTACATCTTTATTTTTAAAATTAATTACAACAAATGCACTTAAAACGACTTTTGGTGAATTAAAGCACGCGAACAGCACAAATTTGTCACCAAAAGTTAAGGTTCTTCCCCAAAATATAAAAGAAGCGAAGTAAGTGTTACCACTGTTTACTTTTTTTTGATGCGCAAAATCTGATGCATTTCTACTTTGGTGAGATTTGTGCAATGTTGCCACTTGTTTTGATTTCATGTTTAATAGTAATCAATCTCTAAATGGTAAAGTAGTAAACTCATTAATATTACTTTTTATCACAACTGAATAATAGCTATGTAATGTAACAAATTAAAGATGAAAAGTTGGTGTTTACTTTCTTTTGACGCTCACAGTACGTATCTAAACCAACTACTTTGGCCCAGTCCAGCGATCCATAAGGGGAATATCTCTATTCCGGTATAAACAAATAAGTATGTTTCTGAACTTAAAAAGTAACAAAAATGGAGAAAAAAAAACAAAGTATGTCAATGTTGTAGATATTAACGGACACAAAACATAGCCAAACGAATCTGAAAATAAGTTGCAAACATAAATTTAACAATTAACAGAGAACTTTGTGACCCGAAAAAACATTCAGAAAGAAGTAAATTTAAGTTATTGAAAAATTTAAGACAGGATAGATGAATGAATAAAAACAAAAACCCAGATTACGAAAGTTTGAGCGTCATCGTACATTTAATCATGCATGATTCAATCTACCAATCGGAACTTATAGAGTGATTATTAAAAAAAAATTTTGCATTAAATTTTTCAAGCCAACATATGTGGATAAGTAAAAGATAAGTAAAACCATGAGGCATTAAAAATTTAAGTTTAATCAGATTAAGAGAATCAACTTTGCTAAAATTTTTTTCTGGAAAGATAAGAAGGAACATGCAATAGAGTTTAGTTTGCATTGAATGAATGACTTTTCATCAGTTAGAAAGATAATCTTTACAAAACTAGTAGAAGTAATATTTTTACTTAATCATAACCAACAGTTACCTTAAATTTCAGTGGAAAAAACTTCACTCAAATAAGTTTTTAAAAATTATTTTGTTCATAGAATTTTTACCATTTAAAATATTCATAGTATGGTGTCTTACTCGAGCATTTCAAGTTATATGAAATTATAATGAATTGCTAAAGTATATAATATCACTTGGATTTTAAGAAATATTAAAATGCTTTACTAAGATAGTACTCAACTCTTTCTTTTCCAGCAAAACCTTTCGCTTTGAGTTTGATTATGTCAGCGAAAGGTGAGTATGCCACCGAGAGGGTAGGGTCCCAGTGATCCATGAATAGTCGGTTACGCGTTGCGCTCGGTACGCGGTGCCATAGATTGAGTTTGCGTTTTTTAGAGTATTTTTTTTTTTCGGTTTGAATTCGGGTAGGTTATTTCGGGAACCACGTCGTTGAGCGTATTTTTTTATCAGCGGTTGTCTTTGTTCCTTTTCCTCGAAACGGAGTCACGTAGTTCGAAGTAGAATCGTCGCAAGTTGTTCGACGCGTTTTAATTCGGGCATTTAGAGCCCTGGCTGAGTTTTGTGATTCGGACTTAGTTTGCTCGCGTAAGACCCGTGACCGGAACTCCTCTCCGAAATAGCTAGATAGCCAGCAGCCACCTCGGAGTAGACTAAGAGTGTCCAGACTTGTCAACCTGATGGGTACAGTTTGTTGTCACGTTCCAAGACTTCACGTCTAGAACCCATGAGAGGTCGGTTGAGATTTCCTTCGGAAAATCTCTCTTGAACAAGTGTAGGAGACGTGTAAAACCATTACAAATGGCGCCCAACGTGGGGACCTAAATATCCTAAAGTGGAAAGATTAGCGTCTTCTCCTTTATGGAGGATGCAAAATACCTTGGTACTACCGTCCCATGGACAGGAGTTGTGTGAGACACCCTTCCAGTTACTTTACGTGAGTTGTAGCTTCCGGTCTCCTTTGTTTTCCTTTTTTTCGCCAAAGATTCTTTCCGATGTGTTGTCCCAGGGTAAAACCTGTAAGGACCTTCTATTTCCTTGATGGGAACTGTCAGCCAGATGGGTTCCTCCTATCTGCCTGAACTCTCAAGAAAATAGAAGACTACCTTGCCTTTATGTTGCAGAAGGACTCTACACATCGTTTTATGCGTGATCGATGAGTGGTTTCAGTTCAATTTACGGTGGCGTATGCTTGAGTTGTGAAGCCCAGAATGCTTCCATGCATCGGGATTTTGACCGCTACAAAACTCGTTACGGTAACGCTATCACTCATCTCGTCGAGTCAGTTAACGTAGATTAGAGACGGTTTTTGCAATATACTTCGGGTCGGGATACATTTCAAAATTGATCAGGAGCCCCACCTTTTCGGCAGACCACCATTCGGTTTCACTTCCTTATTGACGGATCGGCGCTCCTGGAAAGGAAGGAGTATCGGAATTAAATTTTTTTTCTTTAAATGCATTTTGTATAGTTCGCCACTATCGGCCGCTTAACCATTATTAACTTAGTTTTTGTATATATTTATACATATAGTAAGCATTTTTTATATAGTTAGTAGGAGCTTTTCGGTTTTTTTTCTTGTACCATTCCAAACATTGCCACCAAGTGGACTCCAGAGAAACGCTGGACCTGCTCCAAAAATGTACAGCCAGCCAACAGTGGAATCTGCTATGGGGACGTCATAGAAGGCTCTGACAGTGTGAGATTGGAGTGAGGACACCTGTTCCATCATATTTGTGTCCAGCAGCCCCTGCAAACCTCCAATATCTATCCTCCATGCAGACGCGCAATCGAGCAGAGTGCCCTAGAGAACCCCCTCGAACCGCATGATCCTATGCTTGGAGCAGTTGTGAAAAACTCCACGACTAACGACCAGACACAATCTCTGTCAAACAACCAGGAAGCTCTGGGCGAGGAACACCCCGTTTCAGGAGTACAGGCAGACATCCCAACAGCGCTCTCAAACACTACTGGCAATGACACAATTCTGTCCTTACTACAAGGGCTGTTTGATAGGAAAGGACAAATGGAGAGAGAGTTCCAAGACCTTAGGATCACCCATCACCACAGTCACGCAAGAACTCCACCGAGCTGCGAACCGAAGCCAAATGCTGCTATTCCCACCTCGAGACAGGTTGAGGTTCTCTCGAATGAGCTCAGGGTTTGGGTTTCAGAGCCTTTCTTTGACCCCACCAAATGGTACTGGAGTTTTAAGGAATCCGTAGCACGCCCTGCTTGGAATTCCTTCTGAGCTGCTCTTTGAAACCACTTTGATGACGGTCTCACTGAATGGGAATTGTGTCAACAAATGCGAAAGCAAAAACAAAGCCCTCATGAAGCATTTGACCGATTTTATACCGTCGCTTACGAACAGCTATGGCCGAGGAAGAACTGGTGGAAACCATCAGGGGGAATGTTACAAACAAGTGAACTCAAGTTAAGCCAGCAAAATTCTTCTATCGTTTATGTATTCACTTCGATCAAGCACATACCTCATAGTTGTTTGATCATGTACATGTCAACAAATGAAAAGAATACACCCAAATTCGCTTCATGCAAGCCATCACATTGTGAACGATGTACACAATGAGCTTCACTACGATCAAGCACATAAGCTTTGGGGTGTGCTTCCAGTGGAGCAAAGCCGAAGAGAGAGAGAGAGAGCAAAAAGACGAAACGAAAGCTCTTCCTTGCCCAATTACCCCAATTTTGTCAATTCACCGCAAAAATCTGCACACGAGACGAGACGGTAGGAAGAGCTTCCATAGAATGGGACTCACATGTCGCATATTCGACAAATTTCGGCAAAATATGGAACAAAAGCTCGTTTCACGACCAAATATAAACACTTAGTGGAGTACTGGCAAGTCAGTCTTATTCGAGTCTATAAAGTGGCGTGCTGCTGCTTATTCTTTAACTCTTCTTCTTCTTTTTAGTACTACAGTCCCTCTTGGGGCCTTCGCTTAGAGATAGTTAGAGTACCTCATTTTCATGACCGTATTGATTTTTTCGAAAGGTGGTTTGGTCAGTACCATGCTCCCGTGTGTCTGCTCAGCTATGATATGATCTGATTGAATCAGTACATACCACTACTGAGTGAACACTTGTAGTCTGTCCAAAAAATCCCTTGAACTAAATCACGTTGTTCAACAACGAGATTTGAGCCGGGGACTCATTCTCTAATCACTAGACCACACAGACAATGAGTAATTACGCGATTAAAGTTTACAATGGGAGGTATGGTCATAGCGATCAACTAAATGGTGAGGGGTAAGGTGTTAGCTTGGGCCGTGGACCTCAATCGGCCTTTTGGCGTTCCACGCCATGTAGCCACTCAGATCCATTTACTCATCTTCGCCGATTCGCTCTAGAGGCTGGCGCTCACCTGTGAAGTGAAGGTGAAAGTGAAAAGCACTTCTTTCAATATTGACATTGGTTTTCAGTAATTTAATGCGTGAAATTTAATGTTTAAAAAAAATTAACAGAAAATAAAATAATTAATAAAATTAGCGTTTGCCTATGTTGATCTAGTTTGGATGATTATAGTAGCAGGTAAGAGTCGCACAGAGGGATCTCTCTCCAGGAGCCGTGATAGTGTATATAGGATACACGTTAAATTGAGCTCCCAAGTCATACCAGTATATATAGGGTATACTGGTTATGTAACAAGAACATGCAGTGGGAGCTTCAAAACAGCCTTCTTCATGTGCCAATACACCGTGCAAGGCTTACGCCTCCATGCCCATAGACAAGAACGACTAGATGAACGGCGAGGAACCTTTCATCCATAACCTCGCATGACGGGACCAGGTCAATGAAGCAATCATACTGCAGAATTGGTAGCAGTTGGTCACGTAGACACTGATTCGCACATATTCCGAGCAGTGGAGCTCCCTCTAGATCGCAAGTTCCACCAGGAAACTGACGCACTTTCGTAGATGTAGTTAGAAGCTTCACGGTCTATTAGAATTGCGACCAATCAGGGCACAGGTTTTCTGCATATCCAGCCAAGCCAACGGTCTTCGGTTAACGCTGTGGAAAAGCGGACAATTACGAGCTGGATTGTGTAGATTGCATGTTGCGAAAAAACTTGCCAGCGAGTGCCACAAACACCCATCGGCACTCCCAAAACCTAACCGAAAAGACAATTTACTCATTGCTGTGGATAACCAAACCCCGGATACGACCCCAACTTTGCTGATCCACACCGCCAAACACAGTTCTCCCGAAGTTCCGCAGCCAACGTCACACGCTACCGAGCCGGACCCTCAGGATAATGGTTATGAATTGAGTGCTCCATGGCCTTTCAAGCCCTGTCATGTTAGACTGCGGGACTATTGAGCTGCTCGTTAACGCATCTTCAATGAGAAGATAATTCTCACCACTCCTCCGAAGAGGAAGCGAGCCACGCGAAGGATGCGGAGCTTCTGGAGAAGGGCGAGGCAATCAAGGAAGATATTGGGCGCGATTCAACTAGATGAATTATTGAAGGATGACGTTCACCTATACGCATCAGTATAGATCTTGGTAAACCGTCTGGTAGGCTTGATTGACACTGGAGCCAGTGTCAACTGCATAGCAGCCGATTTCGCAAGGGAAGTCCTGATGAGCCACGTGGATCAAATCCAGCATTTTACTACTTGGTTAAGCACGACGGACGGAACTCGTCACTCCATAGTGGGGAAACTCACGACGTATGTCATCTTTAAAGGTGGCACCAAGTCATTGAAATTTTACATTATACCCCAATTGACACAGAACCCTTACTTAGGGGTTGACTTCGTCCGAAGATTTAATTTGGCCCAGGCACTAGTTTCCTGCACAATACTTGACTCTGCCACCACCGTCAATGATGCGATACTAAATTTTCACTCACTTCGATATGCAGTGGACGCCAATCAACAGAGATGACTAAACTCGGCTATAGCGGTATTTCCTTCTCGTCAGAAGGAAGGTCTCGGCCGGACAACTTTGGTGTCTCACACGATAGATGTGGGGAATGCTAAACCCCTCAAACAGAGACATTTTGCCATATCTCTGGCGAAGGAAAAATCATTATACGTCGAAGTTGATCAGAAGTTGGCACTGAGTGTGGTCGAAGAATTGAAGAGTGCATGTGCTTCACCAGTCACTTTAGTTGTTAAGCCAAATAAGGTCCGACTGTACTTAGATGCCCGGCGTTTAAATGCCGTCACTATTAAGGACGCATATCTCCTACCTTTGATCGAAGGTATCTTAAGTCGATTAGCTAAAGCCCATTTTATTACCAGCTTGGATCTCAAAGACGCTTTCTGGCAAATGAGATGAGATCCTAGTTCAAAGGAGAAGAAACCCTTCACGGCCCATGGTCGCCCATTGTACCAATTTGTGACCATGCCATTTGGACTGTGTAGTTACGCGATTATGGCATTATGGTTCCTTTTATGTTTCAATTTTGAATTCCGTTCATTTACATTGATTTGTTTGATTATTTGTTGTGCACAAAGGTTAATCTATATTTCATTCTTATTTTGGAAATTTCTTTCATCAAACGTTTGTTTGATTTATGGTAATTATATGTGTATATATATAAATATATATATATATATATATATATATATATATATATATATATACACTCGTATATATATGTATATATATATATACGAGTATATTCATATATATATATATATATATATATAAATATATATATATATATATATATATATATATATATATATATAAAGATATATATGTCGATACATATACATATGTATATATATATATATATATATATATATATATATATATATATATATATATATATATATATATATATATATATATATATATCTATATATATATATATATATATATATATATATATACGATTATATATATATTTATATATAAATATATATATATATATATATATATATATATATATATATACGAGTCTATATATATATATATATATATATATAGATAGATAGATAGATATATATATATATATATATATATATATATATATATATATATATATATATATATATATGTATTTATGTATTTATATGTATATATATATATATGTATATATATATATATATATATATATATCTATATATATATTATATATTATATATTATATATATATGTATATATATATGTATATATATGCATATATATATATATATATATATATATATATATATATATATATATATATATATATATATTATATATATATATAAGTGCTTCGAAGATTGGAAAAACCGTTGGTACAAGTGTATAATATCTCATGGGGATTACTTTGAAGGGGAAAAAATAGATATTCATGAATAAATAAATAATTTTTGAAAAAGAAACAAAATTCGCGATATTTTTTGAACACACCTCGTATATTCATATATATGTATATATATAAATATATATATATATATATATATATATATATATATATATATATATATATAACTATATATATATATAAAGATATATATGTCTATACATATATATATATATATATATATATATATATATATATATATATATATATATATATATATATATATACGATTATATATATATTTATATATAAATTATATATATATATATACGAGTATATATATATATATATATATATATATATATATATATATATATATATATATATATATATATATATATATATATATATATATACATATTGTCACGTGTTGTAGTTCGCGGCCAATAATTTTAACGTTCCGGGAAAGTGAAAACGCAGTGTCTTTTAAATTAAATTAAAAGAGTTTATTTAAAAGAATGCACAATTATTAATTTCACTATTAAAAGTCTAACTTCCACTTGTCAATAAATTTCTATCGCAATTGTCTTCTAAAATCACTTCACAATCACTTAATCAATATCGCCTTTTCAATTCTCCCTCCGCCTTTTCACCGTTTTTCTATCGCGGTTCTAATGAATGACCCCCCATTCATTCAGCTCGCCTTTATATAGGGTCTCCAGCCATTCAATGCATTTCTCGTACATTGGCGAATGTTCTGCCGAGAGGTATCTGGTACATTCGAGCAGCTTAATGAATGGAGCAGTGACTCACTTTCAAATGTTGATCATACTTGGTGGTTTCTCGTGGTTCCGAGTAAATTCGTTTTGCTGATGTTCTTCATGGTTGTGAAAACAATTGCGACAGTAGCTCGCAGAAATATTTGTACATGTAACACTGCCCCCACCTCAGTTCTTTTCGCCCCGAAAAGATGTGTCAGCAGTTGAAGTCAATTCTCCCTGGATGTAATATGGGGCAAGACGGTCCAGGTGTACGATTTTCATTTTGGCTCATGGCTTACGATGTTCCTGTATGCAATATACGACGTCGTTCGCTTTGCAACTCGGTATGGTCCCTCCCAATTATGTTGCAACTTTGGAGACCTACGCTTCCGCCGATGTGGGTTATATAGCCACACCAAGTCATCTTGCTAGAAGCCAGTAGAATTTGCCTTTAGATAATACCTGGTCTTCATGTGGCCAGTAGCCGATTCGTGGTGTTTTCGCACTCTCCGATGTATCTGGTTCAACCGTTGTCTTAGCTCACTTGCGTACTCCGAGATCGTTTGGGGTTTCTCAGGGGGTGTTACGAACTTTATATCAGCCGGCAGACGAATGGTCTTTTCAAAAATGACTTTGGCTGGGGCTTGACCCGTCGATGCATGTTCGGCAGCTCTGTACGCCATCAAAAATAGTGGAATATATCGGTCCCAGTCCCTTTGGTTCTCGTCAATCATCTTGGCCAGATGTTTATTGAGCGTGCCGTTGAAACGTTCGACCATTCCATTGTATTGGGGATGCAGCGGTGTTGTCCTCGTTTTCCGTATCCCCAGCAGCTCGCACATTTCGCCAAAAACTAGTGATCTAAAGTTTCGGCCTTGATCCGAATGTAGTTCGCAAGGTACGCCGTACCTACTGACCCAATTTAACACTAGCTGTTCGGCTACGTTAATTGCTTCCTGGTTGGGAATGGGGTAGACCTCGGGCCAGTTGCTGAGATAATCGGCCACAACCAGCGTGTATCGATTTCCCCATTCGGATTCACGAAAGGTCCCTGCGATGTCAACGGCAATGCATTCAAACGGTAGCCCCACGTTGTAGGTTTGCATTTGTCCCCTCAGTCGTCGCTTTGGAACTTTGACGGAACACAAATTGTGCATCTGCGACACCAGTCCTCTACGTCTTCTCGAGCGTGAAGCCAGTAGAACCTTTCCCGCAGAGTCGCTAATGTCTTGCTAATACCAAGGTGGCCTCCCGAGGATCCATCATGCATCTTTTTAACCACATCATGGATTTGGGTTTGGGTAGTATAGTTTGCATTTTATAGGAGCTGCCATCTGCCGTTTCCCATTTTCGCTTGAGTATGCCACCCTCCACCTGAAGGGAGTTTTATTGTGCCCAATAGCTTTTCAGGATTGCGCCGTGCATTGAAACGTCTTTCCACTCAGGTCGCCCAGTCGTCTCCTTCCATACGAGCAATGGTCCGATATCTTCATCGGTTAACTGGGCACTTCGAACCTGCTCCGGTGACCAACCTGCATCGAATTCAGCCGTTATCAATCGCAGATCAACGGGCGGCTCCTTTTCTTCAATCCCGTCGGCAATGCTTGCAATTCGCGGAACACGGACGACGAGATAGGGCGTCAGATTTCCATGAACTCCGCCCTTCCGATGAACAATTTCGTAGTCGTATGACTGCAATCTTTCGATCCATCTCGCAACTTGTCCCTCGGGGTTTTTGAAGTTAATTAGCAATCTCAGCGATGCATGGTCCGTTCGAAGAACAAATTCCTGGCCATATAGGTACTTGTGGAACTGCTTGGTGGCCTCTATTATAGCCAATAGCTCCTTCCTGGTCATGCAATAGTTCTTCTCACTTTTTGAGAGAACTCGACTGTAATACGAGAGCACTCTTCCTTCGCCATCGATCTGCTGGGAGAGGACAGCTCCAATACCGCCGTTGCTCGCATCGGTGTCATCTACAAACATTTTTCCGAGTTTCAGATATGCCAGCACGGGTGATTCACACAGCTTCTCCTTCAAGGCCTCAAAGGCCACCTGGCATTGTTCATTCCAGACATACGGACGATTTTTCTCGGTTAGCTGATGGAGACACTTAGCTTTTTTGGCAAAGTCTGTAACGAATCTTTGATAGTAAGTCACCAGATCCAGAAAACTTCGTAGTTGGCGCTTGTTGTTTGGTGTTGGCCAGCTTTTCACGGCTTCAATTTTCTCAGGGTCTGTTTTAACACCTTTTGCTGATACGACGTGTCCAAGGTATTTTACTTCAGCTGCGAAAAGGGTACACTTGTTGGGACTAAGTTTCAAATTCGCCAGTCACAATCGGGAGAAAAACTCTTCTAAGTTCCGCACATGCTCTTCGAACGTTCTCCCGATAACAATGATGTCATCTAGATACACCAAGCAGGTGTTCCAGGTCAGGCCTCGTAGTACGTATTCCATTTGACGTTCAAAAGTGGGTGGAGCATTGCAAAGCCCAAATGGTATCACTACGAATCGCTTCAATTCAGTCCCAACTGAAAACGCTGTCTTCTCTCTGTCCTTCTTGTCGATTTCTACCTGCCAGTAGCCACTCTTGAGATCGAGTGTCGAAAATCATTTTGCGTCGGCCAAAGTGTCCATGATGTCATCAATGCGTGGATGCGGGTAACTATCTTTCTTAGTGACGTCATTAAGCTGCCTATAGTCGACACAAAAATGAGTGCTACTAACCTTTTTCTTTACTAGAACTACTGGCGCGGCCCATGGACTAACACAAGGTTCGATACCGCCTTGTTTTTCCATGTCCGAGATCAGTGCGCTCACTTCTCCTTGTTTGGCTATAGGAAGACGTCTCGGTGCTTGTCGGATTGGTTTGGCTCCCTGTGTATCTATGACGTGAGTTACCATACTCGTTCGGCCGTGATCATCCGGGCTTGTTAAGAAGATGTCACTGTACTAGG
Source organism: Odontomyia ornata (assembly GCA_963969285.1). Taxonomy (NCBI): domain Eukaryota; kingdom Metazoa; phylum Arthropoda; class Insecta; order Diptera; family Stratiomyidae; genus Odontomyia; species Odontomyia ornata. Next base: position 192,902,634 of record OZ017738.1, read on the forward strand.
TGTCCAGACCAGAGGCTCGCTTGAATAGCTGCGCTGGAAACTTGACCTGCTTCAATATTGCAGATGTGGATTCCCGGGCTTTGTCTGTGTCTTGCCTCCTTTTCCAATGATGGTCGTGAGTGGTCCTGTAGAAAGCGCAAGACAATTCAAAGCCCACCCATTTCCCACCCTTTTACTTTACATATGGCGACAATATCAAATAGCGTCTTAGAAGATGTCTTTAAGTTGCTTTAAGCAATCGTTTTCCCAAGATCGAGATCAAAAATTTATTCACGGCTAATGAAGTAACCTCGCACGGCACTGTACTGTCTTCCAGTAAGGTCCAGGACAGCATTATGCCAAACTAAGTAGACACACACTAGGGAAAAATTAGACGGAGCCCATATAGGATCTTGAATGAAGGTCGAAACTATATGTTCCCAAGCCCATATAGTGATAGTGTCTCTCCTTTTAATTTCAATTTAATGAAACAGATCATCATCATTCACAACTCATACAATATTTCCATACTTAACAAAACCCTTCACAATAAATAGTAGATTCCAACTTATAAATAATCCACATCTATTTACACATACTGCTGAATACATTTCTAATAACCCTCCCTTTTTACAACTACAAATGAATAAAAAAGTATGTAATTTACAACTTAAGCCAATTAAGCGATAATTTAATGCATATACCTCAAAAGCTCTTATAGCATGGATGAATTAAAAGCCCTGCCCACTATGAAATGCATTAAGCCGACTTAATTAAAAACAAATGCTCTTCAAGGCAATTACCAGCCAACCACGAATAAGTACATACATATCATATACGTCACATACTTCCTAGCAATCAGCGCATGTAAAAGCTACAATACATGGCTTCATTCAATTATCTCATGCATCATTGCAGAAGCAATGCTAATCATATCTTCAAAGCTCGTTAGCGGCGAGCAAAAAAAATCACATAAACCTTTAATCCATGACTCCCAATCCCATTAACAGCATTAACCATGCATATTAAGGGGAAAGTTTTTTTTTTATCACACTCACTATGGTCTCTTGCGACGACTCGCCAGATCCAATTCCCACATATGTAGTGATAAGCGCAGTACGTTATTCCCTGATAACGAACTTCAATGATCGTGCGAACTGTTCAGCCCAAAGCTTAATCATTATCACACCATATGAAGCAAGTAAGCGAGCGTACCTGACAAAATTCCCAATCCCGATGGAAACCCAAGCGGAAGCTTTGGTAAGGTAGCATTCGCCGCCACCACAATGGAAGTTTTTCGCTCGGCTGAAATAAGTCCGAAGCTAATTAAGCAATTGGAGTGAACAATCTTACCAACCATACGAGTATGAGCGAATAGAATGCCGTCTAGCTTGACGTTCTATCCCTACTAAATATCCACACATTCCATCCCATTAAAAATTAATTCATAACGTTCCGCCTACATACTAACAAAAAAAAAAATTCCCACTAAACTATTGGCACAATAATTAATATGTGCAACTTTAAGAAAGCTTAGTTATCGTATTAAATAAAATTAATTAGAAACTATAGTAATGTTAAAAGCAATAAGAAACAATTATGTAAACAATTTAGTAAGTAAAATCTGAGATATTCAAAGTAAAAAAAAGGAAACAGTAAGAATAATGATATTAGTAGATATAAAAGAAGGTTAATCGAATAGAAATCGAAAGTAGCAATGAATATAAAGACAAAATCAAAAACAAAAAGAAAAGGAAAAGAAGAAAATAATAAGTGCTGTTGCACCTGCACCGTTCACACTACATCCTCACTAACGCTAACAGGTTAATTTGCTAACACCTGTACTACAACCTAGTAACGCACAAATAGGTAAACCAATAATATACAATTCTGATTTAAAGAAAAATCGGTAGCAAATATGGAAGTTAAAGGAAAATGTACTGTCTCATAAAGTAAAGCCAATTAAAAGTAATATTGAATTCCGGCATCCCTCAAATGAAAAATAGTTTTATATAAATAATAGTTTTATTCTCAAGAAAAAACGATTTAGGACCGGAAGAAATGTTCAGTATATTCTTCAACATTGGAATCGAACGTAACATGATTCCATTATTGTATATCAAATGAAATATTGAGTTGTTAATTTATGTTTGTATAGAATCAAACCAAACACGAACCGGCTTGGCTCAAAGTTGTATCAAACAAAAAACCTTTGTGAATAATTATACTGATAAACAATCAAAAAAAATCTTAACTCACTGCATCAAAAGAAATACTAAGTATCAGACAAAACATCAATTTATAATTAACATATTATGTTAGTATCAAGTAAAAACGTAACCATACAGATTAGCGACTCAGGCAAGCAAATCATGAATCCGTAACGATATAGAATCAAAAATGAAGTAGTTTTCAATTGTAACGTTGTATTATGCCATAACATGTTAAGCAGCGTAAATTAGGAGTTCAAGATAAACGAAATTAAACGGTAGAATTAAGTATGTTAATCAAGAACCAGCAGTAAAACAACAATCAACAATAGGCAGTGAGAAGTACAGCGGACAATAGTAATGGCCTTAGCAGCGCAAAGTACAACTTACGCAATAAGTCATTCGCATCATTGGAACGGAACAACGATTTACTTCACTCTCCAAGTACGTAAATCAGTCAAATCCGCCGGAGGAAATGTTATGCTATATACAACGTCGTCAATCGTCTAAGCTCCGCCAAGTGTATACGGCCAAGCGCATACGCCCATTGTCATTAAAACATGTACTTGTCGACCAACGGCAAGCGTAAAGTCTTCATAATCCATACCATTAGCGACGACGACCATGTACATAAGAAGCTTCGGGGTGTGTTTTCAGCGGAGTGACACTGTGCTCAACCCTGCCTTCAAACCATTTCTCAAATTCGCCGCAAAGCTTCACCATGCGAGTAGTGAGAAGTGCGCGGAGGAAGAAGTTTACGTGGAACGAGAACGCACGTTTCAACTACTCAGCGAATTTAGGGCGAATTGAGGCCGCATGAATCGTTTAAAAGACAATTGATCGAGCGAGAAACGGCAAGTAGTAATAACAGCGGTTACAGAACTATACGCGAAGTGAATTTTGCCGCGAAGTGATCAGCGAGGCCAGAAAGTGCATCTAGTTCCGGTGCAATTGCAGGAAATCATCACATCAGTTAGATGGTGAGGTGTAGGCTTGAGCCGCGAACCTCATTCGGCTTGGATGCATTTTTACGCTGCGTAGCCACCATCGACTAACTCCCACTTTCTTCTAGGCATCCTCCGTCCATGGAGACACCGTAGGGATAGATGATAAATTAATAACTAAGAGGTGTAAATGTAACCAATTTAAAATAGCAACATGAATAAAACTTAAAACTTTGAACATGTAACTCTATTCCTTTTTGTTGTTCTAGTTTAAACGGACAGAGTAGCAGGTATGTGGTAAAGGAGGAGTTCTTTCCCCGGGAGCCTTGATGATGTATATTGGATACACATCAAATATGCTCCCAGTTCATACCAGTATACATAGGGTATACTGGTTGTGTAACATGGCTTCCAAAGAGGTGATGGTGGAAACAGGCTGGCAGCTTCCGATGACTTCTCCCGCTTTGATGCTCGTGTGGTTGAATCTGCGGTGTTAAGGACTCTAACCAGCAAGTATCCGTTCTTTATAGATCTTGCAAGGCTTGGTCCTACAATCAAACTGCGCAATGCGGACGTTTTCGTTGGCTCTATCAGATAAGATCGGTGGTCTCCAGAATCACCATCAAGCTTGGCCCATACAATGCTTTCGGAAGAGTTCGGTATCTCAGTGTCGGTACATACCACTACATTCATCTTGGGAATTTGGACGCTGAGATCCTCCATCAATACTTCGACATCCTGCCATTTCAATACACGTTTGCCCAAATCCAACGTGATTCCATGTGTTCGCAGAAAATCCATTCCAAGAATGCAGTCATCCATAATCTTCGCGACCAGAAAATTATGTCGGGACACAAGGTCTCCCAACTGTATCTGGAGGTTGACCTCTCCATGAACAGGTGCAGTTTCTCCCGTAGCTGTCCGTGGTGAGGAAATTCTGCCCTTGTGAAATTGTTGCTGTCTCACTAGGTCTGGTCGGATAATCGATCGGGTTGCACCAGTGTCGATTGTTATGGTGCAATGTTCTCCGTCAACTTGGCCCGGAAGGCATAAGTCCGCTTCTCCACAATGTAGTCTTGACACGGTGATGGTGGTGCTGGGGACGTCGCTCCTCCTAGCCAAACTTCACCTCACGAAGTTGACCCCGTCAGTTTGAAGGACTTCCATTATGGGCTCCAGACTCGGTCTGGATCTCCTCCACCCTGGACAATAGCTCGATTTTCTTCGCTTCTTGCAATCTTCTTGTAAGTGCCCCTTCTCACCGCGATCCCAGCATCTAGGTGCAGCATTTACATGCGGGTCTCGCTCAATTTCCACGCGCTCACATCTGCACTCGTCAGTCACTACCTCGTGAACCCGGGCAGTGGTACGGCTCACATTTTCCGCTGCCCCAAAGTTCAGACTATAAGCCAATGCGTCCTTAGCCGTTTGCTTTTGAGCTAGATGCACGGCTTGTTGCAATTCCTGGTCTTTTAATGCGCTGATGAATGCTTCTGTCGCTGCGTCCTCTCGATGTTCTGCGTCGTACGCTAGGTAAGCCAAAAGTTCTTCAGTCTCAGATGATCGTCTCCATAACGCATTTCGAGCGCATTCATTATAGCAGCCGGGTTTGAGTGCAACTCAGCGGGGATCGTCTGCAAAAGCTCGGCAGCTGGGCCTCTTAGGGCAAGAATAAGTGCAGTTGCTCGTTCCGGCTCATCCCAGTGATTTGCCCTAGCGGCAGCTTCAAACTGGGTTTTGTAAATACTCCAGACCGTTTGCCCATCGAATATTGGTGTTTGCACATTTCTGGATGTGCTTTGCGCTGCGGTTGTAAGCGTGGCTGGTGAGGTGGTTACTACTGCCTTTGCTGCTTCCAATTCCCTTTTCACTTTTTCTATCTCATTGTTGATTCTCTCCTAGACCTGGCTGACCTTTTCCTCGATCTGGTAAACCTTTTCCTCGACCTAGTCAACCTTTTCCTCGACGCCTTTAATTTGTTTGTTCAGACTACCGAGCTCCGCTTATATTTCGGTTGACTATTTCTCCAGCTTCTGTGTGATGTCTTCCTTGATTTCGATCGCTTGTTGTTCCAGCTTCGCTGATTGTTCATTTAGCTTCGCTGATTGTTTATCTAGCTTCGCAGTTAGACTGTTCGTTTAGCTTTGCTGATTGTTCATTTTGCTTCGTTGATTGTTCGTTTATCTTCGCTGATTGTTCATTCAGCTTCACTGATTGTTCATTCAGCTTCGCAGTTAAACTAGAAAACTGTTGTCGTTGCCTTTGCTGCATCAGCATTAACATTTGCATTTCCGCATTATCTGGCTCCTTTGATTTGGGTTTTTCTGCGTCTCCCTTAAGCTCCGCCGTGGTAAATTCATTTATTTTTAAGATTTCGGCTTTTATTTATTTTTTTTTCCACCAGTTTCCACGTTACATTTCACTGTTGTGCATTTTTTTTTATTCTATGTTTAAAAGTTTTTCACTTTCAAAATTTTCTTTCTCACTTCTCGACACCACTGTCGCGTGTTTTGGTTCGCGGCCAATAATTTTAACGTTCCGGGAAAGTGAAAACGCAGTGTCTTTTAAATTAAATTAAAAGAGTTTATTTAAAAGAATGCACAATTATTAATTTCACTATTAAAAGTCTAACTTCCACTTGTCAATAAATTTCTATCGCAATTGTCTTCTAAAATCACTTCACAATCACTCAATCAATATCGCCTTTTCAATTCTCCCTCCGCCTTTTCACCGTTTTACTATCGCGGTTCTAATGAATAATCCCCCCATTCATTCAGCTTGCCTTTATATAGGGTCTCCAGCCATTCAATGCATTTCTCGTACATTGGCGAATGTTCTGCCGAGAGGTATCTGTTATATTCGAGCAGCTTAATGAATGGAGCAGTGACTCACTTTCAAATGTTGATCATGCTTGGTGGGCTCGCATGGTGTCGAGTAAATTCATTTTGTTGATGTTCTTAATGGTTGTGAAAACAATCGCCACAGTAGCTCGCAGAATTATTTGTACATGTAACAATATATATATATATATATATATATATATATATATATATATATATATATATATATATATATATATATATATATACATATACTTATATATATATATATATATATATATATATATATATATATATATATATATATATATATATATATATATATCTATATATATATATATGCATATAGATATAAATATGCATATATATATATATATATATATATATATATATATATATATATATATATATATATATATATATAAATGTATATATATATATATATATATATATATATATATATATATATATATATATATATACATATACGTGGATACATATATATGTATATATTGTTGCGTGTTCTGGTTCGCGGCCGATAAGTTTAATGTTCCGGGAAAGTGAAAACGCACTGTCTTATAAACTAAGTTCAAAGAGTTTATTGACTAAGAATGCACAATAATTGATTTCACTATTTTACAAATCGCATTTTAATTTACTTTCACTGTCTATCAATTTATATTCCAATTGTCTTCAAATGTATCATGAAATTCTTTTACTTCACTATCAATCAATATTGCCTTCAATTCGCGCTCTACACTTACTGCAATTTTTCTGTCCCACTTTCACTATCGCTATTCATTCATTCGGCTTGGCTTTATATAGGGTCTCTAGTCATTCAATTGATTTCTCGTGCATTGGCAAACGTTATGACGAAAACTACCTGGAAATTTTGGGCGATTCCGAATACCCGAAGTAACGTCACTTTCAGATATTAATCATGGATCTTCTTGCTCCATTTTTATGCTTTCGAGTTCATACTTTTGACGTCATTCGTTTACTTTTCTTGGTTGCTTCTTTTCAATCAATATTGATCATGCTGTTATTAATAGTTGCGACAACAATTGTGACAGTAGCTCGCAGAATTATTTTGACATGTAACACTGTAGTCTGTGTGGTCTAGTGGTTAGAGCATGAACGCATAGCCCGAGGGTCCCAGGTTCAAATCTCGTTGGGAGCAACGTGATTTAGTTCAGGGGATTTTTCGGACAAACTATAAGTGTTCACTCAGTGGTATTATGTACTGATTTAATCAGAGCTAAGCAGGCACATGAGAGCATGGTACTGACCAAAGCATCTTCCGAAAAAATCGATATGGTCATGAAAATGAGATAATCTAGCTATCTCTAAGCGAAGGCCCGAGAGGGGCTGCAGCGCTGCAAAGAAGAAGAAGAAGTAATACTGCCCCCAACTGAATTCTTTTCGCCCCGAAAAGATGTGACGCCAGTTGTAGTTAAGTCTCCCTGTATGTAATATGGGGGAAGGTGCACGGTTTTCATTTTGGCTCTCAGCTTACAGTGTTCCTGTATGCAATATACGACATCATTGATTCGTTTTGTAACTCGGTATGGTCCCTCCTAATTATACTGCAACTTTGGAGACCTACGCTTCCGCCGGTCTGCGTTATATAGGCACACCAAGTCGGCTTGCTGAAAGCCAGTAGAATTTTCCTTAAGATCATACCTGGTCTTCATGCGGTCAGTAGCTGGTTCGAGGTGTTTTCGCACTATCCGATGAATCTGGTTCAACCATTGCCTTAGCTCACTTCCATATTCCGAGTTCGTTTGGGATTTCTCAGGGGGTGTTCCGAACTTTATATCAGCCGGCAGACGAATAGTTTTCCAAAAATGACTTTGGCTGGGGCTTTTCCCGTCGATGTATGTTTGGCAGCTCTGTACGCCATCAAGAATAGTGGAACGTGCCAGTCACAGTCCCTTTGGTTCTTGTTAACCATCTTGGCCAGGTGTTTATTGAGTGTGCCGTTATATAGCTTGACCATTCCATCGTATTGGGGATACAGCGGTATTGTTCTCGATTTTTATATTCACAGCAGCTCTCACATTTCGCCAAAAACTAGTGACTCAAAGTTTTGGCCTTGATCCGAATGTAGTTCGCAAGGTATACTGTACTTGCTGACCCAATTTAGCACTACATGTTCGGCTACAGTAGTTACTTCCTGGTTGGGAATCGGGTAGATCTCGGGGCACTTGCTGAGATAATCGACCACAAGCAGCGCATATCGATTTACCCATTCGGATTAAGGAAAGGATGTAATGATTCGACCCTACGCCACTGCCAACTAACCCACATGCCCATCACTACCATATGTCTTCCAAACTAACGTCAGCTATGGATGACATTCCCATCCTACGTGAGTTTTAGTCGGGGAATGTCAAACACACCAGATGGAGTACGGCTCCTGGTGTCGGACACAAGAGGAAAAAGGTAACCTATACAGAAAATCGTCCGAATCCGTGATGGATGCGACCTGGTCAGTTTTCACAACATTAAATCTCCCAAATCGCAACAAGATGAGGCAATCCCTCTACAACACCAACATAATTCGCTAGGAGGGCAATGTCATCAGGCAAATCATTTCAGCATTCGGTAACAGCGAACCAATTGTGAAATTCCTCGATCGGAATTCGGGCAAAACCCAATCGGAATTTATGGGAATGGGCGAGCAGCAATCGTTGCGATTTTGTTATCAAGCGCGGGTTTGAGTCGGCATCAAATGTTTTTCTCGCGAGGCATTCACAAGGGAGATTTGCATCGGAAACCGAGACGACTAAAAGGCAAATATATTGTTCAAAACAATCGAAACGCAGTCATAATTACGAATATTTATGTATAGACTCGAGTTCGAATTAAAATAAACAAAAAAGAAACTTAGAGAGTAAAAATAACGATGTCGCACCGCGCCGTGTAATGTTTTCTATTCAATTTTTCATTTAGAGCTTTTTGAACCAGTTTTTCCTTTTGTAACTAATATTTAAACAATCAATGATTAATGTTAGTCGTTGCCTTAGTGGAGTATTAAAGTTTACTAAATTAAATTTACAAGTGAAAATGTGGGACTAGTTTTTTTTTATTGAAAAGTAAATCGCGTTTCCTGATTATGACTGCATGACACGATTACTTTCGTTGTTGACCGGGAAATTCACATTGTCACACAGAATTATGCGTGATAAACATACATATATTATGCGGTGATTTCATCGACGTTCTGTGTGACGTCTTTCGCAGTTCAAAGGCAGCATTGCTTTGCATGTCTTATAATAATCATTAAAAATGTTCATATGTCAAACATGTTACGGTTTCAAACATTTACTATGTAAACGTTTAACTTAAACTCCTTTACACTTTCGAAAAACGCAATAAGAATTATATTTGAATGTTCAGGTTTACCATCGAAACGAAGAAAACATGAGGCTAAACAAATTTTCCTTCCCGATTTCATACGTGAACTAAATATACTTGCAACAAAACTATATACAGTGAAGGTCAAAAGAAAGTAAACATCAACTTTTCATCTTTAAATTGTTACATTACAAAGCTATTTTTGACTTGCGATAAAAAGTAATATTAATGAGTTTACTACTAAACCATTTAGAGATTGATTACTACTTAACATGAAATCAAAACAAGCGGCAACATTGCACAAATCTCACCAAAGTGGAAATGCATCAGATTTTACACGTCAATATATTTCGGGGAAGAACCTTAATTTTTGGTGATAAATTTGTGCTGTTCGCGTGCTTTACTTCACCAAATGTGGTTTTAAGTGTATTTGTTGTAATTAATATCAAAAATAAAGATGTAAAAGAAAATAGTTTCACTATGGGAAAGCAAACATCGCCTGATATAATAGACTTAAACGAAAAAGGTAAATCCTTGCGTGAAATTGGCGAAATCGTGGGCAGAAACCACTGCACCGTAAAAAAATTTTTGATAAGTATGCCAAACATCATCTCGTTGAAGATTCACCGAGATCTGGACGCCCAAAGCGGCTTAGTGGTACTGAAGTTAGAGCTGTAGTAAGAGAAGTAAGGGCATATCCAGCCTCAAGTGCAGTTTAATTGTCAGAAGACAACGCAGGCATCAGGCAAACCAGCAAGTGCGAGTACAGTCAGCAGAGCGCTTCATAAAAATGGTCTACATGGAAGAATACCACGGAAAAAGCCATACATATCCAAGGCGAATCAGATCAAGGGTATGGACTTCGCTAAAAAATACAAAAACGAGGGTCCATCTTTTCGGGAAAATGTATTATATACAGATGAGAGCAAATTCGAAATTTTGGGCCTGAAAGGGCCCCCAAAAATATGGCGTGCTATGAATGAAGTCTCAAAGAAAAGTGTGTTATCAACACTGTTAAGCACGTTGGCACAGTTATGGTATGGGGTGTGTGGCGGCAACTGTTGTTGGTAATCTGGTTTTTGTTGACTCAACAATGGACAAAATGGATTACTTAGTCATTTTGATGGACAATGTTGCCCCTAGCGTCGAAAAATTAGGTTGTCTGAAAATTGAATCTTTCAACAGGACAACGATCCAAAGCATACATATGTCCAAAATTGTGAAAGAGTGGCTACTGTACCGTACTCCTAGGACACTTGATCATCCGCCGCAGTCCACAGATCTTAGCCCGATCGGGCATCTGTGGGAACACCTTGACTGAAAAGTGAGACAAAGGGTCATTTCAAGCAAAGCCAACTTAAAGAAGGTTATAAAGGAAGAATGGAGCCAAATCTCTCCCGATGTTACAAAAAAACTTGTCGCGTCGATGCCTAGAAGACTAAATGAGGTGCTTAAGTCCGAGGGAAAACAAACGAAATATTGAAAAACTAAAAAAAAATGGACTTTTTCTATTGAAGTTCTGTTATGTTTTGTTTGCTGTTTACTTTTTTTGACGCGTGAAATTTGGTCTTTTTTTGGTTGAAGTGAATTTACCTCTGTTGTGTATTACTTTTGTTTAATGTTTATGTTGTGTTCAGTTCTTATTAAATAATTCTTTGATTCCTTATACACATTTTTGATTTTGTGTTAATTACCTTGTTTTAATAAAATTCTTAATACAAGTATCTAAAGTGCATACTTTCTTTTGACGCTCACTGTATATACATCCATTTCCAGAAGTGAAAAACATAGTAAAATAAACAAGCCTTGCCAGTTTAAAAATTTATGCCATATGATTTTACAACTACCCTAGTATAGAACTTTTTAGAGATAAAAACAAATTAACATAAACCATACTGTAAAAGAAGAGAAGTGACATTTATTTGATTTTAGTGCCTTGTAGATTTTTGTTTTATTAGTTATAAAATAATAGTATATATATTTAAATAAAATTATTTTAGAAGGTGAAGAAAACAATAAAACAAAGGAGAAGCTAGACTAATTGCTTGTTAGTTAATTTTTAATTGTAATTTACAAAAAAAATTTTTTTAACAAAACAGGGAAATTGGAAGGGACGGTAGAAAATGAAAATGAAAAGAAAATAAATCTAGTGGAGTTGGAAAAACTTATCTTTTTTTTTGTAATAATCAAAGTGTACAAGCAAATCATTCGAGTTTATGTTTGTTTTCATTTCTTCTTTTCTTGCAATGTTTAGGTTTTCATTTTCATTTCGTGCAATTCCCCTCCCATCCAGTTTTTTTTAGTTTGGATTTTTAGATATACCTTTTTTTTTGTAGAAAAAAGTAAGAGTAGTAACAAATTCAATTCTCTAAGATAAATATGTGCGAAATTAGAAAAAAAATGAAATAAAATTCACTTAGTTCCGAAATATTGAGTTGAATTTAACCTTTTTAGATTGATAAAACAATTAAAACTTTTATTTATTTTCTATATTTTATATATTTATTATTTTGTTTTCAAATCAAAAAAAAATGAAAAGGGAAGGAAACAAAAAAATAATAACATGAATTGCTAAAATAAACACTACTTTCCTTTCCAGCTGCCCTTCTTTTTCAGAGCCAGTGGGAGTGCATGGTAAGTATGCCGGGAAGAGGGTAGGGTTTTGAAAAATCCGCGGATGGCCGGTTTCGCGTCGCGTGCGGTACGCGGTACCTTAGTTTGCCTTGACTTTTTATTAGCGTAGAGTTCTTCGGGATTGAATTAACGTAGTGTATTTTTCGGTACCGCGTCGGTGAATTTCGGGAACGCGAAATTGAATTTAGGTTTTTGGAATTGACTGGAATACAGTAAAGTAGGTTTCGTTTCCGTATATTTGGGTTTTCGACGCGTTTGAAACGGGCATTTAATGGTGGCTGAAATATTTAATTGAGCGTAATCCGTTTAAAGACCTGCGACCGAAATCCTCTCTGATCTAGCTGGCCGAATAGCAGTCACCGCGAAATGGATTGGCCAGTTGGCCAGGTTTCACGTCTAGAACCGATGAGAGGTCGGTTCCGACTCATTCGTACGATTTTGGACAAAAAAACATTATAAACGGTGCCCAACGTGGGGTCAAAACATTCTTAGGGGATAAAAGATTCGCGTCTTCTGACGAGTTGATCCTTTACGGAGGATGTTAGGTACCTTGGTACTCGAGCCCCACAGACAGGAGCAGTAGAGTTGTGTTACACACACTTGCAGTCGCTTCACGTGAGTTGTAGCTTCTGCTCTCCTTTGTTTGATTTTTTTTCGGGACAAAATCCTTCCGATGTGTTGTCCCTGGTTGTCACCTGTAAGAACCTTCTATTTTCTTGATGGAACTGTCAGGCAGATGGGTTTCTCCTATCGGCCTGGACTCACAAGAAAATAGAAGGCTACCTTGCCTTAATATCGCGAAAGAATTCTACTCATCTCCTTATGCGTGATAGACGAATGGTTTCAGTTCAACGTTCGGTGGCGTATGCTGGAGTTGCGGAGCCCGGAATGCTTCCACGTGTCGGTAATTTGGCCGCGTACAAAGCTGTTACAGTAACGCTACTACTTGCCTTGTCGAGGCATTAATTTAGTTTAGATATGGTTTTTGTAATGTATGTGGTTTCAGGGATAAATTCTTGTAAATCGGCCGGAAGCACCCTTTTCTCGGCAGACTACCATTCACTCTCATTTCCCTTTGGAGGAGTCGGCGCGGCTGGAAAGGAAAGTGTTTAATAAATAAATGTTTTTTTCTCTCAATATATGTAGCAATAGCTCGTCACTATCGGCCACTAAATTATTAATAAACATATAGTTTTTCTTTCGTAGTTAAGAGCAGTTTTTTTTATAATCAACACAATCAACGAAACCCAACCATGGCGACGAAGTGGACCCCAGAAAGGCGTTGGACTCGTTCCAAAACGTTGCAGCCCACTAACTGTGCGATTTGCTTCAAGGACGTTGTGGAGGGCGTAAACAGCATGCGATTGGAGTGTGGACACTTGTTTCATCGTGCTTGTGTCCGACAGCTCCTACTGACGTCCGAGCTCTGTCCACTATGCCGACGCCCTATGGATCGAACAGCCGTAGACGGCCCCCTCGGAATGCACGTCCCGACGCGCGGAGCAGTAGCGAAGGAGCCGCAAAATTTTGAACCACCTCAACCACTGTTGGACATCCCAGGAGCCGTGGGCGGGAAAAACCCTGTGGCCACTGTCCCGGCCGAGGTTCTAACCGCGCTTTCCATCAAGTCCGTCGACACGATCCTGGCACTACTGCAAGGGATGTCCGAGAAGATCGGACACTTGAAGAGAGGACTCCAGAACATTCAGATTAGCCAACCCCCCAGCTGCATGAGAACTCCGTCTGGCTGGGAGCCAAATCCCAGTGTGGCTATGCCCCACTCTAGACCGGCTGAAAGTTGAACACTTGTAATGATTTTTCCGCCTAAACTCACGAACGAAGTCGGAACCGACCTCTCATCGGTTCTAGACGTGAAGTCTGAGTCGTGCCAACGAATAGTACCAACCGCTCAACCAGTCCGTGCACCGTAATCCATTTTCGCGGTGGCTGCTATTCGGCCAGCTAGATCGGAGAGGATTTTGGTCGCGGGTCTTAAAATGGATTACGCTCAATTACGTATTTCAGCCACCATTAAACACCCGTTTCAAACACGTCGAAAACACAAATATACGGAAACGAAACCTACTTTACTGTATTCCAGTCAATTCCAAAAACCTAAATTCAATTTCGCGTTCCCGAAATTCACCGACGTGGTTCCAAAATATACACTACGTTAATTCAATCCCGAAGAACTCTACGCTAATAAAAAGTCAAGGCAAACTAAGGTACCGCATACCGCACGCGACATGTATAGTGTGTATATACCTATATAAAGGTAATCCACCTTACATTTGTATTCATTATCAAACATATTAGACTCTTATATTTCTTAAATAGTATTCAATAAATTGCTCAATTATGCCACTTACTAAAAATACATATGAATCTTATGTCTAGTTTTAACATTTCGTTTTGTGTTTTTTTTTTTTGTTTTTGTTACTCTAGTGTTCACATAAACTAGTCGTTTCATCCACGCAAAACATAAGAATATATAAGCACAGAGAAGAAAAGATCGGTTCAATGAAAGCAAACCAATGAGCTTCTGCCTGTATTTTTCCTTTAAACATTACTGTGCTTTACTTTTATTACGTTAAACTCATCTGATTAAGGTAAAATGAAATGTAGCAAAATTTTTCATTCAACACTAAATGAAATTGAAAGCGAAAAGTTGTAAGTTTGGGTCGCGTTTCCAGTAGTGACTAGTTTACATTAAAACGAGGAATAATGCTTTACTCGTACATAGACATGTGCCACCTTAAGTTGTGATAGTATTAAGACTCGATACGAATTGCTTTATTCATAATAACATTTACAAAAAAAACTACAAAGTATCACAGAAGGAAACCGAAAGTATACTGGTATAATTTCTCAAATAGCTACCGGATAATTCAAGGAGGATTTTTCAGTTACCATAAGCACATTACAACACAACGCTATAGTCCTTTCATAATATATTACCTGTCGTGAACCTTCTATAATCTTTTGCAGATATGAATATAATTCGATTTACGAAATATAGCGAAATCTAAGCATGTCAATTTATAATTCACGTGGTTTTGTCAATATTTGGCTTCGTGATGCACAAAATGCATACATACGTGCAAAGTGAATTCCGTATCCTCATTAATAATTTTTAATCAAGTATTTTATTAGAGTTCATTAAGTACTTAATTATTTATTTAATATGAGTAATCTAGAGATCATCAGAATCATTTCGTAGAAGGAAAACTCGTCGCCCATTAAACAGTCCTTGAGGTTAAACCACTGTGTTTTGTATTTTTCTTTTTGTTTTCAAAACCTGTTGCAAGTTTTCTGCCAATGATGGTAAGTGTATGAATCATTCAAATCTACTCGAGAAGATAGATGAAAAACCGATTCAGATGGTGGAAATCCCAATAACGAAATTGATATTTTGCAAAAAAAAATTTTGAGACCTACTAACGCAGGAACTTGAAAGGAATTGCACAGACATAAGAAGAAAGGGAAATAAATATCGGATTTTTTTAAAGCATATTGCTCAAAATTTTAAATGGAACACAATTTGGACCTTCCATTTTTGGTTTTAATCCCATTTTTCAAAGAGTCCCACCTGTTGGCACCGACAGTTTGAGCCCCGCAAATTACCTCTGCACGAACTTTTGTAGCAGCAGTCATTTGGCTGATAGTCACAATTTCCACAGTGACGGACACTAGCTCGCTTATCAGCTGGTGCTGCATTCAGTTCCATGTCATCTCTTTCATACAAAGAGTTTTCAACCGCCGTATTTCTCTACGAGAAAACTCACCATAACGCGAAAAAATTATATCCTAAAATCATTTCCTTATTCTATTTAAGAGTGCGTGAAACAGAAACTTCGCTCTTGTACATTTGATTCACCACCCTCGCCAAATTTACATCGTGGCACTGTCACTTATTCACTGGTTCCGTTGAACTTTTCGTTCTGTTTTAGATAACCACCCTTTTTTCTTTCCCCGGCACTTCGCCAACTAACCTATCTGACGACTCACTACTCACACACGACCACCATGTGGCTGTCACTTGACTTTGACATCACGTCACAACGAACATGAGATGGAAAGCCACATGGCAGCAAGGTGTATTGGTAGTGGTCGCCAGCAGCGTCGAATGATTCATTACACCCTCCCTCCAAGGAACTCGGGAATGGATCCCAGAGCTCCCGAGTATCGATCTCGATACAGCACCGCACGGCCGTTGATACCCACAGCCCCCGATTTGGTCCCTTACAGCAGGCCCACCGAGGATGCGATTCACCCCGCGAACGTATTGACACCTGTCCGAGACCCCACGCCTCGTATCATGGAGAGTTAGCACCTTAGCTTCACCGGTTTCAATTCGACGACACCGGTGGACCGGTCCCTGTTCGAAATTAAGGCTCTAGTCACCAGCACACTGGGAGGCAACTTCTCGGCTTTCCTCCAGCACGCACACCTTCTGTTCAACGGAGATACTGCCGAGTGGTACTGGAGTTTCATAGAATCGATGCCACGCCCCGATTGGAATTCTTTCTGTGCAGCCTTCCACAACCGCTTTGACGACGGCTTCACTGTAGGAGAGCTATGGAAACAACTTAGGAAACGCAAGCAAGGCGCCCATGAACCATTTGACCAGTATGACACCAGTATATTGCGCTTAAGCACTCGGTTACGAACACCCATGCTCTAGGACGAACTGGTGGAAATCATCAGGGAGTATATATGTTGGGAGCTTCAAAACAGTCTCCTCCATGTGCCCATTCACACCGCACAGGGATTACGCCTCCATGCCCGTAGACAAGAACAACTAGATGAGTGGCGAGGACCCTTCCGTCCACAACCTCGCATGACGGGACCTAATCCACGAAATAACAATACTGCGGAGTAAGTGGCAGTGGATCAAATAATTGACGACCTGATACCCGTGCCGAGGAGCGGAGCACCCCTGAAGCACGAATTCGAAGCAATGATTGACCGACCATTCGTTGAAACAATTACAAGTCCGACGGTCTGTTGGAACTGCCGACAACCGGGCCATCAGTTCTATGCATGTCCAGCGGAACTGACGATTTTCTGTTACCGGTGCGGAAAGGCAGTCACTTATGCACCTGATTGCGCAGATTGCAAGTTACGAAAAAACTTGCCAGCGAGTACCGTGACCACCTGTTGGCACTCCTAGAACTCGAACGAACCAATACCGACCCTATCACTAGTTCCAACCAAGCCCCAGACACGACCTCAAGTTTACTTACACGCACCGCCAAACACAGTTCTCTTGAAGTTCACGTCACACGTTGTCGAGGTGGACGCGCAGTGGATTGGTAGTGAGACGAAGGTCCCTTGGCATGTTAAGCCCTTCCACGTCAGACTGCGGAATTATTTGGCTACTTGACAGCGCATCTTCAATGAGGAGATGTTTACAACTACCCTACTGCGAAGGAAGCGAGCCACACGTCAGATGCGGAGCTTCTGGGGAAGGGTCAGGCAGTCGAGGAAGGCGGTGCGGGAAATACACTTAGACGAATTATTGAGGGATGACGTTCGACCATACGCGTCAGTTCACCTCCTGCAAAAGCGATTGCCAGGCTTAGTTGATACGGGAGCCAGTGTGAATTTCATATCAGCCGATTTTGCAGGGGAGGTGCTGGCAACTCACGCGGACCAAATCCATCATTTTACCACCCGGTTAAGCACGGCGGACGGAACTCGTCACTCTGTAGTGGGAAAAATTACGACGAATGTCACATTTGAAGGGGTAACTAAACCTCTCAAATTTTATATTATCCCCCAATTAACCCAAAATCTTTATCTAGGGGTGGATTTCGTTCAAAAATTTAACTTGGCCCCGGCTCTATTTTCCGGCACGACACTGGATTCCGTCTCCACTGTCCCTGACGAAACTCCAACCTCCCACTTATTACGACATGCACTGGATGTGAATCAACAACTGCGACTTGACTCGGCTATATCGGATTTTCCATCGCATGAGAAGGAAGGTCTCGGGTGGACGGCCCTGGTGTTGCATACAATAGATTTGGGGGATGCTAAACCCATAAAGCTGAGACATTTTGAGATATCTCCGGCAAAGGAAAAGTCATTATTTGCCGAAGTTGATCGAATGCTAGTACTAGGCGTGATCGAAGAATCGCAGAGCACGGGTGCTTCCCCGGTCACCTTAGTTGTCAAGCCGAACGCTTAGATGCGAGACGTTTGAACGCCATCACTGTCAAAGACGCATACCCTCTACCATTGATTGAAGGCATCTTGAGTTGATTGCCTAAAGCCCATTACATCATGAGTTTGGACCTCAAGGACGCCTTCTGGGAAATCCCGTTGGACCCTGGCTTAAAGGAGAAAACAGCCTTCACAGTCCCAGGTCGCCCACTGTATCAATTCGTGACCATGCCATTCGGATTTTGTAATGCCCCTCAGACAATAACACGCCTTATGGACAAGGTGATACCACCGCATTTACGGCACCAAGTTTTCGTATACTTGGACAATCTGCTGCTTATAACCAAGACCTTTAACGAACACCTCAACCTGCTTCAGGAAGTGGCTTTGCACATCCGGAGGGCAGGGTTAACCATCAACATACAGAAGAGTCAGTTCGTGATGACGGAGGTGAAGTATTTAGGCCATATCATTCGGCACGGCAACATCAAAACCGACCCAGGCAAGACTCAAGCGATTGACGCTTTTTCATTACCCAAGACCACCAAGCAGTTACGCCGATTATTAGGCTTATGCGGATGGTACCAGCGTTTCGTGCGTGACTATGCCACCATTACCACTCCTTTGACCGACATGCTGCGTAAGGGACGTAAGTTCGTCTGGGAAGGGCCCAGCTTGCGAGCCTTTGAAGAGCTAAAGAAGAGTCTGACAACAGCCCCCGTACTGCACAGCCCGGACTTTGACAAACCGTTCTGAATCCATTGTGACACGAGTCAACATGGGGTGGGAGCAGTCTTAGTCCAGGTTGCACAAGAAGGCGAGGAGAGGCCTATAGCCTTTATGTCCCACAAGCTGAACCAGGCCCAGCGGAACTACACGGTCTCGGAGCAGGAATGCCTGGCGGCTGTGCTGGCAGTGAAACGTTTTCGAGCATATGTAGAGGGACATCCCTTTGAAATCGTCACTGACCATGCGTCACTGAAATGGCTGATGAGCCAAACTGATCTCCACGGCCGCTTGGCCAGATGGGCCTTGAAATTACAGGCGTTTGACTTCACGATAAGACACCGCAAGGGGAGTCAGCACGTGGTACTGGACACATTACCAAGGATGTTCGCCCCTGAAGGAGCCGAGTTGGCCCAGGAGGACGACTGCCCCCTATGGATCGACTTGGACCATCCCGCCATCAAGTCAGCCTGTTATACCCAGTTGATGAAAACGATTCAGAACCAGTTACCACAGCTGCCGGAACTGCGGGTGACGGAGGAATTAATATACAAGTGGATGGGACACGCCTCCGGAGACCCCATCCAAGAAGAGGGACAGTGGAAGTTATGGGTGCCCGAAGAACTGACCTTCGACTTGATTAAAAAGGCTCATGACCACCCATCGAGTGCGCGCAGCGGTTATAGTCATACGTTTCGGCAACTGAAGACTCACTTCTTTTGACTTAAGATGGCGCAGCAAGTAAAAGAGTACGTAGCTTCCTGTGAGCTGTACAAATGCACTAAAGTGCCCAATTCTGTTCTTCGGCCCCCGATGGGAAAATTCGAGCTACCGGAGCAGGTGTTCCAGCGGCTGTATATAGATCTCATCGGTCCGTACCCTCGCTTGACTTCGGGATATACGGGAGCTGTCGTGGTCCTGGACCAATTGTCCAAATTCTCAATTATTCAACCAATTTGAAACCTGCACACCGGCCCGATAGTCAGCTTTCTGGAAAATCGCGTTTTCCATATGTTTGGAGTGCCGGCTAGATTTCGGGACCTAATGGACAAGTATGGCATTACTCATCAGTGGACTGCCGTTTATTCCCCGCAAGCCAATGCGTCCAAGCGGGTGAACCGCACCCTCATAGCCGTCATTCGTGCCTACGTCCAACTGGATCAGAAGGATTGGGACCGCAGGATTTCCGCCATCATATGTGCCTTACGTTCGTCATATCCCTCGACCACAGTTATCTCCCCGTACTTTTCCGTGCTCGGCCAGCACATGATCTGCCATGGAAACTCGTACCGGCTATTGCGGCAGTTAAAAGGCTTGGAAGACCCAATAGTGTTTCTGGAGCCACACGAGAAACTCCAAATTCTACGAAAACAAATAAGGAAGAAGATTGAAGACAGTAGGCGGGCGGGGGAGGAGCGTTATAACCTGCGATACCATCCATCTGGCTTCAAGGCAGGCGACGAAATCTACCAACGGAATTTCAGCCAAAGTGAAGTAAGCCGGCACTACACTGCCAAACTAGACAAAAAGTTCGTCATGTGCCGTGTCCTACAAGTTTTAAGTCCCACGTAATATCTCATTGCGGACATGTCCGGCAAGGAGCTGATAGTCTACCATGCCAAAGACCTACGACGATGAAAAGTGCCAGCAAAGAGTTTCTTCCTTCTCGCTCTTGTTCCCCGCGGTTATCTCCTGCGTAGCATCGATCGCCTTCACCTGGGCTCAAAATATCAGCGACTTCTTCGGGCCAGAATGTGCCGCGGGAAGATTTGCCATCCACAAGCCACATGACCTCTTCAGCCGTCATACAAGTAAAGCCATCGTATTGCCAAGCAGCGCATCCTACAGTCTCTCCACGCCTGGTTGGCATCGTGGACTCTGCCCTGTAATGATTCGACCCTACGCCACTGCCGACTAACCCACATGCCCATCACTACCATATGTCTTCCGAACTAACGTCAGCTTTGGATGACATTCCCATCCTACGTGAGTTTTAGTCGGGGAATGTCAAACACACCCGACGGAGTATGGCTCCTGGTGTCGGACACAAGAGGAAAAAGGTAACCTCCACAGAAAATCGTCTGAATCCATGATAGATGCGACCTGGTCAGTTTTCACAACATTAAATCTCCCAAATCGCAACAAGGTAAGGCAATCCCTCTACAACACCAACATAATTCGCTGGGAAGGCAATGTCATCAGGCAAATCATTTCAGCATTCGGTAACAGTGAACCAATTGATAAATTCCTCGATCGAAATTTGGACAAAACCCAATCGGAATTTATGGGAATGGTCGAGCAGCAGAACTTGGAGCAAGTGCAAAAAAATATTGAAAAGAGGTCCGTCGCAACAATATCTTAGTTGGATGTGGATTGGTTGGGAGCAGTACGAATTGCCTTGCTGCTGGTTATCAATAAATTCGTTGTGATTTTGTTATCAAGCGCGGGTATGAGTCGGCATCAAATGTTTTTCCCGCAAGGCATTCACAAGGGAGATTTGCATCGGAAATCGAGACGACTAAAAGGTAAATATATTATTCAAAACAATCGAATCGAAATGCAGTCATAATTACGAATATTTATGTATAGACTCGAGTTCGAATTAAAATAAACAGAAAAGAAACGTAGAGAGTAAAAATAACGATGTCGCACCGCGCCGTGTAATGTTTTTTATTAAATTTTTCATTTAGAGCTTTTTGAACCAGTTTTTCCTTTTGTAACTAATATTTAAACAATCAATGATTCATGTTAGTCGTTGCCTTGGTGGAGTATTAAAGTTTACTAAATTAAATTTACAAGTAAAAATGTGGGACTTGTTTTTTTATTGAAAAGTAAATCGCGTTTCCTGATTACGACTGCATGACACGATTACTTTCGTTGTTGACCGGGAAATTCACATTGTCACACAGAATTATGCGTGATAAACATATATTATCCGGTGATTTGACCGACGTTCTGTGTGACGTCTTTCGCAGTTCAAAGGCAGCATTGCTTTGCATGTCTTATAATAATCATTAAAAATGTTTCAAACATTTACTATGAAAATGTTTAACTTAAATACCTTCACACTTTTTCGAAAAATGCAATAAGAATTATATTTGAATGTTCATGTTTACCATCGAAACGAAGAAAACATGAGGCTAAACAAATTTTCCTTCCCGATTTCATACATGAACTAAATATACTTGCATCATCCATTTCCAGATATATACATCCATTTCCAGAAGTGAAAAAGATAGTAAAATAAACAAGCCTTGCCAGTTTAAAAATTTATGCTATATGATTTTACAACTACTCTAGTATAGAACTGTTTAGAGATAAAAACAAATTGACATAAACTATACTGTAAAAGAAGAGAAGTGACATTTATTTCATTTTAGTACCTTCCAGTTTTTTGTTTTATTAGTTATAAAATAATAGTATATATATTTAAATAAAATTATTTTAGAAGGTGAAGAAAACAATAAAAACAAGTAGGGTCAACAGACCTATGCTCATGTCAGAAGGGTTTTGTATTCAATTTACAAAATGCAGTCACCAGATCGAATCAAATCAAGAAACATGTCAAAGACGATTTTATTGGAGAAAATATCAAATACGAAGATCATGCTATTATTAACAAAGTTGAACGAATTTCGACTTCTCAGGTTTTTGGTATTGTTATACTCATAAATATCTCCCTTGATACTTATTTCAGATATCCATCCGCGGCGGAGGAAACAAATTTTTCATGTATTTCCCCCCTGTGCGCCTACTGAAGCAAAAACTGACAGTTTAACAACTGTTTTGAAAAGCTCCCATGAAAACTTTCATTTCATACTGATATCGGCTACGTTTGTGAATTTTTTTTTTCAGGGGCCACTCTCCTGCACCGTTATCATCGATTAATGGCCAATTTTTTAGAATCCGAGAATGGTTACAAAACTCTCTCTCTCACCTCCTTGATTTGTTTCACTTATGAGCATTAATTGTAGCTACTCATCTTCAGTCATTCATTAAATTGAGTCAAGTGTTCAAAGCATGCACCTTAAACGTTGAAGTTGGGGAAAAAATAACTCAAAATTATTCAATCTTCGCATTTAAAACAGCCACAATTTTGTTTTACGATTACTGATACAACTAGCTGAACCGATTCTCAAAGATATACATGACACCTATCATTCCTGAAATTTTCATGCAAATCCTAGCAAAACTGTAGTCTCTGAGTCGGTAAAAAGCGCATGTTGTTCCATAACCATATGTTGCCATAGTAATAAATGCAGCGCATATTGTTCCATAGTAATACAGGAAAATTCAAACCGCTATAACCTCGCTAAATATTATTCAATCTTTATGAAACTTTCAGGATAGACCAATCTTATAAATAGACGTACTTTCATTTCATTGAATTTAAGGGTACCGTTAAGATTCCATTCAAGAAAACATAAAATCGATAACTTACTAACAAAGTTGAGTGAATTGCGACTTCTAATCTATTTGTTGTTGTTGTACTTTCCAAGGCCTACATTCCTGATTTTTTTCAAATTTTTCGGACCACATATGTCCAATCGCGAGGGGAGGACACCAATTTTCCGTGTATTTTCACTCCCTGTGCGCCCCTTGAAGCAAATTTTGCCTGGCTAAGACCTGTTTTGAAAAGTTCTCATCAAG
The DNA here is from genome assembly GCA_963969285.1 of Odontomyia ornata. Taxonomy (NCBI): domain Eukaryota; kingdom Metazoa; phylum Arthropoda; class Insecta; order Diptera; family Stratiomyidae; genus Odontomyia; species Odontomyia ornata. The sequence goes on from OZ017738.1 coordinate 192,926,145, forward strand.
ACCTTTCATTTGATACCCATATCGGCTAATTTTTTTTTCGGGGGGTCACTCTCCTATATGGGGAGACCCCCTTAAATACCTTATAACATTTTTTTGTAGTTGAACTTTAAAGAAATCACCACTTTACACCTACACACAAAATTTGATGTTTCGAGCTTAATTAGTTTCCGAGAAAAACAGCTGTGACACACGGACAGACGGACGGACGGACGGACGGACAGACGGACAGACTGGTCACGAAACTAGTAGGGTTTTGCAAAATTATTTACAAAACCCTAAAAAAAGGAGAAGCTGGACTAATTGCTTGTTAGTTAATTTTTAATTGTAATTTACAAAAAAAAAATTTTTAACAAAACAGGGAAATTGGAAGGGACGGTAGAAAATGAAAATGAAAAGAAAATAAATCTAGTGGAGTTGGAAAAACTTATCTTTTCTTTGTAATAATCAAAGTGCACAAGCAAATCATTCGAGTTTATGTTTGTTTTCATTTCTTCTTTTCTTGCAATGTTTAGGTTTTCATTTTCATTTCGTGCAATTCCCCTCCCAACCCTTTTTTTTAGTTTGTATTTTTAGATATACTGTTTTTTTGTAAAAAAAAAGTAAGAGTAGTAACAAATCCAATTCTCTAAGATAAATATGTGCGAAATTAGAAAAAAATGAGACAAAATTCACTTAGTTCCGAAATATTGAGTTAAATTAAACCTTTTTAGATTTATAAAACAATTATAACTAATACGAATTATTTTCTAATCAAAAAAAATATGAAAAGGGAAGGAAACAAAAAATAATAACTTGAATTGCTAAAACAAACACGACTTTCCTTTCCAGCGACCCTTCTTTTTCAGAGCCAGTGGGAGTGCATGGTAAGTATGCTAGGAAGAGGGTAGGGCTTTGAAAAATCCACGGATGGCTGGTTTCGCGTCGCGTGTGGTACACGGTACCTTAGTTTGCCTTGTCTTTTTATTAGCGTAGAGTTCTTCGGGATTGAATTAACGTAGTGTATTTTTCGGTATCGCGTCGGTGAATTTCGGGAACGCGAAATTGAATTTAGGTTTTTGGAATTAACAGGAATACAGTAAAGTAGGTTCCGTTTCCGTATGTTTGTGTTTTCGACGCGTTTGAAATGGGCATTTAATGGTGGCTGAATTATGTAATTGAGCGTAATCCGTTAAAGGACCTGCAACTGAAATCCTCCCCGATCTAGCTGGCCGACAAGCAGCCGCCGCGAAATAGATTACCGGTGCACGGACTGGTTGACCGATTGGTACCATTCATTGGCACGACTCAAGTTTCACGTCTAGAACCGATGAGAGGTCGGTTCCGACTCGTTCGTACGATTTTGGAACGAAAAACATTACAAGGATCCTTCGATGTTAACAGCAATCCTTTCAAACAGTACCCCCACGTTATAGGTTTGCATTTGTCCTCTCAGTCGCCACTTTGGACCTTTGACGGAAGTGCAAATTGAGCATCTACGAAACCAGTCCTCTACATCTTCTCGAGCGCGGACCAATTTCAATTTTGGAAAGGAAAGAGTATCGGAATTAAATTTTTTTTCTTTAAATGCATTTTGTATAGTTAGCCACTATCGGCCGCTTAACCATTATTAACTAAGTAGTTGCATATATTTATACATATAGTAAGCATTTTTTATATAGTTAGTAGGAGTTTTTTGGTTTTTTTTCTTGTACCATTCCAAACATTGCCACCAAGTGGACTCCAGAGAAACGCTGGACCTGCTCCAAAAATGTACAGCCAGCCAACTGTGGAATCTGCTATGGGGACGTTATAGAAGGCTCTGACAGTGTGAGATTGGAGTGCGGATACCTGTTCCAACATATTTGTGTCCAGCAGCCCCTGCAAACCTCCAATCTCTATCCTCCATGCAGACGCGCAATCGAGCAGAATGCCCTAGAGAACCTCCTCGATTCGCATGATCCTATGCGTATAGCAGTTGTGAAAGACCCCACGACTAACGATCAGACACAATCTCTGTCAAACAATCAGGAATCCCTGGGCGGGGAACACCCCGTTTCAGGAATACAGGCAGACATCCCAACAGCGCCCTCAAACACTACTGGCAATGACACGATTCTGTCCTTATTACAAGGGCTATCCGATAGGAAAGGACAAATAGAGAGAAAGTTCCAAGACCTTAGGATCAGCCATCACCACAGTCGCGCAAGAACTCCACCAAGCTGCGAACCGAAGCCAAACGCTGCTATTCCCACCTCTAGACTGGTTGAGGACTGTAACTTCTCTCAAATGAGCTGAGGGGTTAGATTTCAGAGCCTTTCTTCGACCCGTGCACCTCTTGTTCAGCGCGGATGCCACCGATTGGTGCTGGAGTTTTAAGGAATCCGTAGCACGCCCTGATTGGAATTCCTTCTGAGCTGCTCTTCGAAACCACTTTGATGACGGTCTCACAGAATGGGAATTGTGTAAACAAATGCGAAAGCACAAACAAAGCCCTCATGAAGCATTTGACCAATTTTATACCATCGGTTACGAGCACCTATGGCCGAGGACGAACTGATGGAAACCATCAGGGCGAATGTTACAAGCAAATAAACTCAAGTTTAGCCAGCAAAATTCTATCATCGTTTACGTATTCACTTCGATCAAGCACATACCCCGTCGTCGTTTGATCATGTACATGTCAATCAATGAAAAGAATACACCCAAATTCACTTCATGCAAGCCATCACATTGTGAACGACGTACACAATAAGCTTCGCTACGATCAAGCACTGGGGTTTGCTTCCAGCGGAGCAAAGCCGAAGAGAGAGAGCGAGCGGAAAGACGAAACGAAAGCTCTTCCTTGCCCGATTACCCCGATTTTGTCAATTCACCGCAAAAATCTACACACGAGACGAGACGGGAAGAAGAGCTTCCATAGAATGGGGCTCACATGTCGCATATTCGTCAAATTTCGGCAAAATATGGAACAAAAGCTCGTTTCACGACCAAATATAAACACTTAGTGGAGTACTGGCAAGTCAGTCTTATTCGAGTCTATAAAGTGGCGTGCTGCTACTTACTCTTTAATTCTTCTTCTTCTTTTTAGTACTACAGTCCCTCTTGGGGCCTTCGCTTAGAGATAGTTAAAGTATCTCATTTTCATGACCGCATTGATTTTTTCGAAAGTTGGTTTGGTCAGTACCATGCTCCCGTGTGTCTGCTCAGCTATGATATGATCTGATTAAATCAGTACATACCACTACTGAGTGAACACTTGTAGTCTGTCCAAAAAATCCCTTGAACTAAATCACGTTGTTCAACAACGAGATTTGAACCGGGGACACATTCTCTAACCACTAGACCACATGAACAATGAGTAATTACGCGATTAAAGTTTACAACAGGAGGTATAGTGATAGTGATCAACTAAATGGTGAGGGGTAAGGTGTTGGCTTGGGCCGTGGACCTCAATCGGCCCTTTGGCATTTCACGCCATGTAGCCACTCAGATCCATTTACTCAGCTTCGCCGATTCGCTCTAGAGGCTGGCGCTCACCTGTGAAGCGTGACAGGTCAAGGTGAAAGTGAAAAGCACTTCATTCAATATTGATATTGGTTTTCAATAATTTAATACGTAAAATGTAATGTTTAAAAAAAATCAACAGAAAATAAAATAATTAATAAAATTAGCGTTTGCCTATGTTGATCTAGTTTGGATGATTATAGTAGCAGTAGCTCCCCGGGAGCCTTGATAGTGTATATAGGACACACATTAAATCGAGCTCCCAAGTCATACCAGTATACTGGTTACGTAACAAGAGCATGCAGTGGGAGCTTTAAAACAGCCTTCTTCATGTGCAAGGCTTACGCTTCCATGCCCATAGACAAGAACGACTCGATGAACGGCGAGGAACCTTTCGTCGATAACCTCGCATGACGGGACCTGGTCAATGAAGCAATCATAATGCAGAATTGGTAGCAGCTGGTCACGTAGATACTGATCCGACACATATTCCGAGCAGTGGAGCCAGGAAACTGACGCGCTTTCGTAGAAGTAGTCAGAAGGTTCATGGTCTATTAGAATTGCCACCAATCAGGGCACAGGTTTTCTGCATGTCCAGCCAAGCCAACGGTCTTCTATTAACGCTGTGGAAAAGCGGACAATTACGAGCTGGATTGTGTAGATTGCATGTTGCGAAAAAACTTGCCAGCGAGTGCCACAAACACCCATCGGCATGTAATGAATCAGGCAACGCCGCTGGGTGACCACCACCAACACACCTTGCTGCTATGTGGCTTGTCATCTCATGTCGGTCGTGACGGTTGCACATCCCACGTCAATTTTGTCGTGGGATGTCAAAGGAGGATGGACAGCGACATGGCAGCCGAGTGGCAGTGAAATACGTTGAGTGGAGGTTGCTATGCAGTGGAAATTCCAATCCAGAATTGTTTTATGTGTGTAAAGTTGTGCTTTCCTGCCAGCAATTACGTTTCAAGGCATCAAAAACGAAAACTGACTCCTAGCCGCAGTGTTTAGCACGCGGGCGACGAATCTGCTAGCGGCTCGTGAAGTTAGAAAGGCAAAGTCGAAATAAAAATTGACCCAAAAGTGTTGCTCATTTTTTGAGGCTGCAAAGTGCTCTATACCAAATTTTCGGTAAAGTCACAGCAAGTGACCGATTCTCGTGAGTGTACCTCTGGAATTTGCCTAACCTTTGCAATTGTAGAGTTGGAGTGCGAGGATTAGAACTATTCCCACCGCAGTAAGTTAGCGTTAAATGCATCTTAGTAATATCGTAGCTGGCATCGTTTTTTTTCAGCGGTAATTACGCGAAACGGTGTAAGTTGACGGATGTTTAATGCCAGATTAACTGTATATTGAGGATGCGATGCTTATGCTCGATAACCAAACAAATTGATACAGAGGTCAGTGTCACACACGCCGGAGCCAGACCATCGAATTTCGTCCAACGCTTAATCCCCACTTTCCATCGACGCTCGATGAGAAAGACAGACCATGTGATGTCGCCTTACTGCCGGATGGTCGTATTGTTATAATGGTAGAATTATCACCGGATGCGCGAGACAGCTCGGATCCATTGAAAAAATTCGTGCAAGTATACTAGTTCTTAATAATCTAGCAAATCTTACATCACAAGTGTAAAAAGAAAAGAAATTGCTGGCACCTAAACCAGCAGAAGTCCTTAGCTTATCAGCCAAAATGTCCAGAGAACGAAAGTACAAAGAAATGTCATCATTCTGTTACTCGCATGTGTGGAGTAAATCAATTTTGATTTTATTTTAGTTGGATAGGATAGGAAACCTTTTTTTTTTAAAGGGAAATAGTTTGTAATAAAAAAATACAAAGAAATTAACTAATTATAACAAGAACAACACCAACGACATAAAGGGTTTAATATATGTATAACATACACAAAGTATCTGTTATACCTCAGTTTTCAAAGAATTTGATAAACAAGAAACAGAAAAAAGGTTGCATACAAAGGGTATTAATTAAATCAACTTAATAGAAAAGTTGAGACTTTCTAAACTGCAAGACTGAATTAATACAAAAATTAAGTAAATTTTATTAAGACTGAAAGTGTAACAATTTTAGAAAAAATTGTTGTTCCTACATTTTTTTCCGGAAAAAAGTGGAAGACTTTTTGCGCTAGCGAAATATTGATTAATGTATTAGTGTAAGTAGGTATTGGCAATGATTATGATATTCTAAGCTGAAATTGTGTTCGAGACTGAATAAGATAAATTATAGTTAATTATATTTAAATATGTAAGCTCGATGACATTATGATACTTCTTAATTGAAAAGTCTGTTAAGGCTTTGATTTCTAAATGCAGCTCGATCATAGTGTCATGAGGATAAGTGTTTGAAATTCGTTATCGTGAAGTCCTTATGAACATTCAATTAATCTGGGTTTCAAACACAGACCTGCTGACGTCATGAGCAAATAAAACGACTTGTCTAAAATCCGGTATTTTAGACCAATTTACTTCCAGGAAACCTACTGAGGTCTCATTTAGTATAAGGTTACTAACATGCATCGCACTCTAACGAAGTATAAAACTACTAACAATGATTACGTTCATATTGATGAGCGGGTCTAGTTTCCATGCCAGCATTCTAAGAAACTAGACAAATAATTAATATTAATTTGACACTATTGCCTCGTACGTATATACTAAAAAAGAAAATATTTCAAATATTTCTTCTACACAAAAAAAAAATTTTCAATGCTTTACATTGATAACGCGGTTTTGAATGAATTAATAAACAAGATTAGAATCCATCAAAACTCAGTTGACAGTGAGATGAAATTTAAGATACGTCACAGATAATTCCGGTTTGCTATCCAGCATTTTATATGATATGAGAAAAAAGTTATGACATAGCATCTCTATGGTAACTGAAACGCCGAATATTTCCAGAAAGTTTTTAGGTAGATGATTCTAATTAGCATTTGTTCAAGTGCCAAAACATTCACCCAGAATAAATTCACTTTAGTTACCTTTAAACTAATTTCCAGTTTTTGATTGCATAGCGATAATGATTAAATAAATCTTTAATTCCTAGAAGCATTTACTCAAAATATTTACGTCTTAATAGAAAAAAAAAATTGATGTATTTTGCTCAACCTTCCACACGCTTGCGGAAAATTCTATTTGATTTTAAATTGTGTTTTTTTGTTGATGGACATTTTCACTGCACATTTCAGAGTTTTTGATAAATTTAGGCATCTCAGGGATTATATAAGCTCTTTATATCTTAAGATAAGTATTAATGGATAGGAATAATAATTTTTTGGGATTATATTTAACAAATGAAAAAAATATATATTGTTGGTTTTGCCTTTTCCTTAACGTAGCTTTCGTCGGGTTTGAGTTAGCGTAGTATATTTTTCGGTACCGCGTCGGGAACTCGGGAACGCGAAGTAAAGATTAGATGTTTGTCCTTTGACTGGTAGAATAAAGAAATACGGAGTAACGTAAGGTAGGTTTCCTCTCCGTATGATTGTGTTTTGTGACGCGTTTGGAGACGGGCATTTATTGGTGGCTGAAAATTGTAGATGAGCGTAATCCATTTGGAGACCCGCGACCGAAATCCTCTCCGATCTAGCTGGCCGACAAGCAGCCACCGCGAAAATGGATTACGGTGCACGGATTGGTTGACCGGTTGGTACCATTCTTTGGCACTACTCAGACTTAACGTCTAGAACCGATGAGAGGTCAGTTCCTCGTTCGGACTTAGATATAAAATCATTACAAATGGCGACCAACGTGTGGCCAAAAACATCCTAAGGGGATAAAAGATTCGCGTCTTCTGACGAGTTGGTCCTTTACGGAGGATGTAAGGAACCTTGGTACTCGAGCCTCACAAACAGGAGCAGTGGAGTTGTGTGATACACACTAGCGGTCGCTTCACGTGAGTTGTAGCTTCCGCTCTCCTTTGTTTGATTTTTTTTTCGCAACAGAATCCTTCCGATGTGTCGTCCCAGGATAACCCCTGTAAGGACCTTCTATTTTCTTGATGGAGCTGTCAGCCAGATGGGTTTCCCCTATCGGCCTGGACTCTCAAGAAAATAGAAGGCTACCTTGCCTTTATGTCGCGGAAGGATTCTACACATTTCGTATGCGTGATAGACGAGTGGTATCGGTTCAACGTTCGGTGGCGTATGCTGGAGTTGCGGAGCCCGGAATGCTTCCACGCGTCGGGAATTTTGACCGCGTACAAAACTGTTAAGGTAGCATTACCACTTGTCTCGTCGAGTCAGTTAACGTAGTTTAGAGACAGTTTTGTAATGTATGTGGGTTTGGGGATAATTTTTGTAAATCGGCCGTAAGAACCCTTTCTCCGGCAGATTACCACGTACTCTCATTTCCCTTTGAAGGAGTCGACTGCTGGGAAGGAAAGTGTGTATTAAATAAATTTTTTTGTTCCCATTCTACTTAAATAGCTCGCCACTATCGGCCACTAAATTACTAATAAGTTTTTTATATATATACGTATAGATTAGGAATAGCAGTAGGAATAAGTTACATTTTTTTCTTCTCTTAGTTACCTAGCACCAACCTCATATAGTAAAAACAAACATGGCGACAAAGCGAACACCCGACAAGCGTTGGACGCGATCCAAAACGGTCCAACCAGCTAACTGCGGGATCTGTTTTGAAGACGTAGTGGAGGGTGTACACAGCGTGCGATTGGATTGCGGACACTTGTTCCATCGTGCCTGTGTACAACAGCTCCTCCCAACGTCCGAGCTTTGCCCACTATGCCGGTGACCCATAGAGCGGACCGCCGTAGACGTCCGCACGTCCCGACTGATGGACTTGCAAGGAGCCGTGGGCGGGGAAGTTCCTGCTGCAGTTGTCGCGGCCGAGGTTACAACCGCGCCTTCCACCCACTCCATTGACACCCTCGTGGCGTTAATGCGAGATATGTCTAAGAGGATCGGCAACTTGGAGGAAAGGCTCCAGAACCTCCCGATGAGCCAACCCCCCAGCCGCGAGAGAACTTCGCTTGTCTGGGAGCCCAATCCCAGTGTGGCTATGCCCTACTCTCGACCGGCTGATCAATGGACCCTACCTCCAAGGAACTCGGGAATGGACCCCAGAGCCCCCGAGTATCGACCACGACACAGCACCGCACCTCCGTTGGTACCTCCAGTCCCCGAAGCAGTCCCTTACAGCAGGTCCATCGAAGATGTGATTCCCCCGTGAACGAATTGACACCTTTCCGAGACTCGACGCCTCGTATCATGGAGAGTTGGCGCCTGAACTTCACGGGTTTCAACTCGATGATATCAGCGGACCGGTTCCTGTTCAGGATTCAGGCGTTAGTATCCAGCACCCTGGGAGGCGATTTCTCGGCGTTCCTCCGGCATGCACACCTTCTGTTCAGCGGAGATGCTGCCAACTGGTACTGGAGTTTTAAGGAGTCGACGCCACGTCCCACTTGGGATTCTTTCAGTGCTGCCTTCCGCAATCGATTTGATGACGGCTTCACTGAAAGAGAACTAAGGGAACAAATAAAGAAACGAAAACAAGGTGCTCACGAACCGTTCGACCAGTACTACACAAGTATAATGCGATTAAGCACTCGCTTACGAACAACCATGCCCGAGGATGAACTGGTAGAAATTATCAGGGAGAATATGCGTTGGGAGCTTCAGAACAGCCTTCTGCATTTTCTCATCAACACCATACAGGGATTGCGCCTCCATGCCCGTAGGCAAGAACAGCTGGATGAGCGGCGAGGTACCTTCCGTTAACAACCTCGCATAACGGGACCAAATCCACGAAATCATCACACCGCGGAGTTGATGGCAGCGGACCACCTACTTGCTGACCCAGTACCAGTACCGAGGAGCGGAGCACCACCGGAGCTTGAGGAACAAGCAATGATTGATGGACCATCCCTTGAAGCAATTACAAGCCCGACGGTTTGTTGGAACTGCCGACAAACGGGGCATCGGTTCTATGCATGTCCAGCGGAACCGACGATCTTCTGTTACCGATGCGGGATGGCAGACCCTTACGCACCTGATTGCGCAAATTGCAAATTGCGAAAAAACTTGCCAGCGAGTGCCGCGACCACCCGTCGGCACTCCTAAAACCCGGACGAACCAATGCTGACCCCATCACTAGCTATGACCAAGCCCCAGACATGACCCCAACTCTGCTGACTCGCACCACCAAACACAGTTCTCCCGAAGTTCCACAACCGATGTCATCCTTTGTCGAGGCGGACGCGCAGGGAAATAATAGCGAGGCGAAGGTTCCTTGGCATGCCAAGCCCTTCCACGTCAGACTGCGGAATTATTTGGCTACCCGACAGCGCATCTTCCATGAGGAGTTGGCTACAACTGTCCCACCGCGAAGAAAGCGAGCCACGCGTCGGATGCGGAGCTTCTGGAGAAGGGTCAGGCAGTCGAGGAAGGTACTGAGGGACATACACTTAGACGAATTATTGAAGGATGACGTGCAGCCATATGCGTCAGTACACCTCCTGCAAAAACGATTGTCAGGTTTAGTCGATACGGGCGCCAGTGTGAATTGCATATCAGCCGATTTTGCAGGGCAGGTACTGGCAATGCACGCGGACTAAATCCACTATTTTACCACCTGGCTGAGCACGGCGGACGGAGCTCGTCACTCTGTAGTGGGAAAAATTACGACGGATGTCACCTTTAAAGGAGTAACTAAACCTCTGGAATTTTACATTATACCTCAATTAACCCAGAATCTTTATCTAGGGGTGGATTTCGTTCGAAAATTTAATTTGGCCTCGGCACTGTTTTTCGGCACGACCCTGGAGTCCGTCACCACTGTTCCTGACCAAACTCAAACCACTCACTTATTACGACATACACTGGATGTGAATCAACAACTGCGACTTGACTCGGCTATATCGGATTTTCCATCGCATGAGAAGGAAGGTCTCGGGTGGACGGCCCTGGTGTTACACACAATAGATGTGGGGGATGATAAACCCATAAAACAGAGACATTTTGCCATATCTCCGGCGAAGGAAAAGTTGTTATATGCCGAAGTTGATCGAATGCTAGCATTAGGCGTGATCGAAGAATCGCAGAGCGCGTGGGCTTCCCCGGTCACCTTAGTTGTCAAGCCGAACAAGGTCCGGCTATGCTTAGATGCCAGACGCTTGAACGCCGTCACTGTCAAGGATGCATACCCTCTACCGTTGGTTGAAGGCATTTTGAGTCGGTTGCCTAAAGCCCAGTTCATCACGAGCTTAGACCTCAAGGACACCTTCTGGCAAATTCCTTTAGACCCTGGTTCAAAGGAGAAAACAGCCTTCACAGTCCCAGGTTGGCCCCTGTATAAATTTGTGACCATGCCATTCGGATTGTGCAATGCCCCTCAAACAATGACGCGCCTTATGGATAAGGTGATACCACCACATTTACGGCACCAAGTTTTCGTTTACTTGGACGATCTGCTGCTTATAACCGAGACCTTTAACGAACATATCGACCTGCTTCAGGAAGTGGCTCTGCACATCCGGAGGGCAGGGTTAACCATCAACATACAGAAGAGTCAGTTCGTGATGACGGAGGTGAAGTATTTGGGTCACATCATTGGGCATGGCAATATCAAGACCGACACGGACAAGACTCAAGCGATTGACGTTTTCCCATTTCCCAAGACCACCAAGCAGTTACGCCGATTCCTAGGCTTATGCGGATGATACCAGCGTTTCGTGCGTGACTATGCCACCATTACCACTCCTTTGACCGACATGCTGCGTAAGGGACGTAAGTTCGTCTGGGAAGGGCCCAGCTTGCGAGCCTTTGAAGAGCTAAAGAAGAGTCTGACAACAGCCCCGTACTGCACAGCCCGGACTTTGACAAACCGTTCTCAATCCATTGTGACGCGAGTCAACATGGGGTGGGAGCAGTCTTAGTCCAGGTTGCACAAGAAGGCGAGGAGAGGCCTATAGCCTTTATGTCCCACAAGCTGAACCAGGCCTAGCGGAACTACACGGTCTCAGAGCAGGAATGCCTGGCGGCTGTGCTGGCAGTGAAACGTTTTCGAGCATATGTAGAGGGACATCCCTTTGAAATCGTCACTGACCATGCGTCACTGAAATGGCTGATGAGCCAAACTGATCTCCACGGCCGCTTGGCCAGATGAGCCTTGAAATTACAGGCGTTTGACTTCACGATAAGACACCGCAAGGGGAGTCAGCACGTGGTACTGGACACATTACCAAGGATGTTCGCCCCTGAAGGAGCCGAGTTGGCCCAGGAGGACGACTGCCCCCTATGGATCGACTTGGACCATCCCGCCATCAAGTCAGCCTGTTATACCCAGTTGATGAATACGATTCAGAACCAGTTGCCGCAGCTGCCAGAACTACAGGTGACGGAGGGATTAATATACAAGCGGACGTGACACGCCTCCGGAGACCCCATCCAAGAAGAGGAACAGTGGAAGTTATGGGTGCCCGAAGAACTGACCTTCAAATTGATTAAGCGGGCCCACGACCACCCATTGAACGCACACGGCGGTTATGGCCGTACGCTTCGGAGACTGAAGACTTACTTCTTTTGGCCTAAGATGGCGCAGCAAGTGAAAAAGCACGTAGCCGCCTGTGAGCTGTGCAAATGCACTAAAGCCCCCAATTCTGTTCTTCGGCCCCCGATGGGAAAATTCGAACTACCGGAGCGGGTGTTTCAGCGCCTATATATAGATCTCATCGATCCGTACCCTCGCTCGACTTCGGGATACACGGGAGCTGTCGTGGTCCTGGACCACTTGTCCAAATTTCCGTTTGTGGAACCACTTCGGAACCTGCACACCGGCCCCATAGTCAGTTTTCTGGAAAATCGCGTTTTCCATATATTTGGAGTACCGGAGAAGCTGGTCTCCGACAACGGAGTTCAGTTGACCTCGTCTAGATTTCGGGAATTAATGGAAAAGTATGCCATTACGCATCAGCGGACTGCCGTTTATTCCCCGCAAGCCAATGCGTCCGAGCGGTTGAACCGCACCCTCATAGCCACCATTCAGGCCTACGTACAACCGGATCAGAAGGATTGGGACCACAGGATTTCCGCCATCACCTGTGCCCTGCGTTCGTCTTACCACTCCACCACAGGCATCTCCCAAAACTTTGCCGTGTTCGGCCAGCATATGATCTGCCACGGAAACTCGTACGGGCTATTACGGCAGTTGAAAGGTTTAGAAGACCAAATAGTGGTGTTGGCGCCGCACGAGAAACTCCAAATTCTACGAGAACAAATCCGGGAGAGGATTGAAGACAGTACACGGGTGGGGGAGGATCAGTACAATCTGCGATCCCATCCTTCTGGCTTCAAGGCAGGCGACGAGATCTACCGACGGAATTTTAGACAAAGTGAAGCAGGTCAGCACTACACTGCCAAGCTAGATAAGAAGTTCGTGAAGTGTCGAGTCTTACAAGTTTTAAGTTCCACGCGGTACCTCATTGTGGACATGTTCGGAAAGGAGCTGGGAGTCTACCATGCCAAAGACCTACGACGGTGAAAAAAAAACCCTATCATAGGGCCAAGCAGCTTCCTTCAGTCTCCCCATGCCTGATAGCCATCGTGGACACTGCCCTGTAATGAATCAGGCAACGCCGCTGGGTGACCACCACCAACACACCTTGCTGCTATGTGGCTTGTCATCTCATGTTGGTCGTGACGGTTGCACATCCCACGTGAATTTTGTCATGGGATGTCAAAGGGGATGGACAGCGACATGGCAGCCGAGTGGCAGTGAAATACGTTGAATGGAGGTTGCTTTGCAGTGGAAATTCCAATCCACAATTGTTTTATGTGTGTAAAGTTGTGCTTTTCTGCCAGCGATTACGTTTCAAGGTATCAAAAACGAAAACTGACTCCTGGTTGCAGTGTTTAGCACGCGAGCGACGAATCTGCTAGCGGCTCGTGAAGTTAGAAAGGCAAAGTCGAACGAAAAATTGACCCAAAAGTGTTGCTCATTCTTTGAGGCTGCAAAGTGCTCTATACCAAATTTTCGGTAAAGTCACAGCAAGTGACCGATTCTCGTGAGTGTACCTCTGGAATTCGCCTAACCTTTGCAATTGTAGAGTTGGAGTGCGAGGATTAGAACTATTCCCACCGCAGTAAGTTAGCGTTAAATGCATCTTAGTAATATCGTAGCTGGCATCGTTTTTTTTTCAGCGGTAATTACGCGAAACGGTGTAAGTTGACGGATGTTTAATGTCAGATTAACTGTATATTGAGGATGCGATGCTTATGCTCGATAACCAAACAAATCGATACAGAGGTCAGTGTCACACACGCCGGAGCCAGACCATCGAATTTCGTCCAACGCTTAATCCCCACTTTCCATCAACGCTCGATGAGAAAGACAGACCATGTGATGTCGCCTTACTGCCGGATGGTCGTATTGTTATAATGGTAGAATTATCACCGGATGCGCGAGATAGCTCGGATCCATTGAAAAAATTCGTGCAAGTATACTAGTTCTTAATAATCTAGCAAATCTTACATCACAAGTGTAAAAAGAAAAGAAATTGCTGGCACCTAAACCAGCAAAAGTCCTTAGCTTATCAGCCAAAATGTCCAGAGAACGAAAGTACAAAGAAATGTCATCATTCTGTTACTCGCATGTGTGGAGTAAATCAATTTTGATTTTATTTTAGTTGGATAGGAAAGGAAACCTTTTTTTTTAAAGGGAAATAGTTTGTAATAAAAAAATACAAAGAAATTAACTAATTATAACAAGAACAACACCAACGACATAAAGGGTTTAGTATATGTATAACATACACAAAGTATCTGTTATACCTCAGTTTTCAAAGAATTTGATAAACAAGAAACAGAAAAAAGGTTGCATACAAAGGGTATTAATTAAATCAACTTAATAGAAAAGTTGAGACTTTCTAAACTGCAAGACTGAATTAATACAAAAATTAAGTAAATTTTATTAAGACTGAAAGTGTAACAATTTTAGAAAAAATTGTTGTTCCTACATTTTTTTCCGGAAAAAAGTGGAAGACTTTTTGCGCTAGCGAAATATTGATTAATGTATTAGTGTAAGTAGGTATTGGCAATGATTATGATATTCTAAGCTGAAATTGTGTTCGAGACTGAATAAGATAAATTATAGTTAATTATATTTAAATATGTAAGCTCGATGACATTATGATACTTCTTAATTGAAAAGTCTGTTAAGGCTTTGATTTCTAAATGCAGCTCGATCATAGTGTCATGAGGATAAGTGTTTGAAATTCGTTATCGTGAAGTCCTTATGAACATTCAATTAATCTGGGTTTCAAACACAGACCTGCTGACGTCATGAGCAAATAAAACGACTTGTCTAAAATCCGGTATTTTAGACCAATTTACTTCCAGGAAACCTACTGAGGTCTCATTTAGTATAAGGTTACTAACATGCATCGCACTCTAACGAAGTATAAAACTACTAACAATGATTACGTTCATATTGATGAGCGGGTCTAGTTTCCATGCCAGCATTCTAAGAAACTAGACAAATAATTAATATTAATTTGACACTATTGCCTCGTACGTATATACTAAAAAAGAAAATATTTCAAATATTTCTTCTACACAAAAAAAAATTTTCAATGGTTTACATTGATAACGCGGTTTTGAATGAATTAATAAACAAGATTAGAATCCATCAAAACTCAGTTGACAGTGAGATGAAATTTAAGATACGTCACAGATAATTCCGGTTTGCTATCCAGCATTTTATATGATATGAGAAAAAAGTTATGACATAGCATCTCTATGGTAACTGAAACGCCGAATATTTCCAGAAAGTTTTTAGGTAGATGATTCTCATTAGCATTTGTTCAAGTGCCAAAACATTCACCCAGAATAAATTCACTTCAGTTACCTTTAAGGCGCAGCCCCCAGTGAAACTGAAAATTTGGGTAAACTTTACAGCCGTTCACCTCAGAAACGTTAAGAATATTTGCAAAAATTTTTTGGCAAGAAGTCAGAATGAACCTTTGGCTATCGAATCAACTCATTACATTTTGCAAAAAGTTTGTTGCAAAAGTTATTAAATTTAAACAAAATAACGTGTTTTCGTTAAAAAATGTAGTAGATCTCGGAAACTACTTAACGTATCGAGTTGATTTAAGCTATCGTTGTTAGATCTAAATTATTTGCAGTGAATTAACTCATCAAAAATTTAAAACAGTTTTTTGCAAAAAATTTTCTAGAAAAAAATGTGTAATTTGCACCTACTGAACAAATATCATGCATGCACATTGATTTGTATCAAATTTCCACATTTTGTTCTAGGAAATTTTTTGCAAAAAACCTTTTTAGGGTTTTGTACTAAAATACAAAACCCTATTGCAATCACGACCTGTGTCCGTCTGTCCGTCTGTCCGTCTGTCCGTCCGTCCGTCTGTCCGTCTGTATGTCACAGCACTTTTTCTCCGAAACTATAGAGGCTACAGGCATGAAACTTTGTGGAAGGGTCAGAAGTGGTGACCTTTTGAAAGTTCAAGGGTGGAAAAAATTTTCAAAGGGTTTAAGGGGGGACTCCCCATATAGGGAGGTGACCCCTCAAAAAAAAATTTCACCATTGGTAGTCGAGTGGGGTGTCATTGGAAAGGTCTTAATGAGATCTTTCCAAAACAAGTCTTAAAATTGCCTTATGAGTACCGAGGGGGGCAGGGGAAGGGGAAATGTACGAACTTTTCGCGTACCCCCCCTCGCGATTGGAAACCTTCCATCCGAAAATTCTGAAAAAAATTTTGAATATAGGCCTTAATGAGTTCAACGACAACAAATACATGAGAAGTCGAAATCCGCTCAACTTTGTTAGTAATAGTATGATTTATCGATTTTATGTTTTCTTGAATAAAATCTAAACGGTACCCTTAAATTCAATAAAACAGATTACTTTCTATAAGATAAATCTTTTCTGAAAGTTTCATAAAGATCCAATAGTATTTAACGAAGTTATAGCGATTTGAATTTTCCTGTATTACTATGGAACAATATGCGCTGTATTACTATGGAAACATATGGCTATGGAGCCATATGCGCTTTTTATCGATTTAGCCACTACAGCTTTGCTAGGATTTGCATGAAAATTTCAGGAATGATAGGTATCATGAAAATGAGTACATATAATTGAAAAAAGTCGAAGAGGCAGGAGAGAGCTCCTAGCAAACAGGCTTTGTAACCATTCTAGGATTCGAAAAAATAGGCCATGAATCGATGATTACAGTACAGAGGAGTGGGCCCTGAAAAAAATTTCATGAAAGGTAGCCGATATGAATATCAACTGAAAGTTCTCTATGAGAGCTTTTCAAAACAGTTCTTAAGCTGACAGTTTTTGCTTCAGTGGGGCCAATGGGGGGGGTGTAAAAACATGAAAAATGTGTTTCTAAAAAATCTGTAAAAATTATTCAGGGAGATATCTATGGGTATAACTAAAACAAATACCTCAGAAGTCAAAATTCTTTGTACTTTGTTAATAATAGTATGATCCTCGAATTTCACATTTTCTCCAATAAAATCGTCTTTGACATGTTTCTTGATTTTATTCGTTGCTGGTTACTGCATTTTGTAAGTTAAGTACAAAACCCTTCTGACATGAGCATAGGTCTGTCTACCCAACTTGTTTAAATTTTAGATGAGTTAATTCACTGCAAATAATTTAGGTCTAACAACCATAGCTTAAATCAACTCGATACGTTAAGTAGTTTCCGAGATCTACTACATTTTTTAACGAAAACATGCTATTTTGTTTGAATTTAATAACTTTTGCAACAAACTTTTTGCAAAATGTAATGAGTTGATTCAATAGCCAGAGGTTCATTCTGACTTCTTCCTAAAAATTTTTTGCAAATATTCTTAACGTTTCTGAGGTGAATGGCTGTAAAGTTTACCCAAATTTGCAATTTCACTGGTGGCTGCGCCTTAAACTATTGTAATTTCCAGTTTTTGATTGCATAGCGATAATGATTAAATAAATGTTTAATTCCTAGAAGCATTTACTCAAAATATTCACGTCTTAATAGAAAAAAAATTTATGTATTTTGCTCAACATTCCACACGCTTGCGGAAAATTCTATTTAATTTTAAATTGTGTTTTTTTGTTGATGGACATTTTCACTGCACATTTCAGAGTTTTTGATAAATTTAGGCATCTCAGGGATTATATAAGTTCTTTATATCTTAAGATAAGTATTAATGGATAGGAATAATAATTTTTTTTGGATTATATTTAACAAATGAAAAAAATATATAACATGAATTGCTAACTCTAACAATGACTTTCCTTTCCAGTGGTTCCCTTCTTTCAGCGGGAAATAGAGTGCATGGTAGGTATGCCGTCGCGAGGGTAGGGTTTGAGAAAATCCGCTGAGGTCGGTTTCGCGTCGCGCGCGGTACGCGGTACCTTTGTTGGTTTTGCCTTTTCCTTAACGTAGCTTTCGTCGGGTTTGAATTAGCGTAGTATATTTTTCGGTACCGCGTCGGGAATTCGGGAACGCGAAGTAAAGATTAGATGTTTGTCCTTTGACTGGTAGAATAAAGAAATACGGAGTAACGTAAGGTAGGTTTCCTCTCCGTATGATTGTGTTTTGTGACGCGTTTGGAGACGGGCATTTATTGGTGGCTGAAAATTGTAGATGAGCGTAATCCATTTGGAGACCCGCGGCCGGAATCCTCTCCGATCTAGCTGGCCGACAAGCAGCCACCGCGAAAATGGATTACGGTGCACGGATTGGTTGACCGGTTGGTACCATCCTTTGGCACTACTCAGACTTAACGTCTAGAACCGATGAGAGGTCGGTTCCTCGTTCGGACTTAGACATAAAATCATTACAGGCACTCCCAAAACCTAACCGAAAAGACACTTCACTCGTTGCTATGGATAATCAAACCCCTGATACGACCCCAACCTTGCTGATCCGCACTGCCAAACACAGTTCTCCCGAAGTTCCGCAGCCAACGTCACACGCTACCGAGCCGGACCCTCAGGATAATGGTTATGAATTGAGAGACTGCGGGACTATCGAGCTGCTCGTTAACTCATCTTTAATGGAAAGATGGTTCTCACCACTCCTCCGAAGAGGAAGCGAGCCACGCGAAGGATGCGGAGCTACTGGAGAAGGGCGAAGCGATCAAAGAAGATATTGTGCGCGATTCAACTAGATGAATTATTGAAGGATGACGTTCACCCATACGCATCAGTATTGATCTTGCTAAATCGTCTGGTAGGCTTGATTGACACTGGAGCCAGTGTCTACTGCATAGCAGCCGGTTTCGCAAAGGAAGTCCTGATGAGCCATGTGGGTCAAATCCAGGATTTTACTACTTGGTTAAGCACAGCGGATGGAACTCGCCACTCCATAGTGGGGAAACTCAGGACGTATGTCATCTTCACAGGTGCCACCAAGTCTTTGAAATTTTACATTATACCCCAATTGACACAGAACCCTTACTTAGGGGTTGACTTAATTTGGCCCAGGCACTATTTTCCTGCACAATACTTGACTCTGCCACCACCGTCAATGATGCGCTACTAAATTTTCACTCACTTCGATATGCAGTGGACGCCAATCAACAGAGATGACTAAACTCGGCTATAGCGGTATTTCCTTCTCGTCAGAAGGAAGGTCTCGGCCGGACAACTTTGGTGTCTCACACGATCGATGTAGGGAATGCTAAACCCCTCAAACAGAGACATTTTGCCATATCTCTGCCAAAGGAAAAATCATTATACGTCGAAGTTGATCAGAATTTGGCACTAAGTGTGGTCGAAGAATCGAAGAGTGCATGTGCTTCACCAGTCACTTTAGCTGTTAAGCCAAATAAGGTCCGACTGTGCTTAGATGCCCGGCGTTTAAATGCCGTCACTATTAAGGACGCATATCCCCTATCTTTGATCGAAAGTATCTTAAGTCGCATATATATGTGTATGTATATATATATATATATATATATATATATATATATATATATATATATATATATATATATATATATATATATATATATATATGTATATAGATATAAACATATATATATATATATATATATATATATATATATATATATATATATATATATATTTTTATATCTATATGTATTTATATGTATATGTATATATATATATATATATATATATATATATATATATATATATATATGTAAATATATATATGCATATATATATATATATATATATATATATATATATATATATATATATCTATATATATATATATATATATGCATATATATATATATATATATATATATATATATATATATATATATGGATATAGATATATATATGCATATAGATATAAATATATATATATATATATATATATATATATATATTTATATATATATATATATATATATATATATATATATATATATATATATGTGGATACATATATATGTATATATTGTTGCGTGTTCCGGTTCGCGGCCGATAAGTTTAATGTTCCGGGAAAGTGAAAACGCACTACCTTTTAAATTAAGTTCAAAGAGTTTATTGACTAAGAATGCACAATAATTGATTTCACTATTTTACAAATCGCATTTTAATTTACTTTCACTGTTTATCAATTTATATTCCAATTGTCTTCAAATGTATCATGAAGTTCTTTTACTTCACTATCAATCAATATTGCCTTCAATTTGCGCTCTACACTTACAGCAATTTTTCTATGGCAGTTTCACTATCGCTATTCATTCATTCAGCTGGGCTTTATATAGGGTCTCTAGTCATTCAATCGGTTTCTCATGCATTGGCAAACGTTTTGACGAAAACTACCTGGAAATATTGGGCCATTCCGAGTACCCGAAGTGACGTCACTTTCAGATATTGATCATGGATCTACTTGCTCCATTTTTATGCTTTCGAGTTCATACTTTTGGCGTCATTCGTTTACTTACAATATTGATCATGCTGTTATTAATAGTTGCGACAACAATTGCAACAGTAGCTCGCAGAATTATTTTGACATGTAACACTGTAGTCTGTGTGGTCTAGTGGTTAGAGTATGAACGCATAACCCGAGGGTCCCAGGTTCAAATCTCGTTGGGAGCAACGTGATTTAGTTCAGGGGTTTTTTTGGACAGACTATAAGTGTTCACTCAGTGGTGATATATACTAATTTAATCAGAGCTGAGCAGGCACATGGGAGCATGGTAATGACCAAAGACTTCCGAAAATGTCAATACGGTCATGAAAATGAGATACTTTAACTATCTCTAAGCGAAGGCCCGAGAAGAAGAAGAATTAACACTGCCCCCAACAGAATTCTTTTCGCCCCGAAAAGATGTGACGCCAGTTGTAGTTAAGTAAGTAATATGGGGGAAGGTGCACGATTTTCATTTTGGCTCTCGGCTTACAGCGTTCCTGTATGCAATATACGACATCATTGATTCGTTTTGTAACTCGGTATGGTCCCTCCCAATTATGCTGCAACTTTGGAGACCTACGCTTCTGCTGTTGTGCGTTATATAGGCACACCAAGTCGGCTTGCTGGAAGCCAGTAGAATTTTCCTTAATATCATACCTGGTCTTCATGTGGTCAGTAGCTGATTCGAGGTGTTTTCGCACTATCCGATGAATCTGGTTCAACCATTGCCTTAGCTCACTTCCATATTCCGAGTTCGTTTGGGGTGTCTCAGGGGGTATTCCGAACTTTATATCAGCCGGCAGACGAATAGTTTTTCCAAAAATGACTTTGGCTGGGGCTTTGCCCGTCAATGTACGTTCGACAGCTCTGTACGCCATCAAGAATAATGGAACGTGCCAGTCCGAATCCCTTTGGTTCTCGTTAACCATCTTAGCCAGGTGTTTATTGAGTGTGCCGTTGAAAAGTTTGGCCATTCCATCGTATTGGGGATGCAGCGGTGTTGTTCTCGATTTTCGTATTCACATTAGCTCACACATTTCACCAAAAACTAGTGACTCAAAGTTTTGGCCTTGATCCGAATGTAGTTCGCAAGTATGCCGCACTTATTGACCCAATTTAACGCTAGCTATTTGGCTACAGTAGTTTCTTCCCGGTTGAGAATCAGGTAGATCTCGGGGCACTTGCTGAAATAATTGGCCACAAGCAGCGTGTATCGATTTCTCCATTCGGATTCAGGAGAGGATCCTTCGATGTTAACAGCAATCCTTTCAAACGGTACCCCCACGTTATAGGTTTGCATTTGTCCTCTCAGTCGTCGCTTTGGACCTTTGACGGAAGTGCAAATTGTGCATCTACGAAACCAGTCCTCTACATCTTCTCGAGCGTGGAGCTAGTAAAACCTTTCCCCGCAATTTCACTAAGATCTCGTTAACACCAAGGTGGCGCCCGAGGATCGTTCGTGTATTTCCTTAATCACATCGTGGAGTCGACTTTTGGGAAGTATAGTTTGCATCCTTGGAATGTGTAACTAAATAATTTTGAATTTAAGTTCAAGTTCATTTCTTGAACTTGAGTTCAAATCATAAATAAACCCAAACTATACTTACTTGAAATTGAATAAGAGTTCTTTCATACTTACCTCAAATGGTTCTTCACACAATATGTAATATGACCCCTGCATTTGGTTCTTCATTCACAAATTGTGGTCGCGCGTAGAACCATATGCACTTGTTGATGTTTTCTTTTCATGCAATCTGATCTACGCCTTTTCACGTCATGATGATGCATGTATGAAGGCAATGTTTGAAGAGTTGTCCATCTGGTTAATGTATACATTAATGACCAATTGTGAATCGGGTCAAGCGTTTTCGATTTCATGAGGTGTGAGAAATGAATATGAAGACAAAGTTGCATGACATTTTCTTAGGGTAGAATTTATTGACTATCAATTTGAGTGTGGAGTTTTGTAAATCGATATTCATGAGTAATAATTTAAGTGTGGATTTTTATGAGTAATAATTTAAGTATGAGTAATAAGTTATGACATGTAATAGTATGAATAGGAAGATAAGAATGGAAGAACATACAGTTGATTTTTGTAACTCTAAAAGACTGTTTCTCTGTGCATTGTGCTGCTCGATCCTCACAATAAATTGTTGCGTACAATGATTTAGTTGCATAGTTGCGTTAGTGGATCAGAACGATCTTCGCCAGAAATACCTGTGGCTTGGCCACTTGGTTAGGTAAACAAGCATTTAAACACCTATTCTTTCTCTCACTCATATGCTCTTTGCAAAGTGAGGTACCGAGTGGCGAATCATTACATGGCGATCCTGCATACCTAAAACTAGAATCTGAATTGGAGGTTGATGTCGACATCGAAAAGTTCGATGCTATTTTTGAGAGGTGTTGCAGGCGTATAGAAGAATATACTCCGCTACCTGTAACAAGTCAGAGACGTTCACCACCTCCGTACGTCCCGACAGAAATTGGTACTCCGGATTTTCGAGGACCTAAACCACGCAGAATTGAACCATCTTTAAACAAGAAACAAGTTGGGTAAACAGACCTACGCTCATGTCAGAAGGGTTTTGTATTCAATTTACAAAATGCAGTCACCAGATCGAATCAAATCAAGAAACATGTCAAAGACGATTTTATTGGAGGAAATAGGAAATACGAAGATCATACTATTTTTAGCAAAGTTGAACGAATTTCGACTTCTGAGGTTTTTGTTTTTGTTATACTCATAAATATCTCCCTTGATAATTATTTCAGATGTCCATCCGCGAGGGAGGAAACACAATTTGTTCGAAACCTAGAATGGTTACAAAACCCTTTTGCTAGGAGCTCTCTCCCGCCTCCTTGACTTGTTTCACTTATGAGCATCAATTGCAGGTACTCATTTTCAGTCATTCATTAAATTGCATCAAGTGTTCAAAGCATGCACCTTAAGCGTTGAAATTGGGAAAAATAACTCAAAATTATTCAATCTTCGCATTTAAAACAGTCACTATTTGGTTTTACGATTACTGATACCACTAGCTGAACCGATTCTCAAAGACCTACATGACACCTATCATTCCTGAAATTTTCATGCAAATCCTAGCAAAACTGTAGTGTCTATGTCGGTAAAAAGCGCATTTTGTTCCATAACCATATGCTGCCATAGTAATAAATGCAGCGCATATTGTTCCATAGTAATACAGGAAATTTCAAACCGCTATAACTTCGCTAAATACTGAATTTCATAGAATTTAAGGGTACTGTTAAGATTTTATTCAAGAAAACATAAAATCGATAAATCATACTATTACTAACAAAGTTGAGTGAATTGTGACTTCTCATGTATTTGTTGTTATTGTACTCACCAAGACCTACATTCCTGATTTTTTTCAGATTTTTCGGATCACAGGTGTCCAATCGCGAGGGGGGGGGGGGACACAAATTTTTCGTGTATTTCCCCTCCCTGTGCGCCCCTCGAAGCAAACTTTGCCAAACTAAGACCTGTTTTGAAAAGTTCTCATCAAGACCTTTCATTTGATATCCATATCGGCTACCTCCAATGAAATTTTTTTTTCGGGGGGTCACTCCCCTATATGGGGAGACCCCCCTTAAATACCTTACAAAAATTTTGTTGTAGTTGAACTTTGAAGAGATCACCACTTTACACCTACATACAAAATTTGATGTTTCTAGCTTAAGTAGTTTCCGAGAAAAACTGCTGTGACACACGGACGGACGGACGGACGGACAGGCAAACGGACAGACGGACAGACAGGACGCGATTTTAGAAGGGTTTTGTCAAACTATTTTACAAAACCCTAAAAAGCAGAACCAATCGACATTTTGAAAACGATTCCCAAAAAGCGAAGGCCAAGGGGTGGTCATAGGACAAAGATCAAGCGTCACCGAGCTGAATTACATGGGGTGATAAAACTAGCGGTTGGATATCAGAAGAAGCTACAACAACAAAAACTTTTGGAGGTCAAACCAGCGAAGAGATATTGGTTATCATGGGAAACAACTACTCCGTCGGCAACAGTTTCGTGGAACAATACCACCAATCGATAACAACAGCTGCAGTTTTCATTATTGTTATAATAATAATTTTTTGTATCTACCATAGACATAATAAGCAATATGCAGTTAAGAGGCTTAATAGAAATGTCAATATTTAAATTTTAAAGTTGTATCTTTGCTCTTAGTATAGTTTGAATAGGTTTTTCTATCTATCGTGAAATAGGGATCAATTATTTGACTTCTGAGTATTTTCATATTATTCTGCTAGAACTTTTAGTAACAGAAAATGAGAGAACTTTGACAAATTTGAGAAAAAGTGCAAAGAGTTTGTACACCTTTGAGACTCTTCAGACAATATTGGAAGAATTAAAAGACAGAAGAGAAAACGTAAATAGCAAACTAAACAAGTTGAGTAAGCAGGAGAGTGCTCCTACCAGAAGGTCTTTGTAAACAACCTAGCGTTAGAAATAAATTTTCTAATGGCGTGAATGGATAATTTGAATTATTCGTCCAATACTTGGATATGAAATCGTTCAAATTTATGCAAAAGATGTACAGTTTCTTTCATAAGCACAGTGCTGCCGCCATTTTGACCTAGCTTAACTGATTTTTCTGAATGCTCGGCCGATTGAACATATTCAAGTTGATCACTATTCCTTAAATTTTCATGAAAATTGAAAGAAAATAAAAGTGCCTAAGTCAATTTAAATACATATAGGGTTTTCCAATAAGAGGTGTTATTTTGAATAGATCTTGTGATTTAACACCTTGCAACTTCTCCCCTTGGGGTCACGTGAAAAAGAAGGCCCACGCCAACAGCCCAGCGTAGATTCAAGACCTTAAAGGTAAATTCGTGAGGCTATCGAGGATATAGGGCAGCCACTTTGCGATTTGGTTATGGAAAATTTCATGAAGAGGATATTGTCCTGTAAGCGTGTCGTAGTAGTTATTTGTCTGATGTTAGTTTTTGCTAGTAACGGCATATCTTCTTCTTTATAATAAAATAAACATCCGATCATTTATATTAAAAAAATACATTATTCTTTTAATATCAAAATAACACCTCTTATTGGAAAACCCTATATCAACCATAAACACGTGTTATTGTTGTTGTAATTCCATACAATTGAAATGGCTATAACTCACTTGATTATGATTCGATTTCAATTAAATTTTGTGTACGTATATAACTTATATCAGTCTATATAACTGCAAAGTTTCAAGAAGTTTAAAGGTACCGTATTAATTTTAATGTAAAATCTACAAATCATACTATTTTTAACAAAGTTGAGTGAATTTCGATTTCTCAGGTATTTGTTGCCCTTGCACTCATAAAGGCCCATGTTCGTGATAATTTTCAGATTTTTCGGCTGAAAGATGTCCAATCGCGAGGGGGGGGGACACAAATTTTTGGTACATTTTGCCTTCCCCTGGACCCCCTGATTCATAAAATGATTTTTTCATTTCAGATTCTGAAAGTTCTCATCAAGACCTTTCATTTGATACCCCATTCGACTACCTTTGATTAAAAAAAAATTTTAAGGGCCAATTCGTTATTAGGGGGGACCCCCCTTAAATTTTTTTTAAAATTTTTTTTAAGACCTTAACATTTGAGAGACCATCACTTCTGACCTTTTCACAAAGTCTGAGCATTCTAGCTTCTATAGTTTCTGAGGAAATCAGCTGTGACGCACGGACAGACGGACGGACGGACGGACAGACGGACAGACGGATGGACAGACGGACAGACAGGTCGCGAAACTAGTAGGTCTTTGTAAAAAAATTTTTTACAAAGACCTGAAAATGGTAGCGAAACCGATTCTAAGGTTCTAGACTTAAAGTTGAAGTTCAGGGCACAATGTAGCGTTACATTTATTATTCCCACTACAAAAAACACAGTTAAAAATTTATTATTTACACTACAAAAAAACACTCCGTTAAAAATAACGTAAATGTCATTTCGACATACTTAGTTTTTATTTTCGCTAAATTTTGATTATAATTATAGGAGACTTGTTTTTAGTATAAATAGCATGTAACTTTTGCAATGTAGTTAGTCAGTGAATCTCATTAGAATGGAATATATAATTAATAAATAAGTATAATATTTAATCAACATAATTGAGTTTGAATTAAATTGAGCTTTGATTAAGTATACAAATATATAAGTGGAATATATAAACCACTTATATTGGTGACCCCGACATCTCAACACCACCTTCAGGCAACTCGATCCAGATCTGTTGAAACGTGTATGGTGCTGCACTCACCAGTACAACAGCTTCTCAAACTTAATAAGTGCAACAAAGAAATGACTATCATCCGAGCTTTCAGCATAGACTGTGAAGAAGACGCGTCAGAGTAATAACCAACAGCCATAGCAACACGAGAAGATTTCAAATACGTCGTATTGTTGCTATCTTTATACGTTTTGAATTGTCTGAAATTCGATTTATCGCTTTGGCCTGGTCAATTTACCGCCTAGTCAAGCTGTCACACCTGGAACTTATAGTAACTGCAACAGCAAATCATCAGGAATACCATCAAGCCGCCCAATAAATATAATCTATAAATCCAAAGTCATACAAACGGATTTGCTGAACGGAGCTGGCAACAACAGAGCGCCTCTATCCAAAAAAGCACAAGCGCTTCCACGCAAAACGCACAAGCGCCCCAACGAAAAAATCACAAGATCAATTTATAAGTAAGTTTTGCAAAAGTCTCCCATAATTTTATTAAATACCCGATTATATTAATTTTAAAAATGCACACGGCATAAGGGAAATTTAGAAAAGTTCATCCTATTTTCGGAGGGGGTGGACTTATTTAAAAAAAAAAACTCCGCATAGTATATTTAAACTGGTTAAAATCCGCATAGTATATTTAAACTGGATGAAATACAGATCTTCGACACAAATAATATTAGAATAGCCTCAATAATTATAATAAGTATTATGGCTAAGTCAGGGAATGGAGATTCTTCCCAGAACTCAATTAACGCGGTAGACTTAAAACTACCTACTTTTTGCAGTAACCTCCCTTCACAATGGTTAACCATCGTAGAAGCGAATTTTTCACTTAGAGGAATTACTGCTGAAACTACAAAATTTGAATATGTTATTGCTTCGTTACCACCTGACATGATAGAGTCAGTGTTTGATATCATTCGAAATTGTGCTGGAAATTTTACATCACCATATACCATTCTTAAGAAAGCGCTAATAGAGAGACATTCTCTTTCCGAGAATAAAAGATTCGAGAAATTACTTTCGGGAACTAAAATGGGCGATCAAAAGCCATCTGAATTTTTTTGAAAAATGAAGCAAACTGCTGGAGAATCAAATATTGTTTCAGAAATTTTGGTTGAAAAAATTCCCACCTTTTGCTCAGGCGATAATGAAAACTCAATCTAATTCTGATATTCAAACTTTAGATAAATTAGCTGATGATTTTTGGGAAATTAATCCTTATCAAAATTCCCAAATTCATGCAATTACCACTACAAATTCTTCTAATTCTCTCGCAAATTCTTCTAATTCTAATGATTTTACAATGGCCAAAATTATGATAGAAAATCAACAATTAAAAAATGAGATAAAAGAAATTAAAGAAATACTTAAAAATTTGAGTTTAAACTTCAAAACAATAATAATAACTTTCAAAGTAATTTTCATCAAAATAATAAAAATAATCGATTTAGAAATCTCTCTCGTTCAAGGAGTAATAGTCGATTTACTTCAAACAATAATAAGCAACATGACTTATGCTGGTATCATGGAAAGTTTGGGGATAAAGCTAGTAAATGTGTTTCACCTTGCAACTATAAACAATATCTTTTAAACTGGAAAGTTCCGTTTTCCATGCGGCGGGTAATGGATGTTCCGAAATTCAATCGAGCCGCTTATTGATTAAAGACCTAAGTACGAAATTTAATTTGTTAATTGATTCTGGTTCAGACGTTTCAGTACCAGTTTCTAAATTTAGAAGACTGAATAGTAATAAAACAAAACTTGCAAAAACTGAATTTGATTATATGATAAAAATCGGCATTTGCCGTCCTTCAAAATCATCATGTACTTCAGCTTTACATATGGTGCCTAAACAAGAATCTTCACATTGGTGACCTTGTGGCGATTACCGCCGCCTAAACGCAATAACTGAACCAGACAGATATCCAATCCCTTACATCCAGGGTTTTTCAACTAATTTAAATGGTTGTATACTTTTCTCTAAAATCGATTTAATTCGCGCATATCACCAAATTCCTGTTGCACCTCAGGATATTCATAAAACGGCTATTATTACCCATTTCGGTTTAGTCAAAGACATATAAACAAATGGACGAGCAACGAGCATCTGTGTACTCGTCCATGTGAGAAGCAAATTTGCCACATAAATAAGTTATAAATAACTTACGCTCTCAAAACTATATGATTCCCTCTGCTTCTCCTTCCCCATTTTTTTCCAAACAGGTTTTTCTTTTCTCTCTTCAGAAGAATCACTTCCCCACTGACACCCGCGCACACCAACGAAATTTCATTTCACGTGCACACGATCGCGCCTTCGTTATCATTCGGAAAACAGTTTGAGTACAAACAACAAACGACTCTCACGGAAAACTCGAACGTCAAAGCAAAAGAAAATCGAAAAGAGCGCGAAACACGCGGGAAAACTCATGTGTCAAAGCGTATGAAAATTTCGTAAATTTTTAATTAAAACAGTGAATTAAAGTTCCGATTACGTACGCGCGATCTTTAAAATTAAAAACTTTTTAAATGTGAACGTATTTCGCCGTGAATAGAGTGCTAAATTAAAAGCATATCACCT
Organism: Odontomyia ornata; assembly: GCA_963969285.1. Taxonomy (NCBI): domain Eukaryota; kingdom Metazoa; phylum Arthropoda; class Insecta; order Diptera; family Stratiomyidae; genus Odontomyia; species Odontomyia ornata. Next base: position 192,955,383 of record OZ017738.1, read on the forward strand.
CAAACCTCAACTTCACACAACTTTAGCGAAGGTTGCCAATTGCTTCGGCTCTCACGACCGGTTGCGGATCCAGTACTCTCTATATCTATGGGTTTAGTTGAGTTTACCCGCATGCCTTTTGGCTTAAGAAATGCAGCTCAAACGTTCCAACGCACGATGCATGAAGTACTTAGCGGTTTAAATTTTGTCTACGTTTATCTTGACGATATCATTATTTTTAGTAAATCTAATGAACAACATAAGGAACATATCCGGGAAGTTTTTAATCGTTTAACAAAATACGATTTAAAAATCAAACTTTCTAAATGCATTTTTGGTGTTCCCAATTTAACATTTTTAGGACATGATATTTCAGCAGATGGTATTAAACCATCCGCCCCTAAAGTCGATACCATCACCAAATTTCCCATTCCAAGCTCCATAAAATCTACTCAACGATTTCTTGGAATGATAAATTATTATTATCGTTTTGTTCCCAATTTAGCTAAAATTGTGGCAACGATTTACGAACATTTAACCTTTTTACAAAATGACAAAAAATCAAATAAAATTTTCTCTTGGCCCAATTATTGCCAAAATTCTTTTGAGAAAGCAAAAGAAAGTCTAGCTGATGCTACTCTTTTAAACTATCCTAAAGATAATGCCCCCGTTTCGTTAGCAACTGACGCTTCAAATTCTAGTATAGGAGCAGTTTTGCAACAATATTTTAATGGCATGTGCAACCTTAAGCCTTTTTCAGCAAAAAATTTAATGCTGCTCAAGGAAAATATTCAACATTTGATCGTGAGTTATTAGCGATGTATTAAGCAATAAAGCATTTTCGATACTTTTTAGAAGGTCGACATTTCAATATTTTAACTGATCATAAACCTTTAACAAATATATTTACAACCAAAACTGATAAAAATCCCCGTCAAGAAAGATATATTGATTATATCTCTCAATTCACGACGGATATCAAGTATATAAAAGGAAAGTCAAATGTTGTTTCTGATGCGTTATGACGCCTCGATACTGATGCAATTAATCTTAAAGAGATTGATTTAAAATTTTTAGCTAGTGACCAAATGAAAGATCAAGAACTTATTATTTTCCGAGATAATACTGCTAGTTTCAACTCCAAGGCTGAAATAGTTCCAATCAAAGTTTCAAACAATATCATTTCATGGTGTGAAAATAGTTTAGGCACTTTCAGACCTTTTGATCCTATTAATTTAAGACGTATCATTTAAAACTCTTTTCATAATCTTTCCCATCCTGGTATTAGGGCAACTCGTAAAACAATTACAAAAGGTTATTTTTGGCCCAAGATGAATTCAGACATAAATTTATGGGCAAAATCATGTGGAACCTGTCAAAACAATAAAATTAATAAACATATAAAATCAAAAGTTTTGCAAATTCCTATACCATCTAAAAGATTTCAACACATTCATGTAGATTTTGTAAGTCCTTTACCACCGTCACAAGGTTACTCCTACTTATTAACTGTTATCGACCGTTTTTCTATGTGGCCAGAGTGTTATCCAATTAAAGACATAACAGCCACTACGGTTGCTAATACATTATGGAGAGAATATTTTTCCAGATTTGGTTCACCTTTAGAAATAACAACCGATCAAGGATGTCAATTTGAAGCTAAATTATTTAATGAATTATTAGAATAAATAGGATCACATAGGATCCATACAACAGCGTATCATCCACAAGCTAATGGAATGATTGAGAGATTTCATAGAACCTTGAAGACTGCAATTAGATCTAGAGACAATATCAATTGGTTTGATGAACTACCTATTATTTTTTTAGGTTTTAGATCTTCTTGGAAAGAATCAATAAATGCTTCTCCAGCAGAAATGTTATATGGTGAAAATATAAAAATCCCTGCCAGTTTTTTTGTTAACGATTCAAAAGCAGATAATTCATCATTTGATAATTTTATTATTAAATTAAAAAACCATTTTAAAAATATTAAAAGTATAGATCCCAAAAAAGTTAATAATAAAATTTATCTACCAGAATCTTTAAGTACTTGTAACAAAGTTTTTTTACGAGTAGATAATATAAGAAATACTTTATCTTCACCTTATGAAGGACCATTTAATGTAATTAAAAAAGATAATGAAAATTCCACAATTGAAAAAGACGGAAAGAATCTCACAGTTTCCATTGAAAGAGTTAAACCACCTTTCGTGATTAAACATCACAATTAATTTTACATATTGTTAAAAATAATCTAATACCAATTTAAATCAATATCCAGTTTAAATTTTTATCGCTAATGCTGAAGGGGGAGTAATGTAGCGTTACATTTATCATTCACACTACAAAAAACACTCAGTTAAAAATTTATTATTCACACTACAAAAAACAATCAGTTAAAAATAACGTAAATGTCATTTCGATATACTTAGTTTTTATTTTCGCTAAATTTTGATTGTAATTATAGGTGTTTTTAGTACAAATAGCATGTAATTTTTGAAATGTAGTTGGTCAGTAAATCTGATTAGAATGGAATATATAATTAATAAATAAGTGTAATATTTAATTAATATAATTGAGTTTTAATTAAATTGAGTTTTGATTAAGTAAATAAATATATAAGTGAAATATATAAACCACTTATAACAATCATCTATTTTAGAAGGGGAAATTTTACTGCAATTAAGCAAGCAGGGTTTTGCCAAGGATAACACCCAAGAAAACCCCATGATTGGGGATTTAGAACACAGCCCACCGATTTCGCAAGAAAGTATCACCATGGCCGAATTCAATTTAGAAACAGCCATGAAGATAATCCCTGTTTGGATGGGAAATATAAGGAGCTAGACCCTTTCCTCAACATTTTGGAAATCCTCTATATAACTTTGTCTGCAAATGCTAAGACTAGTTTGATAGATTTCGGTACCAATGTGAAGTTAAGTGCTACTGTTAGACTAACTTTAACCAACGTTTCTATAACTACATTTGAATCTCTTAAGTCAGAGTTGGTTTCGAAATTCAAGAATGACAAAACCGTTCCATAAATCTTCACAACATTGAGTAATACTACTCAGAAGAAATGGTCACCCTCGAGCCACTAGTATTCAAAATTTCCACATAAAATGCGAACTCGATAGTCAGTTAAAACTGTTTTGGAATTGGAGGAAGCGCCAACTGAGAAATTGATCACCAAAGAAGAAGAAAAATGTGAAAATTTCTACAAAGATAACATTAAACGGTGCTCAGACGGTCGATACCAAATCGGTTTACCGTTCATAAATGAAAGGAGAAACACCAACTTGGGCAAGTCACGACATATAGCCATTAATAGGCTCCATCAAATGGAGATTCGTTTCCAGAGGCATCCTGAATTAAAGCACCAGTATTCTTCTTGTTTGAATGAATACTTGACTCTTGGACATATGTATCGAGTGGAAACTACCGAAGAAGATCATCCTATTTTGAAACGCAACGGGAATGGGACATATGCTTCTTGTTACCTCCCAAATCACGCAGTCATTAAAGAAAGTAGTTGTACCACCAAGCTTCGTGTTGTGTTCGGTTCCTCCCAAAAAACATCAAGCGGGATATCATTGAATGACGTTATTATGAAAGGATTAACAATTCAAGACGATTTGGCAACGTTACTACTTCGATGGAGAAAATATTCTATTGTTCTTATGGCCGACGCTGAAAAAATGTATCGTCAAATCAGGATAGACCCAAGAGACTCAAACTTTCAACGTTTCATCTGGCGCGAGACACCCAATGCTCCCATAGAAGACTTTGCACTCTCAACTGTTACCTTTGGAACTAAAAGTGCACGGTTCCTTGATCAGAACTTTGAAGCAACTAGCATCAGATAAAGAAGAAAGACATCCGATCGGATCCAAAACTATACCCAACGACATGTACGTGGACGACTTAATTACTGGCGACTTCACCATTCCGAAAGCTATAGAAAAAAACGAATCAAGTCAAGGCTATCATGAAATCAGGCGGATTTCAAATGCGAAAGTGGTCATCGAATTCACCTGAGGTTTTACGCAACATATCAGCGGAAATCAATGAAAATGTCTTACCATTGTGCATCGATGGGCCTAACAACGTAAAGGCACTAGGTACCCAATGGAATCCAGCAAACGATTGTTTTTCGTATACATTTTAGATAGAACCACTCATCAAACCTCTAACGAAACGAAGAATTCTCTCCGAAATCGCTAAGTTATTTGACCCTTTAGGATGGATAGCTCCTACAAATGTCCAAGCGAAGATATTCTTGCAAGATTTATGGCCCATCGGTATTGGCTGGGACGAAGCAATACCAGATGACATCAGCAAAAAGTGGTTGGACTTTTATAATTCTTTACAAGAAATTCCATCAATTCAAATCCCAAGATGGATTCATTATACGGATCCAAACCATCACGGTGAATTTCATGGCTTTTGCGATGCTTCAATGAAGGCTTTTGCAGCCTATGTTTGCGTTCAGTGTAGAAATAGCAGAAAGGTTTTTTTAATGACTACAAAGACGAAGGTGGCCCCCATTAAAATTTTGTCCTTGCCTAGATTAGAACTGTGTGGCGCATTATTGCTTGCAAAGCTAATAAACTCCGTCATAAAGGCAGTACAAATACAAAATTACGCTTCACACATGGACCGATTCGGGAATCGTCATAGATTGGTTAAAAGCTCATCCATCAAAATGGAAAGGCTTTGTGGCAAACAGAGTAACTAAAATCCATGAATTGTTAGGTGCCAATACTTGGAAGCACGTACCATCGAAGGAGAACCCTGCCGACGTAGCATCTCGAGGACTCTCACCAGCAGACTTAAGAAAATACACTTTGTGGTGGGGCGGACCTCATTGGCTTAAATCAGAAGCCCAAATGTGGCCAAACCCACCAATATTTTGTAATGATTTTCCACTTTTCCGATCGAACGCGGAACCGACCTCTCAACGGTTCTAGACGTTAAGTCTGAGTAGTGCCAACGGATGGTACCAACAGGTCAACCAATCCGTGCACCGTAACCCATTCACGCGGTGACTGCTTGTCGGCCAGCTAGTTCGGAGAGGATTTCGGTCGCGGGTCTCCGAATGGGTTACGCTCAATTACAATATTGCAGTCACCTGGACATGCCCGTTTTCCAAACGCCTCAATAACTACTCATCCAGAACGGGAAACCTACGTTACTTTAGTTCTGGATGTGATCTCTCCACAGATCTCAAATCAAAACTCTACAAAATCCTATAGGCGCGTTACCGAATCACCGACGCGGTACCGAAAAATATGCTACTCGAAATTAAACCGACTCAAACAACTCTAAGGAAATGACGAAACAATCAAAGGTACCGCGTACCGCGCGCGACGCGAAACCGACCTCCGCGGATTTGTCGAAACCCTACCCTCGCGACGGCATACCTACCTTACACTCTCTGTTCCCCCTGAAAAAGAACGAGCCACTGAAAAGGAAAGTCGTGGTTAAATTTTTAGCAATTCATCTTTAATACTACAAAGATATTGAACAATTTTAGATTTGCTACTTTAAGTAGTTCTCGTTTGAAATATAAAGAAAACGAAAAAAACAATTATTATAAACCTAATAATTCTCTTCCTAATGAAATATCTTTCTCTCTCTTTCTTAAGTTAGCTCACTTGTTCGTATACCCTATAACACAAGAATTTCTTTACAGAATCGAAATTATAAAACGGAATTATAGTTAAATTTGTTTCTATATTTAAATGAATAATATAGCCAGGGCACGCGCGATATTTTTTTTTCAATAAAAACTTCATCACTATATACCTCAATATTATGTCTTTAAATTAATTGCTAGTAGTTTTCATTTGCTTTAATTCTACACCCTATTTTACATTTCCTTAATTTATTTTGTTATTTAAGAATTATTTACAATCAAATTTTTTTTTTTTCATATGCATCATTCCGTTCAAATCACATATCAATATCAACTTTTCAAAGACATTCATTTTACAAATTCTCTAAAAAATACGTGCACGAAATCTTTGAGAGTTGGGTTTTTTTTTTTTTCTTTATCTGAGCGATCGGCCAATAGAGGGATTACAATTACTTTCATATCATGTGGTTATAATAATGCCCTCACTATATTCCATTCAATATTTTGCGTTTTCAATAAGTCTATCGTAAATGGAAAGATGAGTTTTCGACTGAATCAGATGGTAAGAGTTAGAAATTAATAAGGATAATCGTTGAAATAATCTCATTCTTACAAGGAACAGTTTGGAAAAGTAAATGGTAAATTGAATTTCACAGTTCTAAATTTGAAGATGTAAAATAAACTTCAATTTGAATGGATAGTGAGTATACATTTTAATGTATTTAAAGACAGCAAATGTGTAATCTTTTAAATTCTAATTAATTATCAAAACTGATTTGGATCATGGTTTAAATTTGATTGAGAATACAATACTACAATCGTATAATTAATTGCAGTAACCATTTTTAACGAGCCTCCATTGTATTCATCAATTTTTTTCAACAATCAAATTCGAAAAGATCGTGCAACGTATGGTCACGTTGAGTTCAATTAAATGCAGCAATCACTGAACATGTAAAAGTTTGTTTTAATTTTCTTTCCTCGTCTTTCCATTTTTTTTTTTATATAACCGGTTAACCTATTCAATTAAATAGAACTATCTATACGAGAAGACTTCGTTTAATAAATGATTTCGTAGACAAACGAAAAATAAACAAATGGTTCTTTGTTTCCATTATGAAGGAATATCATAATTATGAACCTTTCGTGCATAAATTGCCGGTACATACCAAAGATTTGACAAACAAGTTCCTTCGAATTGTGATTTTTCCTTGCTATTCATTTGTTGTATCAGACTTTTGATCCGACGCCTAGTAGCGTTTTCGCCATATATTAGCTGTAAATTTACTAAAGTGATGACTTCCCTATTATTATCAACGAGTTTTCTGAATATTTTTTTTTTTTATCGTCTCGACGAGGACGGAAGGTTATAGTGATGTTCAGGCTGCTTTCAGGGTTTAGTAGTAGATTCGCTGGACTTACTTCTATACATTCACGCAGTCGCGGTAAATCGAGGCCTGTTGAGTTTACTTGAGTGATGATGAATGCGGGCAAGGAGCCCTTATCGTACACGGTAAATGATTTGCTAATATCGGTTGAAAGTTGCTTTAATTCACCTAATGGCAAATAATCGGACCCAATTGGCCCTTTGTACAATCCTTGTGTAATAATGGATGCATGGCCTCCATGACCATAAAGATTAATGATTTGACCTCCTTCACTGTTACTAGTAGCATAGGGCGAAGAGAAAACAAGCTGACCTGCAGCATCTCCAATAACAGTAGGACAAAAACTTACGTATAAAGTTCGGCATTCCTGCCCCTGCAATCTCATTAAGTTCGAGGTCTCTTCACATGAATTGATCAGTTGAAACCCTGGTCCTGAAACTTCGGCTTTCACAATCAATCTTTTATGCGAAGTGTTCTTTATTTGGAAAGACTTTTGCACAGATTTACGCAATCGAACACTTCCCCAAACTAGTTCGAGAACAGACGCCTTAAGTGGCCACTTTCCGTCGCGATGACTAAATTCACTTGAGGTGGAACACTGTGAATTACTTCGTGATTTTAGAGGAACGGCAGTAATCGTTGAGGATGACTGCGTGAGCAAACCGAAGTTCGGTAGAGAGTACTTTCCACAATCTGGTGATTTGGAGTCTAAGAGAAACTTTCGATCCAAATCGGTGATAAGGTGTCCACTTGATTGTGGTTGAGTTTTGAGACCAACGGGTGTAGAAGGTTTGCTTCTGGATGCAGATGCAGACTTGATTCTGGATCCTGATGCAGCTGCAAGTTCCAAATGCGTTGATGGGGAGCGCGATCTTCTGACTGGAATTTCACTGTCAGATGGTATTTCAGTTTCTAGCCGTGTAGAGGAATGAGAGCGTTTACGATTCTTTTTAAGCGTTTTTGTATAATATTTTATCGATTTAACATTATCATCGATATCCCACGGAAATAAATTAGCGGCGACTTGAGTTTGACAGCACTTGCACGTAAAATGGCGTCATTTCTTATACTTAATCTGATACTTAGCTGGCAAATATGATCCTCCACCGCCTCGTCTCAAAGGAAACCTCGAACTGATCGTCGGCTTGCTTGGGAGCTAGATTTTCGTCCTCCTGGGGTACGAAGTAAGTATCTACTAATGTGAAAGCCTGGCTATAAATATCTTCATTTTCGTGATTTTGCAAAGCTTCAAGTTTGTCCAAGGCTCCTATTTCCTTCGGTGTTTTCGGCGAATCCAGTTCATGGGGCGAGGAACTCTTTATTCACAATCACTCCTTTGAGCTCGAATAATCAGGTATTGTGGACGAATTAATTAATTATTATAATTTAAATAAATACTATCTGAAAGTCAAAGTTCTCTTTTCAGGCTCAGAACTTGTACTCCTTCGCCTCCATGTGGCTGTCAAATCCACCGGTTGTCACCTCGGACAAAACAGCTGTGTGTGGAGTGGCACGTCACATGGTGGCAATGTGCCTCTCCATTTGTCGCCAGTGGCATAGTTTTTCGATGGCCACGGTGGAGGGGCATTTCCAGATGGCTATGTCTCGAAATGTGCCGGGGTTTGGATTACTTCTATATTTCGAATATTTATATCCACAGATCTAAATATTTGGACAGGAAAAAAAAATATTTTCTGCGCAACGATATCCGCACGACAGATGAAGTCCGCTGGCACTTCGAGGACATATCCATCGGGCCGGTTGCAAGGGTTCGGGATCGGAATCACTTCGATTCCCGGGCGTAGGCGTCACATTACAATTTCTTCCAGCCAGCTAGAAATTTGAAAAATCTCCTTTCTTCACGTTGATCTCTCCACGGAATGGGATCTTCTATCCAAATATTCATCATTGTCCAAATTGTGCCCACTGACTGCTTATTGCTTTCGTTTCACCAGTAACATCAAACGGAAAGCTGAAGAGAGAGAACCATCGTACTTGAAATCCAAAGAAATTCATCATGCGTTATTGTTTTGGATCAAAAGAATTCAGTTCCATCATTTTCATAAGGAAATTCTTCAATTGAGAACAGGAAAACCTATTTCACGATTAAGCATACTATTAAAGCTTGATCCTTTTTGCATACTGATCACCTTTTACGAGTCGGAGGCAGACTACACCATGCGGATATGACTTTCGATGAAAAACATGGAATTATATTACCTCACAACAATTACCTCACAGAATTAATAATTCGAGATGTGCACCACAAAACTCTTCATGGCGGCGTACAACTAATGATGGCAGTGCTCAAGAAACAATATTGGATTATAAAATGCCGAAGCACAGTTTGCCTCTTAAATCATAAGTGCATAACCTGCAGCAGATATAAATTCGAAACTCGCCAACAACTAATGGGCGACCTTCCGGCGCCGAGAGTATACATCCCCAAGCCATTCAATCATACTGGCGTGGATTACTGCGGACCTTTTGACATCCGTATGTCCAAGGGAAGAGGAGCCAAAAGTTACAAAGGATATGTGGCAGTTTTAATATGTCTCTCAACCAAAGCGGTGCATTTAGAAGTCGTAAGTGACTGCACCACCAATGGATTTTTGGCAGCATTTAAGGGGTTTACTTCCAGAAGGGATTTTCGCACAGATATTTATAGCGACTGTGGTACAAATTTCGTGGGCGCTAATGCCATTTTGACAAAACAACATAGAACGATAGCCGACAGAATAGGAAAAACCATCGCTTCGACTTTGGAAAACGAAGTTGTAAAATGGCATTTTAATCCTCCAGCATCACCTAATTTTGGAGGACTGTGGGAAGCAGGTGTCAAATCCACCAAATATCATTTGAAGAGGACCATTGGATCAACTACTCTGACATTTGAAAAGTTCTCCACTCTTATGACACAGATAGAAGCTTGCCTTAATTCAAGACCGCTCTGCGAAATCACACACGATCCAAGTCATTTGACGCCTTTAACACTGGGACATTTCCTTATTGGCGATGGCTTACTCACGCTTGCCGAGCCATCGTTGTTGGATACGCAAACACATTGTCTTACAAGATGGCAGGTCGTACAACAAATAAACCAAGCGTTTTGGAAACGATGGAGCAACGAATATCTGTCACGACTTCAACAATGCCCGAAATGGAATAAGATCGAACCAAACTTGGAAATCGGAGATCTGGTGATTATGAAGGAAGATCGATTAATGCTATCTCGCTGGCCAATGGGACGTGTTGTAGACACTCACCCTGGATCAGACGGTCTTGTACGCGTCGCAACCATTCAAACGAAAGACACGTTTAAAAGACCAATATCCAAACTTTGTATACTTCCCATTAATACCCGCAACCTAAATGCTTATTCCAATGCATCCCATCATCATTCCTTTATTCCCTCACATTTTTCGTAAAACAGCCAAAACAATTGTCCACAGTATTTAGCCTTGGACATCGTAGTACTACAAAAATCAAGATGCAGTAATAACATATTTGAAAACATTGCAAGCAACGCTTTCAACGTGGAGGAGAATATTCAGTCTCGGCCCTTCGAACGCTGCATTTCCGTACAATCAAAAACTATTATCCAATATTACCCCATCGTGCCCCGCATTGCTGCACAACCGATAACGACAGCAACAACATTACATTCTAGCTAATACAATTCGCATTTAAACGTTTTTGGATATTTTGCCATCCGTTAGGCATTTACGATCATACGGTTGCAATTCTGAATGTTGAATTGTATTTGTTGTTGTGCCGAGGAAGTTTATGATGTTTGCTGCTTTGCTTGTGATATTTTTAAGATTACATCCTAATGACATATTATACTTTTCGTTTTATTTTGCTTGAACTTGAAATCGAACCGTCGGTGAATAAAGATGTTATTAAAATCTGAATTTCATTCTTTTATTCGATCGAATCCTTTTTTTCATGTTTGAACCCTAAACATATATATGTATATGTATATATATATATATATATATATATATATATATATATATATATATATATATATATATATATATCTATATATATATATATATATATATATATATATATATATATATATATATATATATATATATATATATATATATATATATATATATATGTGTGTGTACAGGATGCGTACGGTATTTGAGGACATACATAAATGTGACTATAACTTCGCCAATTTTTTATTATTTTTTTTTCCTTTTCAGATAAGAGATGGCGGACTACAACATCGCTCAAGAAGTGAAGAGACATGCTGTCATCGTCACTATATGTGCGAACCATACAGATTTAGAGATCTCTAATTTTCATAATTGTGCCCGTTCAGTCGTGCATAAGGTTCGCCGTGAATTGGAAGCATCAGGAGGCATTACAGAATCGGTTGCAAAGCGCAAAAAGCACGAACAGCGTTCTGACAATGTCCGATCTGCAGGATTTTTAGAGCAAGTGCAAGCGATCATAGACGAGGACCCTTCAAAATCAATGAGGGTCCTTGCGAGTGAGCTTCATGCTTCTAAGCGCTTTATTCGTAGTGTTGTCCACGAAGACCTTCGGTATAAGTCGTGATGCGCAGA